>JBBELK010001351.1:0-351327 GCA_037783545.1 Henricia sp. BOLD:AAB3569 | reverse complement strand
GAGTGAACACCTAAATCTCTCATAGGTGATATGAATATTCAGTTCCAATGTACTAATTAGAAGGCAGAATTCTTGTCTGTTCTCCTCCCCATTTAGAGGCCGAGAACTTTTCTCGATGTGGAAACAATATTAACAGGATCCGCCTTTTCTGTTTTCAGACTGAAGACGATCTTATCGGCAACGTTGTTCATTTTACGACTCGGAACACTTTGACAAAGGCCTTGAATAACGCAACGGTGGGTTTACCTCAGGGTAGATGTGCATGCCCAACAAGCCTTTTTGTGTTAAAGACATTACATAGTTGGATTTGTTTTAAAACAGGAACAACAGCATTACATAACTAAAGAATAATGTTGATAAACTACCTTGTAGAAATTTCAGCCACATAGACGCATAATACTTCAGAAGACCTTAAAAATCCATGCATGGTTTTGTGTTGAATGAATGGTAAAAACAATGTTTGCAAATGATATTTTTAAAGCGATTTAGTTTGCAGTTTGTCCCATAAAGGTACAATTTTACACGGAAAAATATCATGTGGTGTTTGTTGTCATTGCTATCAACACTTTTAGTCTAGTCGGGTATTTCTTGCTGAGTCATGGAGTAACATTTCTATAGGTAACTGCAAATGATGTATCGGGGCTTTAAACATGTAATTTACACACTTTTCGGTTATAAGATGGTTTTGTTTTTGTTTTTTTTTCCTCAAATTATCATTAACTTGGTATCAACAGATCATCAATTTCTAAGATATACTTCCCACTTCCACTTCTGTCGGATACATTGCATTTTTAAGATAAATAAATTACTGCGTGATGCACAAAATTACGCCCCGAGTACTCCGTGCGTAAGCATGACAATGGGGGCGCAGCAGCATGCACGCGTGAATGGATTTCCTGTGTACTAACTAAATGCACATTTTGAAGAAAAAATGTTTTTCGACAGAAATGCAAGCGAGAAGTATATATCTTAGAATTGGATTATCTGTTGATTCAAGGAAGTAATTTCATTCAAATCTTTGTTCAATGTATACTGAAAAAAAAAACCTGCCTCTTTATTGCAGGTGGACGCAGTTTTTGCCAACACTCACTTCTTCAACCTGGACGCCGATTTTGATACCGTTGGCGATCCCATCAACACCTGCATGCAAGATGGCGCCGGTATGATGGTCCGTAAGGACAGTCGCTTGCCTGAATGGTGGAACCAGGCCTTTGACCGTTACAAACAGACTACCAAATACAAAAACCTTTGCTCTAAAGTGACGGAAGTACACGGTAAGAAGTATACATCATGGGGCGTAGCAAGCTCTTAAAAAGTGGGGGAAAAGGGTGCACAACGGGTTACTTAAGTGGGTGTGTGTGTGTGTGTGGGGGGGGGGGGGGGTGTGTGCTTGGTGAGCGGGTGAGCGCACTCACTCAACAGCTTGTATGGACATACATGTAATATAATGTATTACATCATAATTATATTGGAGGCCAAAAAGTGGGGGTGGGGGTGCAAATTGACAATTTTTTGGGGGTGGGGGCGTGTGTACTATCACCCCCGCCCCCCCCCCCCCCCCCCCCCCCCCCCCCCCCCCCCCCCCCCCCCCCCCCCCCCCCCCCGTCTCCACCGTCTCCCACGCCTATGTTACATTGCTTTTGGGGTACAAGCGCCACCAAGAGTTTTACCGCGGAAAGGCTAACTTTCGCTGCCGTACAGCACTTGCAGTATGTTGTATATTCTCAAGAAAACTGCCATACCGGTACTTTTGTTTTTCATTACGTGTATATTATGTGTTTTAGCAATCTTAGCTTCCTACTAAAGTTGGCTTCAACCCATATCGGGTATTTGTTGTCAACCGTATTATTGTTCCTCTCTCTGGTGCATGCGATATGTATTGTGAAAACGCCCCACATTAGCCTTTTGTATTATGGCTGGCGCCCTGAATCCTTCACATTCAAATAGACGTACAGCTTGGAAAGTCACATACTCGCTGTTGTTGATACGTTGTGCACGCCACTGCCTATAGCAACTAACAACAGCCTGGTTGCTTTATGCTATGCTCTCTTACGTTAGTTGATTCTGTTCTTCACATCTGCCGCATACACGTCATAGAAACAAAAATTTAGTCTGGTCAAACGATACCAAATAGTGGCTTGCATCATTAATTTCTAAGATTTACTTTTATCTTTTTCTTTCAGACAATTCTGACAAGACTATTGATTGTGTGGATTATTAACTCCCAACGTCGAGACATCGTTGCCTTTTATATCCATAAAAATACTACAGGGGTGTATTTAAGGTTCTTGAAATGTAGCCCAATAGAGCGTATCGAATAGCCGCCATTACGTGGGGCACCTTTGGTTACTTAAACCGTTCAACAATGGAAGCACAATATGTGCAACCATGCATGTCCTCAAGGAACCAAAAAAACTGACCCACGAAATGGCGGCTATTCGATACGGTCATATAATGTAATCTTGGGTTTCACTTGGCTTGACAACGGTTGCTATCCGCCATTTCTGTGTCCAAACTATGGCACGCCAAAGCGAAAAATAATTCAACACTGATAATTTAATGTTGACGCGTATTTTCGCAAATGTTGCGCAAGAAACAAAAAGGTTGGCATGACTTTTAAATGTTGAACTTGATAGACAGTTTGAAACATGCATACGGTGCTTTTGTTGGCAAGTTTCTAAAAATGATAATTGTTGACGTCACGCGTAAAGCGGAAATAATTCAACCCTGATAATTTTACCATCAAACCCTGAAAAACAAGTTTCAACATTAAATGGTTTGATGAATAAACAGGCGAGTTTCCGTGCCCGCAGCCATTCAAATGTTCACCAATGAAATTTGTGTCACGATTCCTTTATTTGGTGTCTTTACATGAAGTAGATATAGAAAATAAATTAAGTTTCTGACGTAAGAACGGAGTCAGAAATGCCAGTTTCAAACAGTCTATCAACATTTAAAAGTCATGCCAACTTTTTTTCTTGCGCAACATTTGCGAAAATATGCGTCAACATTAAATTATCAGTGTTGAATTATTTTCGCTTTGGCGTGCCATAGTATGGACACAGTAATGGCGGTAGCAACCGTTGTCAAGCCAAGTGGAAACCCAATAATATCCTGCTGATTGGTAAGGCCAGTACCCAGCACCATATTGCTCGATACTGGTTCGCACCATTCGACCCAAGCCCTTTTTTAACGAGGCTTTGAATGCATACGTACTGGCACTTTAACAGTATATTTGCAGGGGACGCGATTAATCAGTTAACGCCCGGGATATTTCAAACATTGCTGTACGTAGGCGATGGTTAGTTGAAGCATGGAGGAAGGAAAACTGTATCTGTATCTGTCTGGTATCTGTCATAGTAAAACAACTGAACTCATTAACCATTCATGGTAAAGTATTGTTATGACGATGCACTCGCATTGTATACCCCAATGTAGCTTTGTTATGAACTGTTTTGGCCATTTTCCTCGGAAATTACTGCAGGTGTAGATGTCAAAACGCATTAACGAATGAATTTCCCCTAAACATGTTTACTAGTCCTCTGATGCGGAAATCTTGGCGTGATTAAACGGCCTCCGGCGTCAAGTGGTTAAACATTGCTTCGGCACGAATAAGATGTATATAGTGATGGTGCTTTTTGTAGCGTTTCATGTGATAAAGGACAACACCATAGGTTATTCGAAAGCTTAATAAAGCATGCAAAATCAATATGCATGCAAAGGCAACAAATGAAATGCCTTTGTTGTGTCTCTGGATGTTAGTGTTTTGAAACATACACATTCTACAGTATACACATTTTACAGTACATGCATATACCTTAAGGCAATTTATTTGTTATATTTTGGAATTATTTGTATTTAGGTATTATATATTCAAGTCCACAACCTGTATACAGGTATACGACATAGACACAATTGAGATTAAATTTGGTGTATATGCGGAAAATTGTCTTTATATATGTACCATACTAATGATAAAAATAGGCTACATGTCTGTTGATGGTTTTTATATATACAGTTGAAGTCAGAAGTATAAATGTGACCCGCTCTGCAAAAAAAAGGGTCTTAAGTCGCGCTGGCTATAGTATTCTTTTTGCGACCATAAAAAGAAATCTGTGGCATTTCTACGCTCATTAAAAACCTAAACACAAAAGAAATTCCAGGCGTAACGCAGACATTTCAGGGGGGAACACAGACATTCCAGGCGGTATCTGGGCACCGCTAGGAATTTCCATTGTGTTTTGGTATTTTATTGAGCGTGGATTTGCCGCAGTTTTCTTTTTATGGTCGCAAAAAGAATACTAGCCAGCGCGACTTAAGACCCTTTTTTGCAGAGCGGGTCACAAATACAACTGTATGCAACCAAGTGTTAAAACAGATCTGTGTCCTTACACCATTTTTAAAACAGTCTTTACTAAAGTCTTGATTTTGTGGAATTCCTCACGTGCATGCAGTACTTACACTATGAACATCTAACAATGGAAATTGGGCACACACCATTGTTACTAACAATGGGGTCACAATGAACATGTACATGTTTTTGCTCATAGTGTTAGCTACTACCTAATGGAGGTTTGCAAATGTTCTTACCGATACCACCTGCTCTGTGGAAAGTGCTTTCTAAGCTCCTGTATAGGCCTACTTCTACAACTGGCGACGCGCAGCTTTAGAGATGTGCTTATCCAACGCAGATTTAATCAGGTTGAAACCCAACAAAACGGGTTTTATCATGTGAGCCCTTATCTACAGGATTCTCCCAGAAACCAGAAAACATTTAATTCCTGTACAAATCACTTTGTTTAGAGCAGGTTCCCTCTGGGTTTGGACGAAATCACTGAAGAGAAACAGTCGTGAAAGTGATTCCAAAGTGATTATTCGATCAGTGCCTTGTTATCCACAATTTCACGGCATTCAACAAACGTCTATCCTATAATCAAGAATTGATATGCGTTTCTTTTTCGAGAGGGTAAACTAATTTATCATACAAGACTAAATTACGTATTTATGACCAAAGAAACGGGGAGAGGATTCGGCGAGGTAATTTTGCAGAGGAAAATTGGGCAGTCGTTCCGATTCCTCGGGGTGCGTGCTCCTGAATTGTAGTCTCTCCTCCAGACACTGTATAGTTACAGGATCAAAATCATTGTGGAATTTATTCGCGAAGAGATGTGGCACCTTGCCCAAATACTGGAGATAGTCTACGCCGAAAACGCACACCAGACGGACTGGCTTGCCAAAGCGGCATTCTGGTGTGAGTGGATTGAACACCCATTTGACATATCGAAATTTATACGCTTGGTTTGCCACGGTTATGGGGAACCCGCCGGGGGCACCTGGTACACGTTGTAAGATGGCCCAGAAATTCTCATCTGGGCTGTATGTGTCTCGAGTCCACTCCAGTAGATCGGCCGCGCGACGATCAGTCAATGCGAACTCGATGAACTCTCTCGTAGCTGCAAAGTACGCGTTGCCATTGTAGACTCTCAGGTGGTGTGGCGGTGGCGCTTTTCGATATGCAGTCGGTTCGAGGCGGCCGTTGTTGACAGTATAGCGAAGAAAAGTCCAGGGTATTTTTCCCGACGGCGGGGCGTAGCTCACGATGTCGTTCGTGCCGTTATAGAACCTCATTTGACGCACGATTTCCAAGTTGGTCTTCAACGGGAAATCTTGTCCACACAAGTTGATGAGATACTTCCACGGGCAGTTCTCCGCGCGCGGCCCCGTCAAATCTCGCATGCAGTTAATGTCGGCGAGAAGTCGCGTGAAACCGGCGTACTGCACCCTTTCCAGTTTTGACGCGATGAATACGTTGTCAAAGCAGTCGGCAAGTCCTCGGATTGCCCCGTGAAACTCGTCCGAGGACCCCTTGTCTGGATGGATGCAGTAGACGTTCTGTGGTTGGTAGATGGCCCGAAGCAATCTCTCAACTGATGATGCAGTCGTGTGGGTGATGATTGTGTACGCTAAGGGAAAATTGGCTTCCTCGTTAGATTGAGGATGCCTCGGGTATCCCCTTCTCTGTCGGAACGTTTCACAGTTGAGCGTCCAGCCTTGGACCTCTGCATCAGTCGGCAATGAAAGGGTTCCGTTCATTTTGTCTCTCTCCTCCCTGATCCGATAAGCAGTTTCTTGAATGACAGCTTCATCCCCGGCAAAAAGAGCGGAGCAGTTGGCATCCCAGTGCCTGTGATACGACGACTCGCCTGGCGTCACACCCAGGCTTTCTGTGATTAGAAGTCTTGTTGATGGAGCCTCCAGCTGCCACGTCTTAATCGCCAAACTCTTCAATGCCATACCGAAGACATTTCCCGGGAGATACCTCACTGGATACATTTGTTGAACTGTAAATAGGGAAACTGTTACCAGAAACCCCGAAATCGCAAAACATCGTTTTGACATCATTTTCCTAATCGGTACTCGGAATGGGAGAACCATGGCTGCGCTTATTGCCAACACGCTGTCTCTTGCAATTTTATTAAAACGTGTGTCTGTTACAACAATGCATGTGGCTATAGAAACTGTTTTGATTGCTTTGTGATTTTTATAATGCACTATTTGCACAGGGTGGATCGCTTTTGAGAGAGATGGTGGAGAAAAACAAACAAATACTGTGAAAAATCCCATGCATCTGTCACAAGATTGAGATAGATAAATGTTTGAATGCATTGCATTTTCGATATTTCGTGCACGAGATATACTGTAGATGCAGGTGGTCGAACTATTTTGACCAAATTTGGAGCAAATAACATTCGAGATTCGAAACTAGGTGATTAAAAGCGGATGGCCATAAATGCACAACAAATAACCTATTTTTTAAGACAGCCATTAGTAACTTATTATATGTTGCTGCAGTGTTTATCAAATACAAAAAAACGAAGAGCTGTATAGGCCTAATTATTACCCTTATCCACGCTTACATTAATAACACTGCTATATAAAGCTTCCATGCGTTTTAACGCAACTACAAATTAATACATTTGGGCTATTTCACAATAAGTGTACACTTTCAGTCTCACTGGCAAATGGGGGTCAAATTTCAAACTTGTCCAACTCACAAAAACTCTGTTGATCTAAAAACTTCAGGATGTATACTAATAGTTCCTAAAATATCAGAGCGTGGCATTATGATTAACATGTTTATTTTTTCCAATGAAACAATGATTTGTAATGGGTTGTCTGGAGAGGACATTTCGTTAAACACAGAATATCACAATATAATGGCCAGACTAAATGTTGAAATGGTAATGCCATGCAATGTCCTGTTAGAAGGAATGGTACTGTTAATTTTACAAACATAACATAAAATATTGCAATCATGGTTGACATGTTATATTACAATTAACTGCTGTCCTGGAGAGGACAAATTTTTAACGGATTTTCCACAACCCTGAATATGATCTTGATAATATTTACTCAAATCTCTCCCACGATCAAATTGTCATATTTACTCCATCAAATGTGTCCTGTAGATGATACAAACATACTTGTGAGTACATATTTCCAAACTATTCCATTGTCATGAATACCTTGTCCTGGAGAGGACATTACCATATTTTATTTAACGGGAAATCCACTTTATTTTGAAATGTTCATAAAATTTAAATTTTTCGACCGAATTACACCAACCCAAGTTTTACAATATTTTTGAACACTATATATCCATGATTGATCACCAAATTTACCACAATAATGCATCATCAACAAATGATTCCACTTAAACTACGGTAAAACTTGAAATAAGACTCCAAAATGGTGTTAAAAGTGCATGTAAATAGAGAAATTCAAAACGAATAACTCGTAGAATTATGTAAAAATAGTTCTGTAGCTTGTCCTTCATATTACCCATCATATAAAATCACTCATAACATGTATTTGCACTGATAAAGTTATCCAGGATGGGTTATACTGTAATTTACTCAAATGACCACTTATTGTGAAATAGCCCCTTTATAGCTACATATATTCTTAGTTCGAAAATCAGCTCTCACGATGAACTTTCCGCAATACCTATCACAGAAGGGTCGGAAGCAACGGCTTCATACTTCAAGCACAGGAAAAATGATAACGAAAGGTAACTGTATGTAGCAATTACAAGCATTCAAAGATATTATAGAGAGGTATAGACCTTATCGAATACCTGCCATCTTGTGGGACAATTTTTGATATTTAAATTATATTGTGAGCATAAAATGTAACAATGCACGTCCTCAAGAAACATAATTACTGCCCTACAAGATGGCTGCTTTTCCATATAGCCTATGTATTTGTACATGTATTTGTATTCCTCCTGTATCTTCCGGTACCTCGACTTAATTAAACAGACCTGAAGCATATAATGACGTTACTGTTTGTTTACTTGCGTGCTTTCCTATATGGAACTTAAGGGCATGTAAACAAACCGTGACGTCACGATTCATGCTTTCGGTTTATACAGTCAATGTGTTTACTCAATCTGTGGAGTTTTGTTCTAAAAAAAACAAACGCTGAATAAGCAGGTAAAACGTTATGTTTTTTACGTATTCTAGAAACGACAGCATTGCATAAGGAAAGAATGATGTTGATAAACTGGCCTGGAGAAATTTCAGCCACGTAGATGCAGTAATGCTTGAATGCCTCAGAAAACCTTAAAAACCTCATTTATAGTAAAAAAAACACCTTCAGGTTGGCGTACGGGTTCTTTCCTCGCCTTTCACATCTGGCGTCCCGGGTTCGAATCCGGGGCGTGTATGTGGATTGGGTTTGCAGTCCCTACTTGACCGCGTGGGTTTTCCCCTGGGGCATTTCTCTGGGGGTTTTCCTCCCACTTCTAAAACTGCAACTCCTTCTTCGTCATGTCAAGTTTATAATATAGTATAGTTAAAGCTAAAACCGTATAGTTGATGGCATAAAGGGCCTTAGTTGCCGAAGATGCCATAAAATATACAACAACAACAACACCTTCAGTTGGCAATCTCTCTCCCCAAAGGTATACCATTTTACACGGGAATAACACGTGGCGTTAATGCATAGTTCCGACCTGTCAATCAAGCCGAACCCGCGACCAATCACAACAGAGCTAGCAGACGGCGCTCACATATGTCAAAGTGATGCAATCATCACACAATCACGCGATTTTCTGCCCATACAGTTTGTATGATGTATGCGCCAGTGACCTGGGGTCAATTTCATAAAGCTGTTTAGCATAACAAATTGCTTAATCAAACATTTGTTTGCTTTATAAAAATTGGTTAATAGTCAACATTTTATGTCAACTTGTGTTCTTAGCAAGAATAGCAGATATTCTTGTGAAAAACACAAATTGACATGCAATTTTGACTATTGACCCATTTTTATAAAGCAAACAAATTTTTGATTAAGCAAAAAAATCTGCTAAATAGCTTTATGAAATTGGCCCCGGGTGAATTTTGGTTTCAATGTCGGGCGATTCGCTGTTCAAAGGTAGGAAAGCGCATTTTTATGAATATGTCATCCCTGCATTACTAGCCCTTCGCTCAGTGTGTGCTACGGTAACTGTCGACCCCAAAACATAAATACCTTTGAGTTTTCTCTAATGAATATGTGCTTTCCATGCCGAGTCCCGTTGCTTTGTACGTTGTGTCGCCATTTTTTTGCGATGGCTTGTGAGCACATCTATCTAAGGGCGGGGTGCGTTAACTGGGCAATCTCGGAACTATTGCTATTAACACTTTTACTCGGGGTTTTCATGCAACTCATCAAGTAAAATGTTGAGTCGGGAGATGGGCTTTAAAATGTGTCCCTTCAACAGTTCACTCACGTCACCCTTATCATTTACAATAATTCACACAAATACAAATTTACATACATGTTATTTTTTTATTTAAAGAAAACCGCAATTGCTTAAAATTAAATGATAATACTTTTAACTGGTCATTACTTATATAATGTATCTTTTAAATCGTAACTGTAGAATTAAACCCAAACAAATGTACAAATCTGTAGGTGGGCTAATTTTAGAAATGCACTTCAAGAATCAGTTTTGGAAACAAAGTCACTAGCAGCGTTGTTCCTATGAGCTTGTTTCTGAATTTAAATACATGTACAATTAAATACAATTTTGCACTGATATAAAAAACTATGATTTGTTGGATAGGGCGACAAATCGTGTGTAAAAAGGGTATGTTAGGGCGACGTGCTCAATAGGGCGACGATTTGGTGTCGCCCTAATATTTTTGAGTTTAAACAATTTTTTTTAAATCGAGAACCATTTTTATTAGGTCTAGAACCGATTCTTTTAGGTCTGTAACCATCTCCGGAAGCTTTGGGTAAAAAAATAAGGTGTCATTTTGAGTCACTCTTGCCGAAATTTCGGTGGTCCCTGGTGAGAGTCTTCCCGAAATGTCGCCCTATTGCGGCATTCAGGGTTGTTTAAATTAGAATTAACATTTTACAAATAATCTTGCATATTTATGTAATCGCACTTCCCAAATAATCAGTTTTATAATTTTACTGATATTTACATGCTCAGTATAAATTTTATTGCAATTTTTTAATAAATTATTTCTTAAATAGTAATCATTGAATACCACAATGACAGATACAAACATCCAAACGTTGGGCTTACTTGCGATAAATAAATTCAAAATTCAATTTACAAAAAAATGCTTATTAAAAGCCAATACTTATTCTCAAAAATGCATGAAATTTAAATGGTCTGTCATATCAACCGTCAGGGAAACATTAGAGAAAATTGGTCAACAATGTAAGCATGCACATGTGCAAGCATGCATTTCCTCAAGGAACAAAGAAAATGCCCTACAAAATGGCAGCTATTCGATCATAGTTTATAACATTCCACCGTATTAACACTACTCGACAACATTGAAGGATCAGACTTTATCTCTCAAAAATGTGTAGGCACGAGTGATCCCTAAAGTACTTGGTAAAGTGTATGCTGAGCTCCAGTGGAACTGATGTGGTTTGTGTTCTCTTGAAAAGGGGGAAAAAGGTAAGGAGTTAAGGGGATTGCGCGGTATCCGTGCTTTGCTGCGGGCGCTCAACTCCCGACTCATTGGCTTTTGAGCCTGCATTTAACCTGGCGATAGAGCGGAATACTGCTCAGGTTTGCTGTTTCCTTCCCAGTGCAAGCACCAGGTACCCATTAACGACTGGGTGGCCGGGGCCCGCTACACCAGCTGACGCTGGTGGGGATGTACAGCTAAGTTTTTCGGACCAATGGAAAAGCCTGCGACCGCTTCGAGGTTCGAACCCACCCCCTTCGATTACAAGCCAGACGCTCTACCACTGCGCCACAGTGCTGTACACAGTGCTGTGTTCTTTTGACAACTGATTTCTGCATGTTCATAATCTGCATGTTCATAATCCACATTTTCAAAAATAACTATTAAAAAGTTTGATCCTTCAAATTTGTTGAGTAGTGTGGCAACAAATAATGCAGTCTTTAAAAAATGAGAATTTTTTTGTGCTTATTAGTGATATAAATTATAATTATGTTAATGAATACAGATTAACATACAATTAATCAGCTGGGAAATATGAGATTTACTTTTGTCAAAACCTCCAAAGTTGTAGTTCAGATTCATCACATTGTCTTGAAGGGAGAAAAATCACAGTTGCCGAAGGTTGTTTAATTCTCCAGGATAGCAAAGTTTGTTACAAAATTGCCACATGGAAATTTATTTTTTTTAAAACCATATTCTGACCAATTGAGAAAAAAACACATTGCATCTAAGTAAGCCTTGTGTAAGTGTTGCAGTTTGGCACAAGTTAGGTCAGAACAAGAGTTTTTTTCCATGAATTTATATTTTTTAGAAACATAAAAATCATTCGTTTCAAATGAGACATCGACAGGGGGGGCTGGGGGGGGGGGGGGGGGGGGGGGGAGAAAAAAGATAACAAACAAAATAAATCGCCCAACGTTTAGTTCTCAAACAATTACTGTCAATATTTCGAATTATTGGCGGACTGCCAATAATTCAATTCACCGTAAGGCACAGACTTGCCCAAGTCTGACTTCCAGTGTTTGGACTGTAATGCGCAGCGTAAAGAGCGCCCTCTGGACTACTGGCCTGTCTAATCCATTTTCTTTCCAAGACAGAAGAAAAGAGATTAGACAGGCCTCTAGTCCAGAGGGCGTGCTGTATGTGACGTTATACAAATAATGAATGTTTATGAGTGCAATATGAGATATACTTTCATGAGGTGAAAGATGGAATGTTCCATTCAACGAGGCGAACCCGAGTTGAATGGAACACATTATCTTTCACTGAATGAAAATATTCCTTCCATTGCATGAATTAAAACATTCATTATTTGTTTTATATAACGCCCAAGTAGATCCTTGTCATTCTATTTTTTACAAATTATTCAGGCTTACCCTTCGAGTACAAAACCCACCATGTTGCTTGTGAGTTGTAACAAAATGTTTGTGTCAGGGTCGCGTTCACTGGTCGCGCTCGCATCATACATTTGACACGCACAGAGTCATGTACAATACTGTACACGAGCACACGCTGAATTAATACAGTGGGCGCGGACGCACCATGCAATGGGAAAAAACGATGGAACAAAATTGCACGGTTAGTGACATAGCATTAAAGGCACAGGCTCGTCAGCAATGCGCGCCCGCCAAATTCGTGCTCGAAACACGCAGCACCATGTCTTTGCTATGGAGCTGCGTATTGCGTGGCACACATTTGGCAAGTGCGCATTGCTGACGAGCCTGTGCCTTTAAATGGATTAAATATTGAATGACACGTGACCTGCTATCCTCCAATCAGATCACAGGGATCTACTTGGGCGTTATATAAAATACAATGGCTCAGCATCTGAAATGAGGCTGCCAGTACTAATTTGAAATTTGTCAATACGATTTGTATGACTGGAGTAGTTGCATAGCACAAATTTCATTAATAAAAATACCATTTGTGGGGCCCTTTATTAGGGTTACATATGTAAGCTTTTTATACATTTTCCACAAATGCAGTCCTCCGAAGGGTTATACCTTTTCGGATATCTCTGAGCAGTGCACTACTTTCATTGGAAACGGGTGGCAACTCCGTGGACCCAGGGGGGACTACAGACACGTTAGAAGGGGGAGGGTGAGAGAGAGGGACGTCAGGGGCCTTGGTGGGAGGAACCGCTTGTGAAGTAGCTGTGACGTCAGGCATGGATTGCAGTCTGCCGTTGGGGGCCGGTTCTTGTGTAAAATCTGTCTCCACCTCGTTGCTTTTGACGGAGGATGCTCGTTTGGACCTTGAGTAAGACATGAACAATACTGATCTATACAGGGTATCCCAAAAAAAGTATTCTTGCATGAAAAATAGTCTTTATTGCATAAAAATCAGTCGAGCGGATCAAACGTTTTGTCATTTTTGGTGCAGCAAAATCAGCCCTCAACTAAGAGCGACTTCCTGTTGATTTATCCTAAACTGGGTGGCCAGATCTGGTTCATGAAGTAGGGCATAACATAACATTTGATTCGCTTGACCAATTTCGATGCAATAAAGACTGTTTTTCATGTAAGAAGATTCCCTATCAGGATTCTGAGGTTGCCTGGTATGATCTGGACATTTTTTGGGACAGCCTGTGTAACTCCAACCCAAGTTACTGGACAAATGTGAACTGCAAACCTGTCTCACACTAAAGAAAGTACATGTACGCTTTGCCGCTATCAAAAGATAAGATGGCTGCAATTTTTGACGCTGTGCACCGAAGGTTTCCTTTGACTAGACATGATATTCTGCAATCAGCTCAATTCTATAAAGACCTATAATGACAGAGTTTTTGAGGAGATTTCGACTCACAAAGCCAGTTGTAGTCGACATTGTACACGACATATGGGTGGGCTTCGGCGACTCCGATTCCAAAAAAGAACCGCGATTCCATTCGGAATCGATTCCATTTTTCGCGGGAAAACATTAATACACTGAGCATGTTCAATAGGTAAATGAGCTTGTTTATGTACATCGACGATACTACTTATTGTGCAGACGACGACCCAATTATTGGCACCAAGAGGCACTAATCGTCCACGAAATAATGCCGGCCTGTACAACCACACTTTTTTAATAATGTGGAAATTATCTTACAAAAGTTTTGCCTTCAGAATTGCTAGGTAATTTCTGGAATCGGAAGCTATCACTGGGAATTGAATCTAAATTAAAGGGAATCGATTTCTACTGGGAATCGATTCCTCAAAAATCTGGAATCGCAATTCCGATTCCTAAAGTGGCATCGATTCTACTCGATTCTGGCGTGGAATCGCCCAAGCCTAATATGGGACCAACTTAACAAAATATCTTCTTGATGTGTGCACTGCATTAAGATTTTATTTTCTTTATTTTCTGGGTATTAAAGAACTCCAAAATTCATATCTCAAGATGTGAAAAAGGATTGACCTTTAACATGTTCAAAGCCGCCATTGTTGTTGTGTTGTTTGTTTGTTGTGTCAACCATGTCAACGTTCATGAGGTTAAAAAACAAATAAAGGAACCACTGGGAGAGGGCGCGCTTGATGTAATCAAAAAGTGCACACTAATACAATGAATTGGCTGTACGACAGCAGATACCTATGTGTGAAAATGGACTGGGTTTGCAGTCCGTGCTTTTACCCCAGGAGATTTCCGTGGGGGTTTCCTCCCACTTCTTAAAGCTAAGATTAAAGATTGTATAGAAGATGGCATAAAGGGCCTTAGCTGCCCTAAAATTAACAACAATACCTTGTATGTTTTGGAGTTGTCCCCCGTCGTGGTGTTTGCATCTTAAGGATGCGACCTTTCTTGACCGTCTTAAGGAGTGACCTCATTGCAGGTGTAAGGCGAATCTGAAGATTGGTGATAAACAAAAGGGTCAAATGAATGGATTTTATCTGTTCCAGCAGCCCACATGCCTTGACAAAATTGACCAATCACAGGATACGATTTAAGGTCAGAAAAACGTTCGTTTAGCATTATTTATACCAAGCAACAAAAGAAATGCAAATTTTCAGTTTAATCAAAATATGACATTTCTTTTGCAATTAAGTTCACATTGAAATATCTACACAAGAGTTTCATTATGGATAAAGCTTGTGTGTGCTGAAAATTACCACTCTTGGATTTACTTTTTTTTTTATTATTAAAAAGTGGAGCAAATGTTCGTATTTCTTTTGTTGCTTGAAATACTGAACACCTTCGTCAACCCGAGTCTTGTTACATTCCATTCACTACGATTCCAAAAATAACTTTGTGTCTGTAGTCATGGTCGATTGTTGCTCTTATTTTTCTGGTACACTACTCACAAAAAGTTAGGGATATTGTGGGGTGTACACAGATATTTGTTTGAGGGTATGCATTCCACTTGAATGATTTTGTATACGATTAGACAATTGTATCTGCATGACAGACACACCTTGTCACAGGAATAGGTGAAAACAGTCATTCGAAAAAGAAAAAAATTCCAAAATGGACAACATACCAATATCCCTAACTTATTGTGAGTAGCGTAATTCTGTTTCCGTTTCAGACAGAATAGACCTCTTTTTGCAGCCAATGACTGGCCGAGATTGAGAAAAATGCATTCACTGGTTGTGTGTGGAGCTGACATGATCAAACACACGTTCAAGACGTTTGTGTCATATCATATATATGTAACCGAGTTGGTCTAAAAATATAGGAAACAGACAGGGCCAATGCTGACAATGTACAAAAGAGAACTGGCTCAAGCCAAAATATGATTAAAAGAAGTACAATATGTATTTAATTCCAATTCTAAAAACATTTTCTGAAAACTGGAGTCATTCTGCTGAAGTTCCATATTGCACTAAAAATACAGAGTTCAGAGCAGCACTACGGCTCATGCACATGCAGTCAGAACAGGAGAACTAACAAGGCTTACCCACAGGTTCCTTATATAGGACCCTGCTGGCTCTCCAGCCCCAACCCAGGAATTCCAAGCCTGCCAGAATACAATAAATCTGAAATGCACATTCCAGCACATGCCCGGGTGCAGTCTAGCCACAAGGAAGACAATTGTAAAATGGCACAAGACATGCAGCAGGGCTCGAATTTCATGAAAAAATCTGCTAGACCACAGGGTTAGTAGCTTAAATCATTTACTGGACCGACGCTCTTTTTACAAGACCAAAGCTACAAGGAAAGTGGATTTACTGTTCATTAGTTTAAAAATGCACTGGACCACTGGTCTAGTACGGTAGAGAAAGCACTAGACCGAGGCTTAAATAACTGGCCTCGGTCCACCGGTCCAGTGGGTATTTCGAGCCCTGATGCACCCAGCAGAGGTGCTGCAATGTTATTGTGATTATAGGAATGTTAATACCAGTGACCTGACCAGGTGGTTGGACTGGTCACATGTACTATATGCACATAATAAGTCTGTGTGCACACTAAATAAAAATGTTGGACGTGTGTCATACACGCGACATATATTTTCACCCTTTGCTAAGCGGTTGCTATGGGAGATGAGGTCGACTCAAATCCTATTTTTGTACCTCTTTTGGAGGGTTCTTTTCCATCTCCTTCAGCCTGGCAGCTTGAAAGAACTCGTGGTCTACAATCTAGATAAAATCCAATAAGACAGTGGAATGTGAAAGTTGGCCATTTATTAATTCATCCATATATTATTTCCCTTTTAATATTATTATTATTATTATATTATTATATTATTTCACATTTTTGACAGCCGTCTCAACAGTTTTGTCATGCAAACAAAATTATGGCAAAATTATTGTTTTCTGTACATGACTGTTTTAATTCATGATTCCCCATCCCAAAAAAGTATTTTGTATAACAGAAAACATACGAAATAGAAAGTCACATGAAACAAAGTCACATAAAACAGAAACATATTGACTAATTCTTACCTCTTTTAAGGATGGAAAGACTCCATTTGCATCAAAAATGAACTCGAGAATCTGCAGCAGATGTTAACAGAAGTTCGGTCAATTTAATTTTGTGCTCATCTTTTGGTCTTTAACCCCCAGTTTTTAAAAACAGCCTGGGACAACGACCGGTATTTATGTTGCAACACAAACTTTGTGACTCTTCCAAATCTTATGAACTTGATGCTGTTGAACATCAAGTGTTTTTTGGAAATGCATGGGCCATGGCTTCAAGATCACCTTTAATTGGCCTATAATCTTAATTATATACCTCATGCGTAGATTCCAGTCATCTGATTGGTTAAAAGTGGGGGCATTGAATCGGCTAGACCCGGCGCGTATGCCAACTGGTCAATAGTCTTTGCCATGCCCCGGGCATAGTCATTTAGCGGGTTCCGGACGCGCGCATTACATGTGTTAGCATATAGCTAGTTGTGCACCAACTATGCAGCTGGGCATAGTCATTTAGCGGGTTCCGGACGCGCGCATTACATGTGTTAGCATAGCTATAGCTGTGCACCAACTATGCAGCTGTGCGCTTCACGTAAACATTCATCAGGACGGTAATGGCGGAATCTCGACGTCATTTTGTCGTCTGTCGTAGATGATGAAGTCCTTAAGAAAGTAAGAGAAGTGGCCTACAGTGAAAACTGTGTCAGGTGAAATGTGCTACTAAAGTGCCAGGTGATTATGCTACAATGTTTGCTGTAAATATACAACTTTTCCGCCGTAGACCAGCTTCCGAAATCGAAACGCGAAGGACCACTGTCATGACTGTATATGATGTCTCGTTACTTTTAACCAACCAGATGACAAAAATCTACACATTTGGTATATAAAACAAATATTGACTGCTGTTTATTCGGGTCATGGTTAAGATTATAGGCCCTCGGTGATCTCGAAGCCATGACTATGCCCCTCGGCTACCGCCTCGGGGCATAGTCATGGCTTCGAGATCACCTTGGGCCTATAATCTTAACCATGCCCCTCATTGCAGTCAATATTTGTATACCATACCCCTCATTGCAGTCAATACATTTTGTATTTGTATATATTGGAGCATTTTTGAAAAAATCATATTCAGTAAAAGCATGCACAATGATTGTTCAACAGCACCACATATAAAAACCTTGGTTAGATCTACATTAAACAGCTAGAATCCCCCCTTCCACATTTTTTTAGTTTTTCTGTTTATCATGGAGGTGTATGTGTCTACAACACCATCACAACTTGTTTTTCACAAAAAATCGACAGACTTTTGCTTAAAACGTAAAGCAGTTCCGACCCTCTTCACCCAAATTCTGAAACGCTCGAGGTCACTCGGCTTGTTTATCAACAGGGTGTTGACGTCATCCTGAGAAACATACAAAACGGTCTGTGCAGTATTGAATGGAAAATACACGAAGTGAATGTTTATCATGCCTATTTTGTCCTTGTAATTCAAAATACAAACGTGAAAAACACTTCATGTAATATGACAGCAATCTACAATTACCTGTTTTGTGAAAAAAACGATGAAATTGTGGCACACAGTGACTCTCTTTTGAAGTAAATACTGGTGCATTGCGACCGGTGGTTTTGTCACGGAACGAAGGGCATTCACAGCGGTCCCTGTGTACGGTCCACTGCGGCGTAGTTTCCACGTGTTTGGACATCGGCCGTACAAGTTATAGAATGAGCGACTCATTTTTCTCTCTCTTGGTAATAGAAAAGAAAATCTTTCTGCTCTTTTTTTTTCATAGTGTCTGGTAAAACATGCAACCACGCAGCTACTGGGCATATCTCTAGCTTTTTGGAAAAACAAAATTCTTCAAAAAACACCATCTAAAAGAGACGGTTTTCTAAGTTTTTTGCGTGTAAACGTATGGAGCTAACTATCGTGTTGACTTCTCTTTCTCAGGATTGCGTCACGGGGTCACGCGCATATCATGAATACCTAATGAGCGTTTCAGAAATCGCGAAAATCTCATTTTCGAAAAGCGCACTTTTGCTTGCAATTTATCCACTTAAAACCGACAATTAAAAAATAATAAAAATCCACGTTGGCAAGAGGGATGTTTGGACTATCGAAAAAAGCCGAAATGCTGGATTTTGTCAAGGGGGGATTCTAGCTGTTTAACATTTTACTACCAGAACCTGGAAAATTGGGTGGCGTTAGCCTTTCAGACCAGTTTCTTGTAGTTGCAAGCTTGCCACACCCAATTCACTGTTTGGAATGATTAGTACTCGCAGGAATTCTAAGGCACATTCAATAGCACAATATGTACGTTGGTACAGGTCATATGTACAGGTCATACCAGCATACTGGAATCATTGAATGCATGGTAGTCCAATCACGCATTGCATCCCAAGCAATCCTGGTGCACCTACCATACCAAGATGGTGGACGGTTAAAGGCCCAGTGGATCATTTGCAATGACCCCAAAAAGTAATCGACGAGTTTACAGGGGAAAAGTTCTGAGAGTAAAGATTGAATTAATAGCAACTATCCAATGAAAGGTTTCCGCTCAAAATGATATAATTTTACAAGAAAATGATCCGTAAAGATGAAATTATTTAGATCGTTTGCAAACGATTTACTTATTTTTGGTTCGGATCTACGCGGTCCAAAATGCATGGGCGCTGTGTACTGCGTGTGCGTGTTCCAACGCGATGCATTTTTATGAATCGCGCGCACACGCAGTATGTGCGCCACAGAGTGCATGACGCAAGCCACATAGTACCCGATCAACTGAGAACGAATATTTGAAACACCCCGCCAAGACCAGGAAAATGCATGTGGATTTGCATGGTTTTTTTAAACGTGGTACATTTGACAAAGCTGAAATTTCTTCGGATGAGTTTGTTGATGTCTTTCTTTTGATTTATAATGGTTTTATTCGCAGAATCGCTCAAAAACAGATCATCTACAGGGCCTTTAAGTTGTGGCAACGACCTTGGGGATCAAGTCGATATTTAACTTCAACATTCGGCTTGCCGAGCAGAATTAGAAGACCACTGCCAGCTTCTTTTTTCGTATGATCCCCTAGAGGGATCTGTTTGCTGAGATTAGCCGACTTAAGTCATTGCCCTGTAGCGACCTAGGAGGTTCTTCAGCTTGGCCATGAAGTGCGAGAGAACAGGAAGAAATGCTCAGTTTTACAGGGGGAGGAAAACCCCACACACCACCGTGTGGGGGGAAACCCATGAAATCAAGCAGGGACTGAGAACCCAATCCACATACTGACCCGGACGGGATTCGAACCAGGGCCACAAAGGTAGAAGGCGAGGAAAGGACTGCTTCGCCAACCTGATTCCCTACCACTGCCAGCTGAGTTTTGTGATGCAATTGTCAAAATCTTCCTAAGCTTGTATAGTGCTTTGCAATCGACATTGCTTACAGTGGCCATATTTTATTTTAAAATGCAGTCATTCAATAAGGTGTTTTGATTGCACCATACTAATGCTTCCAACCATATTTCGGTTTTGCACCACTGAACGTGCCTGAGGATTCTATCATGGTTTTCCATTATGTATCCAACCTACAAAATTGATGACTGGAATATAACCATCTACCATATCCGCCAGAAAAAAAAAATATCATTCCATACCTGTACAACCTGTGGATTTTTAACTTTGCTGAAGTGTGTTCTATCTGGTATTGCCACACTATCGTCCAGTGCAGAGCCTGCCGCCATCTCGTATAATAAATGACCTGAAGAATGCAAACACAACAAATAACTTTAGGGGCCATCCAAAACTGTCAACATTTTCAGGGTCGTTCAAAGCCTACGAAGTGGGACGGGGTCAAAGGCGGCGATGTAAAATGTTGACATTTCATAGTACTGATAGAAAAATGTTCTATTTTGGGGAGGGGGGTCTTGAAAAATACTACTCAGTGTACGGTCATGAAAATGTTGACAATTTTGGATGGACCCTGATATAACAAATAAATAATAAAGGAAGATGGTCTGACATGAATTTGGTGTGGTCTCTTATGGGTGAGAAACAACTCTTCCCAAAGCCACATGAGTCTTTCCAAAGTAAAGGGGGCATTTTAGTAACACGGACCATATTTTCCAGACACCTTTGTCTGTTCTCAAAATAACAGAAATAAGTTTAAGTTGTTCTGAAGAGATAAATTAGGCCCAAAAAGGGTTACAAATAGTGTGACAACACGCCTTTCTAAAAACCCTGTGTACAAATTTCCAATATACGCTCATAACCAGGACGACCTAAAATGTAACAAGTGTCCGTCCCGGCCTAGAGCGTATTGGAAATTTGTACACAGGGTTTTTAGAAAGGCATGTTGTCACACTATTTGTAACCCTTTTTGGGCCTAAGTTATCTCTTCAGAACAAACTCATTTCTTTTATTTTGAGACCAGACAAAGGTATTTCCTCGAAAATATGGTCTGTGTTGCCAAAATGCCCCCTTTACCCACATCTCTCCCAAAATAACGAATGGGTGTGGATGGGGTGTGGAGAGAGGTTTTTTTTTTAGGAGAGGGGGGATGCAGAGAGAAGTGCCTCAAGTTAAATTGGAATCATTTTAGATTAACACCAGCATTGTGCAATGTCAATATTAACTACATACTATTTTTATTTTAGTTTAAAATAAGTAGCTTGTATGAATGGTTCTGGTACGCTCAACAAAAAAGCAGAAATAAAACAATCTGAGATTTCACACCCAAAAGCAGTTGCATATAGTCAAGTGAAAGTAGTCTGTTGTAAGACACAGCGATTACATACTTATTATATCCACTGGCTCAAAAATGAAAATCTTCAAACACCAATTTTTAACTAAACTTGGACTGTCACTCACCGAAAGCGAGACTGTCAAAAGCCTCTGGAATTTCCTTGAGTGTCTTACACAGCACAGGGAAGAGTCTTGAGGTGTGTCCAAGCAGGATGTTCTCATAGCCTGATAGTCTGAACCAACACATACATGTATAAATGGTCAACAATTTATCAGTTTTGAAATTTTGGCTGCGTTCGGGCGTGCAGTTCTCGTTACTCGGGAGAAATGCGTGCGCATTGCACTCTGGTCACATTACGCGAACGGCAAGTCCGCAGTTTCACTGCTCACAAGAAACTGAAGAAAATACAGACCGTAAGTCGTGAGAACCTTTGATGCAGTCTAAAACAAACTTTAGTGAGTTGTTGTTTCAGTTATCCAGTTGACACGTTAAGCAAATTCACTGAAAATCCCACCCATATTCCGCCATCTTCGTACAAATCACATGACACTCGTCAGGAGTAAGAGCACACTCTACCTTTGTTGAGGAGTAGCGAGAGCATACTCTCACTGACCCGAGTGTCGTTAATCTTGCCGTTCGCGTGCGCAGGAGTATACTCGTGTTAACACTAGTACACGCCCGAACGCAGCCTCTATGTGCATTCGCAAAGGCTCATGGGATTTGTTGACAAAGATTACCAGCTGGCAAAGTGTGCATAAACATATCAGCTTTTTTACTCAAATTCCCAAAAAAAACAAAAACATTTTTTTAAAACATATCAAGCACATACACTGACCAACATTTCAGCAACAGAAACGTTGCAAATGGGAGGGATTCCCTCATAGCGGGAGAGTCCCTGTACATAGACTCTTAGCACGGCATGCGCAATGCAACTCGTGTCGTTTAGGCGCAGCACTGAATTACAGGTCTTAAAAATGTGATGTTTGGTAATACCATATTACGGAAATGTCACAAATGTTTCTAACATGAGAATAGACCTGAAACATAATGACGTCACGGTTTGTTTACATAAGTGCTTTCCTATGGCCCTATGTCGTCTGGTACCCTGTGCACATGTAAACAAACTATGACGTCATTATGTTTCAGGTCTATTGAAGATGCTGCTTACTTGCACTTGCCCTTCTCAAGAATGACATTCCCAGCTTGTACGTGGCAGTGTTGAGGAAATCCACAATCTTGAAGATACAGTAATGCCTGAAAAAAATAGAGATCATTTTAGGGAGGAAAGAATGTAAAAAGTTGGCTTCATGCCCTCTGGGATGAGTCAATCAACAAGTATTCAAATGTCACAGATCCAAATCCATATCCTCAGATGTACAGTCACCACACAAAAACAAACCAACGAGGATCTCAAGTTATACGAGTTATTTATACGTGTCTTAAGTAATCTCTGGGAGGGGTGGTTATCTCATTGAAGGGTTTATCCCCGGCCCTGTAGGACTTGCTAAGCTCACGTGATAGCCAATCCCAATCAGTGAGGAACAACTGCAATACCGTGATTCGAGACCACTAGTTGGCTTCACAGCTCAATTGGTAGAGCGTCTAAACATTAAGCAGAAGGTCCGCGGTTAGAATCCCGGTGGAGCCAAGTTGTTTTTCACTGCAACCACATTTCAAAAACTCATGTACTTTGTCTCACACTTTTTGACTTGAGTTTGCCAAAAATAAAATAGATCTTTTATGCATTTTGTTGCTGTCATTTTGGGGACCCAATTGTATTTCAGGACTAAAGAAACCTTGGCCAAAGCTACATGAATGCGAGTTTCAGTGTTTAGACTCATTTTGAAATTAGCTTGTACAAATTTACTGTAGTGACTACTTTACTTGACCCGACCTGACCAATATGCCTGACTTGACTCGACTTGACTTGAGACTTGACTTGAGACTCGACTTGACTTGAGACTCGACTTGACTTGATTTGAGACTCGAAGGCAGCTTCACTTGACTTGACTTGAGACTTGAAGGCAGCTTGACTTGACTTGACTTGAGACTTGACTTGACTTGACTTGAGACTCGAAGGCAGCTTGACTTGACTTGACTTGAGACTCGAAGGCAGCTTGACTTGACTTGACTTGAGACTCGAAGGCAACTTGACTTGACTTGACTTGACTTGACTTGACGGCAGCTAGACTTGACTTGAGACTTGAGACGACTTGAGACTCGAAGGCAGCTTGACTTGACTTGACTTGAGACTCGAAGGCAGCTTGACTTGACTTGACTTGAGACTCGAAGGCAACTTGACTTGACTTGACTTGACTTGACTTGACGGCAGCTAGACTTGACTCGACTTAACTTGACTTTGGACTCGAAGGCAGCTTGAATTGACTTGACTTGAGACTCGACTTGACTTGACTTGAGACTCGAAGGCAGCTTGACTTGACTTGACTTGACACTCGAGGGCAGTTTGACTTGACTTGACTTGACTTGACTTGAGCAGAGGGAGACAACACCACAAGGTTCGTGTCACTACAATACTCCAATAATAAAACACACCTCTAGAATCTGTCTTCCAAACAGCTGAATCTCCCTGAGTGCTAAACCTCGGCCTTTTACTCCATACTTGACGTTCCAATCACGATTTGCCTTCTCCTATTAAACAAAATGCAATAAAACAGGCTGGTCTCTACTACTCTTTTAGAACTTTTACACTTACAATGCATTTGCAGCTTCATTCTAACTACTCATACTTCCTTCAGATCTCAAACGCCTCCGAATAAATTCATCTCGATAGGGAGCACTATGCAAGTTATAATTTTTGAAGTTACACATGACAATAATTACATGTACCCTATTTTGTGACAACCAAACATGGAATGCCTGTACCGCATATTCAAATATCGAAGAGGCCCTCAATGGTGATTAGGCACCATACCACACAACTTTTTTTGTCTTTTTTCTTTTGAGGTGCTGTGGTGGTGAAGTGGACAGCACATCAGACTTTTGGGCGATAGGTCCATGGTTCTAGGCCTGGTTCGTGTTGTGCCCTTAGGCCCGACACTTTACTCCTCATTGTCTCTCCCCACCAAGGTGCATAAATGGGTACCGGCATATACCGGTCGGGAAACCCAACTTACTGCTGGGGTAAAACCTACGATGGACTAGCATCCCATCCAGGGGGAGTAGCAATGCTCTCCGTCACTCCATGCCACGAAAACTGGTAATGAGTACCGGCCATATGAGCCAGCTTGGCTCGTGCAACGACTTTACCATAGCAAATTTTGCGTTTGTTACCCTATTTTGTGCCTTACATGATAAATATAATCCTTGAGGGAACCTCTGCTGTTGTAGCTCTGTATCACAACTGCTAGGTCCTGTTCTTCGAGTAGATCAATGTCGATGACAGGCCACAAATATGGGTGCTGGAATAAAACCAGATGACTTAATTAAACGAGTATGACTTGCACTGAAACACTATGGAAGCTTTTTAAAGGCTAAGGCCGGGGTCACACAAGATAATTCTCGTAATTACTTGATTGTGATACGATTGCAATATTTCCAACGACAACTGGGGTCAGACGACAAACTTATTATAATCGTATTATAAGAAAGTGGGGTCACACGAGCAACATATATAATCTCGTAATCGTATTGTAATCCATCCCATCGTCCCTTGCGGTGACTTTCCCTGTACTGTTGCGTATGCATGCTTGCTCCCTGGGTAAAGTAAGCCAGGCGCGTGCGGTAATGCAGAAAGTGCGCGCGAGAGGGGAAGGTCACCGCAGGGGCTTATGGGATATGGATTGTAATACAATTATCAGATGGGGTCACACACGTTTTTTGCCAATTTATTGTAATACGATTATAATTGGATTACAATCGAACGATGAGAATTCTCGGATGACTGATTATGATACGATTACAATAAATTTGGGGTCACATGGTCAAAATCTCGTAATCGTACTATAGTAATACTAAAATAAATTGGGATGTCGTAATTCATGTGACCCCAGCCTCATTTTATCATTTGCAGATGAATTTTTTCTTAGTGAATTTCTGGGGCAGCGCCATTGCATGTTTTTAAAAGAAATGTTGGTAAACTAGCCTGCAGAAATTTCAATCCACATTTGTATATTTCGGTACCATAGATGCAACAATGTTTCAGGAAAAAACTACAATATACGTACATCTGTTTATTGCGCAGTTTGCAACAGTACCACGTGAGTACAACACAAACATGTTGAACGAAACGTTAGCAGCACACGCACAATTTTATTCATCGTTTTCCTGCAGTCAGTGATTATGAACTGGGTTGATTTGAGATATGGTAAAACAAATAGGACTTTAATTTTGAGTGGCTAGTTTCTCTTGGGAATTTTTTTTTATTGTTTTTTTTTTTTATTTAACTTTCAATACTTTGGGGAGCAACACATAATATTGACTATCCACCCTCAACCATGTTACATTTGTATGTGAGGGACATGAGTCAAACCTCGAAAAGCTAGGGCATGTCACAATGAGATTGTTAGATGCATTACCTTTAGACTTTTAAGGAGTTCCCGTAGAACCTTATGCGTGTTACTGTTGAATGCAATGGTACAGTTGGTGGCTCTGTTGCAGGTGCTTAGGAGGACGGTTTTATTTGATGAAGAGTAACGAACCAGAAACCAGTGCTTATCAACTCGGCTGCCTACAAACACACAGAATTATACAAATTTGTTTTTAATGTAAAACAAAATTAGCACTGAGAGGTTTACAATTTTGTTATATGTATCTACAGAAACTTCACAAGCAAGAAAAAAGAGGCGAGTACAAGTTCCCTTACCCATATCAGGCAGATGTTCTGAAAACGTGTATTTTCCAGCGTGAGCCCTCAGATAAAACTGGCAATTAAGTAACGCCGTCTCTGCAAAACAGATACGGATTGATCAAATTGAATTCAGGGTTTAATCAGACAACCATCTCAGATTTTGATGAAACTTGGTACTTTGATTGGGATCCAATCCCACAGCAGTTAATCCCAAATCTGAAATTTGATATCAACTGGAGCATTGGTTTGGGAGATACGCACAACCCCTCCCCCCTCCCCCCTAACCCCCACCCCTCTCCCTCACCCTCTCCCTCACCCACCCCCTCACCACCCCCCTCCCCCAAATGTAAAAATAACAAATTTCAGCGAAAAGGGCGAGGGGCCCCCTACCTTTAAACCCTTATATCTTAATATCTTAATATCTAAAGGCCTGCCCGCATTGGACTTTTTTTTGGGAAAACTTACCGAGACGATGGGTACATTCCCATTTTAAGTCCAATGCGGAGAGCCTAAAGGATGTTTTACTCAGTAACTTTTCCTGAGTCCAGTGGTTACTTTTCCTGGCCAACTGCTGCCCAGAAAAATTGACCAGGGAACTTTTCCCGAGACGATGAGTCCAATACGGACACTTTAAGTCGGTAAAAGCACTCTGCGAAAAGACACTGTGCATGCTCTCCCACGGTCTTGGTAAAATTTACCATTTAAAAAAAGTCCAAATGCGGACAGCAGTAAAATTTAGCCATTTTTTATTTTACCATCGTTTCGGTAAAACCTCACGAAAAATAAGTCCAATGCAGACACGGCTTTAAACATATAGTTTCAGAGGTGTAACATTCCTTGTTCAGCAGCAACACATTCAAAATCATACACATAAATGTACATTAAAATGAATTATATCAATTATCTAAAACTCCAAAGCGTACCTTTGTCAGACATTTACAACCAAATGAGACATTTTGAATAAATTGCTTCACTTTCAGGGAGTAAAATCGCCCAACCTCTGGCTTTTATAAAAGTCATATACATGTACGCCTTCAAGTCACATGTTTTGGCTCAGAACTGAGTCAAAGTTAGCTAGTCAAGTCAAATCCTTGAGTGTCGAATATCATCCAAAGGACGAATGTTATTACCTCTTACTGTGTCTCTTTCTAGTTTCTTTTCTTTCTTTAGCTTAGCTGGGAGAGACAAATGTTCACGTAGCGGTGTGTAGTCATACCTAGAGTAACGCCTGCAGAAAATAGTATGGAAGACAACAAACAAAACCTCACAATGATTAATACTGCAGAGTAGATGATAATTAATTCTATTTTTTTACAAACATTCAAGTACAATTTCCATTTTAGGGTTAATTAATTCTATTTTTTTACAAACATTCAAGTACAATTTCCATTTTAGAGTTTAGACCCCCCAAAAAAGAACTATGTTTAGCATGAGTTGAAGTTTCCCAAAATGATGCGGTGACGCGTTTTTTTTCCGCCTTTTTTTTTATTGGTAAGTGGATTCCAAGCAATAAAGTCAATGTGACATGAAGCATGTTTTTCATCGAAACACTTAACAAACGGTGCGTGTCCAAGTAAAAAAAAATTTGACGCGCAGGGTTGAAAGTGACGTGCGTGCTAACGATATAGTTTTGTTTTGGGTTTTTTTTTTGAAGAAAACAAAATTTGACGTGCTAACGTTAAACATAGTTTCTTTTTATGACCTTATATTTAAAAAAAGGAGGGCTTCTTTCAAAAAATAAATTTCCCTGTGATAAAATGAAATTTGAGGAAAAATTTTAATTTCACATTCCAACCCTAGTAGACTCTTCTTCAAAAGCAAACTGACTGGAACAAGCCAAAAAATCACCACATCATGTTGGAAAAAAACCAAAAAAAGCAGCAGTCAGGCAGAAAGAGGGGTTGGAGTGGAAAGCAAATTGTTCACATTAGCACAAGCAAAACGCATGAACAAGTGAACATTTCCGTGTACACATTTTTGTTTATTTAGTATTGGTTATTATACAGTGTATTAATTACTTGGGGACATATAAGGGATTAAAGGTCTCACTTTGATACACATGTTCTAGTGATTCTGCAAAGGTTCAATCCCATGACCTTTGTACATGATTATAGAAACCACAACTTCCACATTCATAGTCAAAGCAATTTGGGGCAATGGTAAACACAGTTGCAGAAAAGTCTCCTGAACGATACTGGAGATAGAAGTATCTCAACCATGTCTATTGTACAAGGTGACTATACTTGGCTGTTTTACAACAACAAAAACATGCAGTACCTTTACCCCGTTTTGTCCCTTCTGTATTTCAAAACAAAACACCTGTTGTACCGTACGGTATATTATATGAAACAGGTGGCTTTTTAGGTAAATGGTTTCCAGAAATTGTTCACCTGTAGAAGAAGCAGGCTACAAGGACAATTACCACTAGCAGCAGTATGCCTCCGACACCAATGACAATAGCAACCTGTGGACAAAATGAAATCAATTACAACACAATGTCAAAAATTTCAAACAGAAACATGTATCTTTATAATTATAGTCCAACAACATAATTTTGAGCTAAAAATTATACTTAATCTTTCATGAATGTAGCCTTTTACAGGCTACATTTTGCCATGGCTAGCGCACTGTCAATACATGCCTTTACAGTTCTCCCACAATTCCCTCAGGACTGCGTGCAGTGAAAGACGGGGCGGAACTCTAGTACATAGCCTACACCACACAGGAGTGCTAAGTTTGATTGTGTACAAACGAATAGGATTTCGCAGGGGAGTGAGGCTCTCGGCCGCTTCAAACTCGTAAAACGTGTCAAATTTGTGTTTTTGACATATGTAAGTGTGTAGATAGAGCTCGGATACAAATTCAATTCAGGGAATTGTGGGGGAACCGTAAAGGCATGTATTGTACGTGTTTTTGTTTTTGTTTTGTTTTTTTGTTTGTTTGTTATGGTGTTTGTTGTTTGTTTGTTTGTTTGTTTTTGATTAATTTTTTTTTTAGATACGTTAATATGGTTACATTTATATTTATCAATGAAAAGGACTTATTACAATGTTTCAATAATTTAACACACTATTATCTATAATTATACATATATATTGCAGAGTTATATTCACCAGACTAGGATTGGATGAACAGGCTTCCGAGCCACAGTGATCTTCACTTTTGTTAATCCTAGCCATCTTCTTAGTTTGGATTGTCTTTGTCGTTTTTGACCCATCCTGCAACACACCCTCTCCCTCCCCTAATCCCCTCAAACGCCCCCGCTATACCTCCGTGCCAACCACCGACCCCCTCCCTGACGCCCCCGCGAGCGGTTCGTGCATAAGCGCGACAACAGAGGGTGCTGCGTGCACGCGTGAATGGTTATCTTGTGCACTAACTGAATGCATTTTTTAAAGGAGAAAATGTGATTTTTCTACAGAAAAGCAGCCTTTTGCGACAGAAGTGCAAGTGGGAAGTACATCTTTATATGATCTTAGAATTAAATAGGCTATCAATTCCAATAGGCCTATATAAATTTACCAAAATCCGTATTCAATCTGAACGAAAAAAATACCGATATAAAACATACTGACCAACATGTCCTGAAACAGAAATGTAGCAAATGTGAGAAATCATCGGGATTCCCTTCGTGCTGGGGAATCCGTGTGTACGTGTACGGACTCGCAGTGCAGCGGCACACCCACCTCCATGATCAAACCAGCGCCGCCCCGCGCCGTGCCGATACGGCGCGTGTTTTGCGCATACCGAGCTGCAAGCACGGTTCTCGGACTTCATGACTGTCTTTGTAGACCAAACCAAGGAGGAAGGAAATAACTAAAGTAAAGTTACGTACCCAGTAGTTTTCAGTCCAGAAATCATTCATTCTGCGTTCACGGTATATGTAATACACTGCCTACTCTCACTGTGCTAAACTGAAAAATGTAGGCTAGTCACAGAACTTAGTGCATCGATCGAAAAGTTTCAGAGCTCAAAACTTTGTTACACGTACGTACGTACACGTAAAACGTACGTGATGCATTCGATAGTTTTTGCGCACGGTTCGCATGAGGGCGCTATAATTTGCACGATTCTTATTTCGCTTGTTTGGTTCATACTTCACGCGACGGAAAGCCGCACGCGACGGAAGGCGAATCTTACGTAAATCTGACGTCAAACATTTCGCGGTGAACATTCGCGCAAGTTGAAACTAGTTTAACTTTTTGCGAATTAAGGCGCGCTGGGTACGAGCGAAGATTCCATGTACAGACAACGGACGTACGTACAGACCCTTTGTACCGGCCGCCATGACAGGAGTAAATTTTCATATTTAAAAGTTGCAAAGTGCCTACTCCTAGTACTCGTGCATGACGCATATGGTGACAATATGACTGCCCCCTGTCATGTCCGCCCGGTCGTGCAAAGGGTCTATTCCAACAGACCTCGAGTCGTTTTATCCCGGTTTTTAACGATAACATACGGCATTCCATTGGCGGGTTTCCACTCGTCCAGCTCCAAGTGCATCCCCGGCCCAGCTGACACATATGCCCTTAACGTTCTACGAACGTTCGCTGAATGTTTGTTTTTGGTCACGTTCGTTTTGAACGTCGAGGGGACGTTTCCCGAACGTTCGTGGAAGATACGTTCGTTTTGAACGTCGAGGGGACATTCTGCTGACGTTTCAATCTAACGTTGCACTATAACGTTCTAAAAACGTTATTTAATAACGTTCAGAGAACGTTCGTTTTTGGTCACATTCGTTCTGAAAGTTGGAGGACGTCCAGAAAACTCCACACAATAACGTTCCGCGAACGTTCGGGGGACGAACGTGCGGCGGACGTCCAGAAAACTCCACACATTCCCGGACGTTCATTGTACGTTCCGCGAACGTTAAGCTAAAGGCCCGGTCACACAGCACTCCACGTCTAAATCACGTACAAAAAGTTATGAAAATCTGGTGGACGTGGTCGTAAGTGGTAATTTTTGGTCAATTTTGGCTTGGCCGTGCTTTGTACGGGTATGGCCGTCGGCGGCTGTTCTACTGCTAAAGCACTGCCTAAGCACAGCCTAAGCACAGCTAACCACGTCCAGCCACGTGTAAGGTTAAAAATGTACGCGGAAAAATCCACTTGTCAGTGATAAGCCGCAAAACACACGCTATTTCCCTTGATACCAACGCGTAACACCCGTCCGATGACCGTGCTCTGCCCGTGACAGACCGCTAAACTTTCGCGTCTTACTGCGTCTTACTGCGTCTCCCCAAGTTTTAATCACTGCCGGAACACGGATTATCACGTGTGTTTCACGTGTGTTGCACGTCTTTACCACGTGTGCCACCCGTGGTTGTCCGCGGGCTAAAATTTTGAGCAGTTCAAAACTTTTTGCCGCGTCCGACGCCGTTCCGATTTCTCCCCGCGTCCTGCCACGTCTATAAATCGACTGTATCTCGTCTTAAACTCGATATCAACGCGAACAACATCGTCTGCTTCACGGGAGACCACTTTTGGACGGGTTTTGGCCGTGATTAAGCCGTAAAGCGCTGTGTGACCGGGCCTTAACGTTCGGGGACGTTATTTGGATTTACCCGTTCTCAGGCTGCTGCCCAGGATTGGTTCAATTTTGCCGACCATACGCGAATCCGGTTCGGCCTCAACACTGAGTTTTGAACATCAACGTTCCCGGGAAAGAACCGCGGGCTGCATACCATTTTGTCCGGCCGGTCAAAACGGTCCTCTTTGGGTTCAGAACCGCCCAGTCCCGTCTTCGCAAGCTTTTAAGCTAGCCATTTCACACATTTAAGGATTCGATCCACGACGGATGAAAACTTTGTTCTATGACGTACCGTACCAGGCACATCCGAGAGTGAACTATACGAGAGTGTATAAGGCAGACCCCCCCCCCCCCCCCCCCCCCCCCCCCCCCCCCGTAAGCGACATCGCCGCTTGATCGCATGGACTGGCGAAATTGTTCGGTACTCCACTAGCTCCCTCCCACAGCAACATCCAGCCCGCCCTCCAGTCGCCCCATACACGTACATGGAGAGAACCCTGGCTACGCTGCTGATTGGACCTGCCCTTTGATGACTTTCCAGGTACTAGTCCCTAATTCCCAGCTTTCCTTGGTAGGATCGTGAGGCCGGATGAAAAGCAGAGATTAATCACGGTTTGGAGCCAAAACCGTGGTCGATCGTTGCAGCGGTAAACCGGGACGCACGGGGCCAACGCGTGACGCAAAACCGCGAATGTGTGACAGGACCCGCCTAAAGCCCAATTCATACTCGCTCGGCGACCTATACGTGCGGAACGGAAATTTTGTCCGCCGAGTAGGGTCAAACGAGTTCAACAGTGCGCGGTCAGTATTAACTCTGCAGCGACTACACTCGGCGAAAGTGCGGCGAGTATGCGGCGAGTGAGTTCGGCGGAGAAGTATGAATCTAGCTTAAAGCCCAATTCATACTCGCTCGGCGACCTACATGCGGAACGGAAAATTTGTCCGAGTAGGGTCAAATAAGTTCAACAGTGCGCGGTCATTCCGCATCTGCTGAGCGGACGGGTCGTTTCCACCCGTTTCTATGCGCGCGCTCTGAATTAAAACGCGCATACAAAGTGCGCCGCAGAGCCCGTTTGTACCTCGGCGACTACTATGCGCAAAGCGGATTTGTACGATCGCGTGAAAACTCTGCGGCGACTACACTCGGCGAGTATGCGGCGAGTGAGTTCGGCGGAGAAGTATGAACCTAGCTTAAGCGGGCCTCCCACTGTGCGATTTTGGCCACGAATTCCCTACGATTAGGTACGATTAGCTACGATTTAGTACGATTGTGTATACACTCTACACACAATCGTATCAAATCGTAGCTAATCGTACCTAATTCGCAGCAAAAATCGCACAGTGGGAGGCCCGCTTAAAACGAAGAAAATTGTGCGCACACCAAAATCTCGTGAGTCGTGCATGGCCTTGACGATGATATCACATCCTGGGCTTACAGTGTCGTCTTGGCATGTGGCTTCGGTCAGCACGTTCTGATTGGGTTATAAGATGGCATCATAGACCTATACAATAAAAGAGACGTCACACTTTGCATGTGCGCATTTCTACGAGAGTCCAAAGGAGAATCACACGATGTTTTGTACTTAGGGCACAGGAAAGTATGTCAGTCGTAATTCCTTGATGCATGGTTGCAAGTTTTGTGCTTACTTTGTTGACCAATTTCAATGAAAACAGTTGCCCTACAAGATGGCAGCTATTTGATACGGTCTATACCATCAAGGAAGTGACGTGATAATTCACGAAGGAGAAACTTATGCATGCTTACAAAGCACAATCCAAATTTCAAAATCACAATTATTGTCAAAAAATGTTTTTTGTTTTATTGCTTTATTTGTTAATTGTTATAGAAAGTAAATTTAAATTGCACTTTATAGTACGGATTTCGTCAGAATTTTTCTCTTTTTCGTGAGTTAGATTTTGATATGAAAACTGGCCTTGCATGTAATTGATCTCACTAAGTTGACTTATAACGTACGTGGATTAAGCCGACTTGGCAAGATAATTTGTGTTGCGAAGTCGACTTCCTACATTTAATAAGTCGACTTGCCGAGATAATTTGTGTTTCCAAAAGGACTTTCTAGATTTAATAAGTCGACTTGGCCAGATAATTTATGTTGCCAAGTCGACTTTTTTAAATCAATAATTCGATTTGGTGAGAATTGTTTTTTTGCCAAGTCGCCTTTCTAAATCTACTAAGTCGACTTAGCAACAAAATATCTCACCAAGTCGACATAGTAGATTTATAAAGTTGACTTGGCAACAAAATATCTCGTCAAGTCGACGTGTTGATCACAGGAAAGCGTCTTGGCGAAAGAAACAATTTTACCAAGTCGACTTATTGAGTTCAGGAAGGCGCGACTTGGCAACATAAAATATTTTGCCAAGTCAACTTGGCAACAAATTATTGTCGCCGAGTCGACTTGGCATCTAAGGTGGTGGGTACGACTACGAGCGAATAGGCATTGGGTCAAGTTTGTTGGCCCAGGACTTTTTTTTGCTGAGGACATTTTATAATAGGATAAGGATCCCACTCACCATACCAGTGATTCATATCGTCAAACGTTTTTCGCAACACCAACCCTGCTGATTGCCCGAAATGCGGGCAATCTGGTTGCGCGTGCGTTGCTTTAAAATTGCCGCGTGTGACATCCAAGTTGCTTCGACAAAAGTTGCCCGCGACGAGATCGCTAGCAATCAGATCGCCTGCAAATTGCCCCGTGTGACCAAGGCTTTATGCTATAGGTTCCCACTGTCGTGCGATCCGTTACGAACGCCACGATTGGCCATTCGTAGCTGATCGTGGAATTTTTGTTTCCTTTTCTGAAATTTCACGTTTGGATACGAGTTGATGCGAGTCGATACGTTCTGGTACGATTTGGTGGGCTTGGATGCGATATAGTCACGATTGGTCAATTTCAGGTGACACGATCTGTCACGATCTGGGCTCCCGTTCAGATACGATCAGATACGTTCCGATAGGATTGTCCCGATTGAGTCCACGATTGGGTCCCGATCTGACACGATCATCACGATCGGGGTCCCCGATTTGGGACGATCTGGTACGTGCAGATAAATTCGGATACGTTCCGATACGATCATCACGAACCGATGCGCTCTGTTGCGATCGGATACGATTGTGGTCGCAATGTCTTTCACGATTGGGCTCGAGAGTGATCACGATTTGAGCCACGATTGGACCCCGACGGGTATATATACAGCCCGACTGACCATGGACTTCATTGTTTCTTGAACTTCTACAGAGTGAAGACTACAACCCACAATCATTGATGATGGCAGGAGTTGAGGATGATGACAACGTGACATTTGCAGTATTACTGTATGCTTACATTATCGCCAGAGAGGAAGAAGACGAGCAGCAGCCAGACCAGCCACAACCCCAACCACAATTAAAGGGCCAGGAGAGCTGCAGTCAGGCAGTTCTGGGTGCGACCATGGCTCACAGAGGAGAGGAGACAACAGGTTGACCAGTTCTCTAGTCTCCTAGACACCCAATTGAGGCTGGAGGATCCAGTAGCGTTCCAAAACTACACAAGGTTAACAGCACAGCTCTTCGATGAAGTCTTGCAGAGGGTGGCCCCAGCTATTGAGAGGGAACTCACCAGTTTCAGGCAACCCCTCTCACCTGGACCGAAACTGGCAGTGACACCGAGGCACCTTGCCACTGGAGACAACTATCGGTCCCTTGCGTATGCCTTCAGGTGTGGATCGAGTGTCCAGCATCTCAGAGATGATTCCAGAAGTGTGCCAGGCAATTGTGCAAGCGTACAAAGATGAGGTGTTCAGCCTACCTGTGACCCCTGAATCATGGACAGCCCTAGCTAACCAGTTTGAGCAGAGATGGAACATCCCCCACGCCATTAGGGCCCTGGATGGCAAACACATTGCTATCAAGAAGCCACTCCACACTGGCAGCCTCTACTACAATTACAAGGGCTTCTTTTCGATACCACTCTTGGCAGCCTGTGCAGCCGCATCCTCCTTCTGGGTGACATCCTTGAACCCCGCAAGGCGTTTGCTGTAGAGGACCTCATTTCTCATGAGGAACTCAATGATTTCCTCCTTTTGCTTTTCAGTAAGGGCAGTTACTGTTTTCTTTTTTTTTCTGGCTTTCTGTGTGGGGGTGGTCTCCTCTGCCTCCTCTGGTGCCGGATCTGGCTGGACTGGTTCAGGCTCTGGGGGTGGGGCAGCCTTGCCCTTTCCCTTCTTGCCTCTGGTACCCTTGGCTGGCATCTCTAAAAGGCTCCAAAAATACTAGGAAAAGCAAGTTGACAGTAAAGATGTGCTCTCTTCCAGTGTAGATCGCTGAATGAAGCGCATTCAATCTTGTCCGGTATATATATGGGCGCGAGAACTCGTAACAGATCGTGAGCGTCCGTGAAAAAGCGTGACTACTCGTATCTACTCGCATCTACTCGCAACAGCGCCAGAAGCACCCCTGTGGGGCGGACATATGAGCGCTATATAAGTATCCACCATTATTATTATTTACTCGTATCAACTCGATCGTATCTACTCGTGAGTCAATCGTGTCAGGTCGTGAGCAATGGTACCCGACAGAGCGTAACAGATCGTGACAGATCGTGGGAGATCGCAGCGCATCTCAACAGAGCGTGGTGTTTGTCTTGTCCAAGGTTGATCCCGATCACCACGATTTGGAAGCACGATTAGATGCGATCTGTCGCGCTTTGTTACGATCCAATTCGATCTGATGCGATGATCACGATTGAAAATTAATCGTGTTGATCGTAGAAAATGTTTGAACCGTCCAAAAATTGTCTACGATCAACACGATTGCCACGATGACTGACCTCAAGATCTGATAAGATTGAATGGGATCACCACGATTACTCCACGATTAAGACCACGATTTCAATCGTGGCGCGAATCGTGATAGTGGGAACCTAGCATAAGCGGGCCTCCCACTGTGCGATTTTTGCCACGATTTAGCTACGATTGGGTACGATTTTGTACGATTGTGTGTAGAGTCTATAGGCAGTCTCCGATAATCGTACCAATTCGTAGGAGATTCGTGGCAAAAATCGCACAGTGGGAGGCCCGCTTAAAAGGAGAATCACACGATTACGTCCAGCCTGGGCTATAAGATTTTTTTGTCAAAAAAATAGATTTCGTTCCAACCCAACAATTATATAAAATGCCTCTCAGAAACACTATCCATGAGAAGAACAAATGAAATTTGCAATCCCTCAATTTGGATGTGGAGGCAAAGATGTTGGTACATTAACTGCACTAAAGCTGTTTAGCAGGAAAACAATTGCTTAATCGAAAACGTGTTTGCATTATAAAAATGGGTTTTCAGTCAGAATCTTTTATGTTGTGTATTGTAACAAGAATATTCCCTACTTGTTATGAAACTCGGCACGAAAAGAACACACAAGTGAAGACAATTCTCAGCATGAAAGTACCGCAGGTTTATTTGGATCAACTTTCCTCAACAAACACAAAGATCAAAGATGGCGCAGAGAATCGCGTCCCCGCGCGGAACGGGTATCCCGATCCTCCGGCAGGGGCTCACGCCACCCGGCTCCGTGGGCAGCCGCAATGGCGCCACCAACACGTCAGTTAGACCCACCGTGAAACGGTGCTGGCGCCCCCAGCGGCGGATCGGGACGGCCGTTACACCGCCCCCTTCGAGGACCCTGCTTGTCCCCAAAGCAGGCGGCGACGCCCAGTTCCGCCGGGAAGACGATTCCCTGCGATACATGGCAACTGCAACTGCAGAACAACAACAAAAAAAACAAAGAACAACTGTTAGAAAAAGAACACAACATGGCAACAAAGTGTCTGATTAGCTAGGGGGGTGGTGGTCCCCGCTGCGTCTCCGTCTGGGTGCCGCTCTCTGTCCGCGATGGCGTTGTAGCGCTCGGGGGCCGCTCCGATGGGGGTGGTGTCGAGGCTCTCTGGGCGTCCGGCTGGGGTGCCGCGGCGACCGGGGGTTGCTCCGGTGGGGTGCGATTCCCCCCACGAGCGGGCGGCTCCGACAGGGCGGTTCCGGGCCTGGACGCCTCAGCGCGAGGGGGCGGCTCCGAATGGCCGCCAAGCCCCCTCCGCTCCCTGTCTTCGCCGTCCATCCCGTCGTCGCTGGCGTGCACGTCCAATTGGTCGCCCACTGTCACGGTCGCCACCCTCTCTGGTCGCCGGGGACAATACTGGAGGTGGCGATGCCTAACGTCATCCCTGTAGAAGGATCTCCCGCATCCGAGGGGGCACTCGAACGGCATCGTCGGGTGTAGCGCCGGGCACGCTGTTCGGTGGTGCCTCCTCAGGTTCGACAGGCGGGTGAACCGCCGGTCGCAGTGGCTGCACTGGGCGTTGCTCATCCTTATAAGGGGGCGGGTTCCGGCCCGCTCTCCGCTGTTTGTGGTGCGCCCTGCTGTCGGGGCGCCTCCGGTCTCCTGCTTCCGCGTCCTTACCAGGGGCGGGTTCCGAACCGCCCTCAGCTGTGGGGGCGCGCCCTCGTGGCGAGGCGCCTCCCGATCTCCTGCTTCCGCGTCCTCCTCGGGATTTCCCGGCGGCGGCCGCGTCGCCAGGTCCTCAGTTTTCACTTTATCTCCCGGGCCCTCTCCGGCCGGCCGCGTCTCCTGGTTCAGTAGGTCTCTCTCCGTCCCGGTGGCCTCCTCTTCGCGGGGAGCCGCTGCGTCTAGGTACACCGTCCCAACCCCTATCCATTGTAGTTCCCTTACCTTGTGTCCAACATGAACTCTTGCCACCGATGGGTGCTGTTCGTAGCCTCTTAAAGCCGCGGGCTTTCCATTGATCAACACTGTGTTGTCCCCCCACCGCCACTGGCAACGGTATGTCGACAGGAAGTCTATCCCCAGGATGACATCCGGCTCAATTTTAGCTACAATGCAGGCATGGCTCAAGACCTGATCTCCGATCTGGAGTTCAAAAGTAGCCCTCCCCCGGACCTGCATGGAGCTCCCATCCGCTTGCCTCAGAGTCTCCGGCAGAGGCTGGAGGTTTGGCTTCCCGGGTCCGTAAAGTTCGTCATAGATGCGTTCGGAAATTAGGCTCACCGAAGCTCCCGTGTCCAGCAAGAAGCAGACAGGCGTCGACACAACTTTCCCCGCAATGTAGTTTTCCCCCAGCGGCACATTCGGTGTCGTCTGGTTCCGTCCTGGTGGTCTTCCCCGGGCTGTCCGCTGGCTCGGCTTCCTACGTGGACAATCGCGCCGGAAGTGCCCGAATTCGTGGCACCCAAAGCACTCCACCATCGACCGGTCGAGCGGTCTACGCGCGTAGCCTGTGCTCTCCGTGTTCCTGTATGGTGTAGGTTGCGCTAGCTCCACTACCGACCTCACTTCCCTGGTTCCTTGTCTTCCCTTCCTGTTCTGTACCTGGGACTCCAGGAAAGCCTCCATCTCCGTTGCCAGGGTGATTGCTTCGGTCAGGGTCGTCGCCTTTCTCGAAAAACGTGGCGTTGCAGCTGCTCGTCACCTAATGCATTCCGGAAAGCATCCACAGCCAGGTCCTCCCGAGCTTGCGTGGGGAGGTTCGGGTAGCTCTTGGAAACCAACCGCCTGATCGACTGCCCCAGGCCACTGATAGATTCGTCCCGACGTCTGGTGCACATCGACAGCTGGGCCCGATGCAGTGGAACTTGGGCCGTGACTCCGAAACGCTGTTCGAAGTACTCTAGGATACGGAGGTACTCCGTCCGAGCCTCCGGTGCCATATCAGCCAGAGCTTCCCGTGCCGAGCCCTTCAGATGGGCGCCCAGAAACATTGCCTTCTCGGACTCGCTCCACTGGTTGACTCTGGCCACGCTCTCAAAATGGACCAGGTAATCCGACCACGAGGAAACCCCGTCAAACTTATCTGGAAGCATCATCGGTCGTCGACCTCCTCCGGGGGGCCCCGCGGTCGGCGGTTGTGCCGGTGATGGACCGGACCCCGTGGCTGGCTGGGTGGCTGGAGTGTCTGCATCCGGGTTCCCGCTCCGCGGTGGCGCCCCATAGGGTTGTGTAGTGCGGTTCTCCGAGGGGAGCCTCCCGCCATATAGTTGTGCAGTGCGGTTCTCCGAGGGGAGCCTCCCGCCATGTAGTTGTGCAGTGCGGAGCTCCGAGGGGAGCCCTCCGCCATACAGTCGTGCAGTGCGGTTCTCCGAGGGGAGCCTCCCGCCATGTAGTTGTGCAGTGCGGAGCGAATCCTGATGCTCCGCACCATAGGGTTGTGCAGTGCGGAGCAAATTATCTTGCTCCGCACCATAGGGTTGTGCAGTGCGGAGCAATTTCACTTGCTCCGCACCATAGGGTTGTGCAGTGCGGAGCAATTTCACTTGCTCCGCACCATAGGGTTGTACAGTGCGGAGCAAATTATCGTGCTCCGCACCATAGGGTTGTGCAGTGCGGAGCAAATAATCGTGCTCCGCACCATAGGGTTGTACAGTGCGGAGCAATTTCACTTGCTCCGCACCATAGGGTTGTGCAGTGCGGAGCAATTTCACTTGCTCCGCACCATAGGGTTGTACAGTGCGGAGCAATTTCACTTGCTCCGCACCATAGGGTTGTGCAGTGCGGAGCAATTTCACTTGCTCCGCACCATAGGGTTGTGCAGTGCGGAGCAATTTCACTTGCTCCGCACCATAGGGTTGTACAGTGCGGAGCAAATTATCGTGCTCCGCACCATAGGGTTGTGCAGTGCGGAGCAAATTATCGTGCTCCGCACCATAGGGTTGTACAGTGCGGAGCAATTTCACTTGCTCCGCACCATAGGGTTGTGCAGTGCGGAGCAATTTCACTTGCTCCGCACCATAGGGTTGTGCAGTGCGGAGCAAATTATCGTGCTCCGCACCATAGTCTCGTGGCATGCAGGTCTCCGAGGGGAGCCGTCCAACATGGTCGTGTGCGGCGCGGAGTTGGTCCGGAGGTTCCGCGCCGTAGTCACGTGGCATGCGGGGCTCCGGTGGGAGCCGTCCGACATGGTCGTGTGCGGCGCGGAGTTGGTCCGGAGGTTCCGCGCTGTAGTCTCGTGGCATGCGGGTCTCCGAGGGGAGCCTTCCAACATGGTCGTGTGCGGCGCGGAGTCGGTCCGAAGGTTCCGCGCCGTAGTCACGTGGCATGCGGGTCTCCGATGGGAGCCATCCAACATGGTCGTGTGCGGCGCGGAGTCGATCCGGAGGTTCCGCTTCGTAGTCTGGTAGCGTGCGGGGCTCCGGTGGGAGCCGTCCGTTAGGGTCGTGTGCGGTGCGGAGTCGGTCCGAAGGTTCCGCGCCGTAGTCACGTGGCATGCGGGTCTCCGATGGGAGCCATCCAACATGGTCGTGTGCGGCGCGGAACCGATCCGGAGGTTCCGCTCCGTAGTCTGGTAGTATGCGGGTCTCCGAGGGGAGCCTTCCAACATGGTCGTGTGCGGTGCGGAGTCGGTCCGAAGGTTCCGCGCCGTAGTCACGTGGCATGCGGGTCTCCGATGGGAGCCATCCAACATGGTCGTGTGCGGCGCGGAGTCGGTCCGGGGATTCCGCGCCATAGTCTGGTAGCGTGCGGGGCTCCAAGCGGAGCTGTTCTCCCTGGTCGAGTGCGGCGCGGAGTCGATCCGGAGGTTCCGCTCCGTAGTCTCGTGGCATGCGGGTCTCCGGTGGGAGCCGTCCAACATGGTCGTGTGCGGCGCGGAATTGATCCGGAGGTTCCGCGCCGTAGTCACGGGGCATGCGGGTCTCCGATGGGAGCCATCCAACATGGTCGTGTGCGGCGCGGAGTCGGTCCGGGGATTCCGCGCCATAGTCTCGTGGCATGCGGGTCTCCGGTGGGAGCCGTCCAACATGGTCGTGTGCGGCGCGAAATTGATCCGGAGGTTCCGCGCTGTAGTCTCGTGCCATGCGGGTCTCCGAGGGGAGCCATCCAACATGGTCGTGTGCGGTGCGGAGTCGGTCCGAAGGTTCCGCGCCGTAGTCACGTGGCATGCGGGTCTCCGATGGGAGCCGTCCAACATGGTCGTGTGCGGCGCGGAATTGATCCGGAGGTTCCGCGCTGTAGTCTCGTGGCATGCGGGTCTCCGATGGGAGCCATCCAACATGGTCGTGTGCAGCGCGGAGTCGATCCGGAGGTTCCGCTCCGTAGTCTGGTAGCATGCGGGTCTCCGAGGGGAGCCGTCCAACATGGTCGTGTGCGGTGCGGAGTCGGTCCGGAGGTTCCGCGCCGTAGTCACGGGGCATGCGGGTCTCCGATGGGAGCCGTCCAACATGGTCGTGTGCGGTGCGGAGTCGGTCCGGAGGTTCCGCGCCGTAGTCACGCGGCATGCGGGTCTCCGATGGGAGCCGTCCAACATGGTCGTGTGCGGTGCGGGGTGGATCCTCCGGAACCCACCGGAACTTTCCCGGCTCAAAATGCACCGGGGTCGAACTTAGGTCTGTCCATGGGTCGCTGGTTTGATCTAACCCCCCGCAAAAACTACTCGGATTGGCAGGGTCAGGCCGTACCGTACGTACCGGCCTTTTTCCCTCTACAATCTCAGGCTCTAACATTTTACCAGTATCCTCCCACCACCCGGAGTTTTCTCTCGGGTTTTCCCCAACAAACGAGTACAGTAATTCATCTACAGTTACGAACGTACTACTGTGGGCCTTGTCAGTCTGGCCTCCGTACTGGTACTCGTCACTTTCTGGCATGTCCCCGCTCCGCGGCGAGTCTGATACCAGACCTCCCCGGTCTCGTGAATTCATTGCTTGAAAATCTCGAATTCCACCTGTATTTCTCTCAGTGTGCCGCCCCACCGCTGCCGCCAGTGTAACAAGAATATTCCCTACTTGTTATGAAACTCGGCACGAAAAGAACACACAAGTGAAGACAATTCTCAGCATGAAAGTACCGCAGGTTTATTTGGATCAACTTTCCTCAACAAACACAAAGATCAAAGATGGCGCAGAGAATCGCGTCCCCGCGCGGAACGGGTATCCCGATCCTCCGGCAGGGGCTCACGCCACCCGGCTCCGTGGGCAGCCGCAATGGCGCCACCAACACGTCAGTTAGACCCACCGTGAAACGGTGCTGGCGCCCCCAGCGGCGGATCGGGACGGCCGTTACAGTATTATTACAATAGACCATTTCGACATTTTCGCGGCCATTTTGAAGGAGGTGCAAAGAGCGCCCTCAAGCGCCGCATGTGCGTGCACAAAACATATAGATCTAAGGCGGCTTCGCGCACTGGATACAACTTCGCAATTAATTTTTTTGACTAATTAAATCGATGGCTTTGACTATAAAGCTGGTTGGTTGTGAATCTATATGAATTGTTCTTATGCTTCAGTTGAAAAATCAAAATTAAAAGTGCCTTCTTGTCTGAATAAATCGCATTTTAAGACCCATTTTTATTTTCCAATTTCTCTAAGATTAAGGCGGCTTGATTCCGGCACTGGATACAACTTCGCAATTGATTTTTGTGACTAATTAAATCGATGGCTATGACAAAAACCTAATTGATGTTGATTCTGCACGAATATTTCTTATATTACAGTTGAAAAATCGTAACAAAAAGTGCCTATACTCGTCTGAATAAATCGGTTTTAAGGCCCCTTCTTATTTCATAATTTCTCTAAGCTAAGGCAGCTTAATTGGCTCACTGGATAAAACTTCGCAATTAATTTTGTTGACTAATTAAATCGATGCCTGTGACAATAAAGCTGATTGTTGAATTAATCTTATATTACAGTTGAAAAATCCAAACAAAAAGTTCCAATGTCTGAATAAATATATTTTTAAAGCTTCTTTTCTCATTTCACTTTTCTTCCAATAAAGTTTCTTGGAATTGATCCAGGTGACATTGCTTAAATCGTCGTCAGATTTCAGTCCTTGGCACTGGAAATGGAACCATAAGTCACATTGGATGCTCTCCAGTCTCTTTCGTCCTCTCTTATCTCAGTGGCGTCTATCAAAAGTTTATCACAAGTGCCGCAAAAGTATAGGTTTTTATTGATACAGGGCACAGGTTTTGAAGACCACTGTTGCGCTCATTGCAACTTTTTTATAACGTTGTTTGTCAAAGGTATTTTTTTACGAACGTGTTCTGTTAAGTCCAGACAACAAAATAAGACAACATTGTTGGTAACTTATTACACCTTTAGGCAGCTTTAGGCTATTAATTAATACCATGATAAAATATGATCTTTTCCTGGAAAATTTCCATTGGCAGACCGTATTGGTTCTGTTAAACCGATCATGATTATTGGAGCAAATGATAAAGATTTTAAAATTGTCATGGTGTTTCGACCATTGAAATTAAGTGTCCTTTTATCATCAAGAACACCACGGTAAAAGAAGGAGTAAAGAAATGCGACTTTCTCCACGAGATCGACGGAGAGGTGAGATTGAGGCAAAGTCAAAATTATTTCACACAGATCAACATCCAGATGGCTCTAGCAGAGGCTAAACAAGACAATTTTATTTTGTTAAAATAATTATTGAAAGTGTTATGTTTATCCTTTCTTGGTGCGAACTAATATCAAGCCTGTTCACACTTTTTATATAACATACTTCTGTGATAAGAGAAACTTCATTTTCCAAATATATTTACTTGAAAAAAACAGTAGCAGGGAGAAACTGGGAGATAAAAAAGGAGGCCTTAAACATCGATTTATTCTGACGAGTAGACACTTTTTGTTAAGATTTTTCAACTGTAATATAAGAAATATTCATGCAGAATCATCTTCAATCAGCTTTTTTGTCATAGCCATCGATTTAATTAGTCACAAAAATTAATTGCGAAGTTGTATCCAGTGCCGGAATCAAGCCGCCTTAATCTTAGAGAAATTGGAAAATAAAAAGGGGTCTTAAAATGCGATTTATTCAGACAAGAAGGCACTTTTAATTTTGATTTTTCAACTGAAGCATAAGAACAATTCATATAGAATCACAATCAACCAGCTTTATAGTCAAAGCCATCGATTTAATTAGTCAAAAAAAATTAATTGCGAAGTTGTATCCAGTGCCGGAATCAAGCCGCCTTAATCTTAGAGAAATTGGAAAATAAAAAGGGGTCTTAAAATGCGATTTATTCAGACAAGAAGGCACTTTTAATTTTGATTTTTCAACTGAAGCAAAAGAACAATTCATATAGAATCACAATCAACCAGCTTTATAGTCAAAGCCATCGATTTAATTAGTCAACAAAATTAATTAAATATGACATAAAATTTTGACTATTAACCCATTTTTATAAAGCAAACAAATTTTAGATTAAGCAATTTTTTTTCTGCTAAACAGCTTTATGAAATTGGCCCCTGCTCAGTTTATGTAGCCAGATAAATTAGTTTACAAAACATCATGTCTTTTTGGCGATATCCCAGGAAATATACTGATTGAAAGCGCGAAATTTCAGAATGATAATAAGAAAAATGTGACAAATGATATGGAATCAAAATCTCATCACCCATGGAAAAAAATGGGTGGTCAAAAATGTGATCTAGTCACGCTCCTTTAATTTCCATCATTTACTTTTGTTGCATATATGCAAGGTGGGTACCAGTCCAAAAACGACCTTGAACAATCACTGGTTCCTATTGTACACTGGCGTAGTAGAAATCTGCAAACGACTACCAGTTTTATGTCTGGGATCCGCCGGTTTTATTGGACTTCAATTTTTTCGTCCTATCTTCTCTGTTCGACATTTTCGTATGTTCGCGGCTTTCCATTTTCTTTCCTTTTCGCTGTAACTATGTTAGCCAAAACTGCAGAGGAAGAAATGGGAGAGAATGTGGAGAATTATCTAGACGCTTTGAATGGTGAGGAATGCTGTGTATTTTTTATTGGAACCCCGTCCCGTTAATAAATCCGTGCATCATCAATCATGCAAATGTCACTCGGTCATCTTGTCCATTGAGACAACTCGTCCGTTGAGACAATTTGACGGAAGACGACTCGACTCTCGAGACAGCTCGCCCTGATTTATGTGCTCGCTAGTTCAGTATTGTCAGCACAAAAATCAGTAATAAACCTTATCGACGTTCGCAATGCATCATGGTATTGGATGACAAAATTGCCCGGATAATTGTGCATAAACCTATGGGGCGGACGCGAACTCGGCAACCTTTTTGCTAATTTTCACAAAAACCAAAAAGAGTTCAAGAACCAACCTCCCACCACTTTAGGCCAATGAAATTAGATGACTAGTTTCTCGTCAGCGCCCGCATGTGATATTGACCCCGCACCAAAAAATTTCATTATTCCAAAAATTTCATTATTTTGCAAAAAAATTGGCGAAATCCGACACAAACTACTCCCAAGCGAAGTTTCTGTTTCGGTTGCGCAGTCAGTGTTGTGCAGCTAGCTTCGCAAAATGTATCACAGAATGCAGTATATCAACCGTACAGCATATCAGCGCTACCCCAGCACCCAGTATGGGCGGTGGGTACCAGCGAAAAGTTCGGCCAATAAAACTTCAAAAGTTTGATACCCTTACATGTGGTTTTAGAAGTCACTATCGCATTCCTGCCAACATTGCCGAGTAAAAAAAAAAATCGGACTGTAGTGAAACTTGCAACGGTCGAGTTGACCTAGTACTGCACCACAGATATCCATGTACTGCACCCGTTTTCATGTACACAATACATGCGGCGCGGGGGAGTCAGGTCAAGTCGACCGTTTCGATTGTTCCGATTTTCAACACTTTTAACACTTAACAATCGGAACAAATACGATAAAATCGGACTAGTTGGCAGGTATGCTATCGGATGATTCACAATATCGCACGAAAATGTATGTATGATCTGAATACAGTGCATTGGAAATGATCATCTGCGATCGCTACACACACTAGTCATGCACGTGTTTGTATGTGTACATGCACAACATACAGCGGTGGCCAAGAGGGGTATACCCAATTGCTCAATTGCGATACCCCCCTAGTGTTTTTCCAGTCGTTTTTATGCTACGTGCTCACGCGCTGTATTGCTTGGATGGTGAATTGCATGTACCCGGAACATATAGACGAAAGAAGTGTTTAGAAAATGGCCACACTCACGTCTACGCACACAGCGGTACAGTCTTGGCAATATGTACTGTGATAGCGCTGGTTGATCGATCGATCGTCTGATCGTGCGTTGCGTGTACGGTGCGTGCGTTGTGACAAGTTGGTCTATGGCTGGTTCAACGTGGGGAAATATACCAGGTACGTAATTGGGCCTAAAAAAAGTACGTGCACAGCGTGCACGTAAATACCAATCCTTACATGCACAGATAAAAAAGTACATGCACCAGTGCATGCGTGCACCCGTCTAAATCGAACCCCGAGTTCGGGCGGTCTGTTCTTAACTCGTTCTCGGCGGATACGTGGTGTGTGATCCTGTTCCTAGTGCAGTGTTTTCGGGTCGCGTTCGCGCCATGCGTGCCAAAAACAGACCGCCCGAATTCGACATACGATAATTTGTGACGTCGTTTCCAGATCGCGTTATATGCACGGCCTTTGTACACGGAACTCGGGTTGTATATTTTTGCCGTGGTCACGAGGTTGGTAGATCGATTGTTTTCTGGCGCGCATTCACATGCAGATTTGTGTGTCTTTTGCAGTTTTGTGTGGATTTTTCCACAGGTAAATAAAGTCTGCAAACAGAGGGCGTTCTACGTTTCAACTTAATTCGGTGTCCAGAGGGCGCTTTTAATTAACGAATTCACGGCAAAGTTGTGCTTTCGACCACAAGAGGGCGCTCCTCTTCCGTCTCTTGTCTCCGCGTCTTCAAAGTTCTCTCGGTCACTTTGTACTTCGGAGATTTTTTTATGACGAAGTCACGGCAAAGTGATACTTTCGCACACCAAAGGGCGCCGTCTCTTCTATCACATCGTCTCCGTTCGTCTTTGAAAAGGTGCTGTCGCGTGGGCCCTGTATTCTATAGTTACTCTGAAATCCGTGACATCATCAGCCACGCAGTCATGACATTATTAAATATTATTGGTAAAATCCGTAACCGAAGTTCACAAGCTTGATGGACTTCTACGTGAAATTGCACTGTAAATCATGCCGCCTTTTGTTTCTGTCATTTAATCTGTCAGGCTGATTTCTTTTTGGTGCAGGTCCATTGGGGCTGGTTTTCTTTATATTTGTGCCAAATATCACGCAAATCTACCTGTGCAGTGGTTAGATTTTCCGCCCCAAAATATCACCAAAACCGGCAGTTGACGGGCACCGTCAACTACCTAGTCTTGATTCAAGATAGACCCGTGAACAGGGCGTCGTACCTCCGCCATGGCGCCGTTTCCAACCCAAAATCGGTGGCAAACTCACGCCAATGAAATTTATCCCTTGGCGCTGATATTTGCCCTAGCCCAGGTTGGACGTCGCCTTCAATGCATTACGAGTGACGTCCAGGTTACAATGTCTCTAAATAGGGTGACTGAAACGTGCACATAATTGTTTGACCTATTTTACCTTTTAATGGACGTTGAATGTATGTCCATATATCCTTGGTGTCATCATTTACAGGAACAGAAGGTTCTGAAGGGTATGCACATGTAAGGCAACATTCTGCAAAAGTTTCCACTCCCTTTAAATGGTTAAACCAGTGTTCGAATTAGCACTGGTCCGTTGACCAAATGACAGTTGAAATCGTCTCGGGCCAGGGAACTATATGTGAGGCAACATTCTGCAAAAGTTTCCACTCCCTTTAAATGGTTAAACCAGTGTTCGAATTAGCACTGGTCCGTTGACCAAGTGACAGTTGAAATCGTCTCGGGCCAGGGAACTATATGTGAGGCAACATTCTGCAAAAGTTCCCACTCCCTTTAAATGGTTAAAGTTAAATGTGTCGTTCCATCCTTAAAGGCACAGGCTCGTCAGCAATGCGCGCCCGCCAAATGTGTGCCACGCAATACGCAGCTCCATAGCAAAGGCATGGAGCTGCGTGTTTCGAGCACGAATTTGGCGGGCGCGCATTGCTGACGAGCCTGTGCCTTTAACACCTGCTTGTTTCTATTCATTAAGTGGGTCCACATAATATGCTAAATAATTGTTTATTATTTTTATAGCATTTGAACGAAAACCCTCACGAGAGATTCCTTCCGAGCTTGAACAGTTGCTGTGTAGAATAGCCCGCAATGGAGAGCCTTTGTAAGTACATGAAAAAAGTTTGGCAAGGTTTCTTTTCGACTGTTTTAAAATTAGGGATTAAAATTAGGTTTGGCCAATCTTAAACATAGGTTTAAAACCTACTTTTAATCCCATTCATAAATACCTTTTCGTGTAAATCGGTAAAACTCACCAAATTAGCTCGTCGTTTTGCATTCACTTTCCTACACCCACAGTGTCAACACCGCGTTTGTACAACTGCTTACGGTAGCTGTTTTTGTTCGTTACGCGTAATGCAGGCATATGTGTTGCGCGCGCACGCACAGTGCACAATTTGCTTATGGGCGCGTGCAGTTTCTGTGTGCATGTGTACTGTGTGTTCCATATACGCGCTGACTAGGGCACAAACGCGGGCCAGCCGGCCGGGCATTATCACTGGTCATTATCGCTAGTTTAAGACTGCCCACATGACCTGCTCTCAGCCAATAGGGATGCTTAAACTGCAGCGTTCGAATTAGCACTGCTCCGTTGGCCAAATGACAGTTGAAATCGCCTCGGGCCAGCTAGAAACCCTCCATGAATGGTCCGGTTGTCCAGTTGAATTCAAATAGACCCATGCCATGTATGTGAAATTTCCGCGTTAATTTCATTAATGCGCTTTTATTCTTCATGTTTCCGCATTTTTGTTGAGCGTGGCAGATTTTATTTTCCATTTTTTTTACGCACGCATGGTCGTCCATCTTGTTTTTACCAAGCAAGAAAACAGCGCCCTCCATTGACAGTAAATACATGTAGACTTGTCCAAGTCTATGACACTTCCGTCCGCACCAAGACACTTATGTGCGTGCGTGATTGTATGTAAACTGGGCGCGCGTGCAGACCGCAACTGCAATGAGTCGCGATTCAGACTTGAGCAAGTCTAGTTACCAAGATGGCGCCATGAAACGTCCGTGTAGTGTGTCGTGTGTGCGCGTGTTTTTGCTAGTTTTTGACGCCCACTCACTGCGCCTAGAGTTGACCGGCCACTCTCGCTGGCAGGTTTGCTGGCACGGCTCGCCTTGCCTGCAGTCCTTGCCCCGTCCATCCAAGGAAAGGCCGTGCCGTGCAGTGATAATTTTTAAAGCTGAACGGATACTGGCCGTGTCCGTTAGCGATGTCGATCCTGCAGATCTTGCAGTTCCCGGATTCCGGGCCGGGTCTATGAAAAAAGTTTTACCAGACGACCAGACTGTCGCAGTGGATTCGGGTTGTAAGATTGCAGCTTATTGACTTCCAGAAAGTGAAAATGTAATGAAAAAGTCATCATACAAAAATGTACTAACTGTAGATAAATGTTGACAAATATTTAAAAAAAAAATTATGTTGGCCTCCATAAAAAGTGTTTGCATTAAATTTACAAATGCTTCATTGCCCATTTTTAAAGATTTTCTTAGTAAAAATATTAAAATGTCCACAAAAACATGCATCTGTGTGAGTTTGTATTAAACAAAGGAGCTTTTTTTAAGACCCAAGAATAGCTCAAAAATTAACCACACATTTTCAAACTTGTACCAGGGAGAACCTCGACTATCAAACTTTCCTAGTTTTAATATTCACTCAAATGTGTTTATTGCAAACACTATAAGGTCGACTGTGTGTAAAACGAACAACCAGAATTGAAATTTGAACCGGGCCACTTGAAACGCCAACGGGCCAGTCAAAACTTAAGCCAACTGGTCCTGGTGGCCAGTTGGGAAAAAAGTTAAGGGCGAACGCTGAACTGTCTAAGGTATTTATGAATTGTGGCTTAACCAAAAACTTTTAATTTCCATAAACGTTTGTTTCATTTGTTTTGAATTTTGATTGATTGAACTGAATTTATCTGAGTGGGTGTAGCATATTCCCTCTTGAAAAATGTGCCGAAAAAAGGAAAAAAATCAGTAATCATGATCAAAATTTTCAACTCAGGATTCCCCTTCAGAGCCCAAAATATCACTTTTCAAAAACTGACCAATGTGACTGGTTTTGTGTTAAAGCGTCACATATTTCTGCGCATATATCTCCATAATTTTGAATTATTTTGAAATATCTGCCATATGTTTACAGATTTCCTTGGAGCAAATTGAAACCTCTGGTCACCAATAAACTGGAGAATGTGATTCAGGAATACATCCAGTCCAACCCTTGTGAAGAGGCGCCGATGCTGCCCAACGTAGAAAATATCAAGTTTGACGACATGAGGGACAGGTTGCTTCGGGCACTTAATGCATTCAATAGGTATGCTTGAATTCTTGGAACCATCCATTGTGTTAGTTTTGGGGAAAACAGGTGTTTCAGAACAGTCGGCAGAGCTCAGGCATGTTCAAATAACAGCACATGCTCATATTCTGATTCTGCCTTTTTTAAATTTTTTTATTTCAAATGAATTTAAAAATTTCTTAAGTCAAATTTTAAAAAAAATTATTAGCCCCACATTTAGCCCTTTATTTTGGCTGTATTATATTTTTCATTTTACACTTGAGTAATCATGATTATTATATAAAATGAAGTTTTTGCGGATACCGTGCGTTTCTGATACTGCGCAGCACAAAGCCCCATTCCGATGTGCGTCCACACTGGGCGCACTAAAGCGGACGTGTACGCGTGCGTCATGCATCGAGTGAATGCATTGTGCGTGTGCGCAAGACCGACAAGACCGATCCTCAGGTTACGAATCCGTGGAAATGGGCACAAGAGGATCTTGAAGAACACCATGTAAAAAAACAGAAAAGGGCCTTATAAGGTAAGGAGAGTCCCTTGTGAGGTTTGCAACGGCCAGACAGCATGAAAGAGCTAGATTGAAAGGAAGTTTATTTTTTGCGGGGCGGGGCTTTGGCAGACTCGCACTCCAAACCTCAATTTCAACACAGTTTTCATATACAAGTTGGCCATTTAGGCAGTTTCAAGCCAACATTTTGGAAAAGTTAACTTAAAACTTAGAGAAAAAGAAGAAACCGAGAAATTGCGAAAAATCCCAAACAACACTGAGATTCAAACCAGGGACCTTATGATTGCAAGTCGAGCTCTCTTCTAACAAGACCACGAAGCTGGTTGCAAACCGACCGCATTCAAAACCCTAAATTCCTTAAAGATGTTATGCCGTGGAGAGAGGAATTTACCCAAATTACACATTAAACCATTATATACCGGTACATCTAATTATGCCAGGAAAACTGTTCAGAAAAAAATTAGACTGTGCGAATGTTTTTTTACAATAGCAGTTTATAGCCCACTTTTCAGCCCAAACTCGAAGCAAAATCTGAACAACAGCCGTCGGGCCTAAAAGTTTGACATTGGAAAATCAACGGAATCGTGACGTCATTTTACGGACGCGTACGGCCGACGGCTGTTTCTTGTCATTTGATACTTGTGTATGTTAAATTTAATCCCAACCATGCCAACACTAGAACATTTATCCAGCAGTGTTTTGGGGGCGTCTTGTGATGTGACTGTGTCAAGAATGCAATGTAACAAGTTTACGAGAATGTTCAGCGCGCACTCGCTGAAACCATACCGGCTGGCGGGCCGTTCGTTCGGCGTGTACTTCACAAAGCACTTGATCACGCACGCACGCGGGCGAGCATACCGACCATAGCGGTGGGATCAAGACCAAACACAGGTTTCTTCTTACACAATGTGTGCGGCACCAGACTATTGTATTGGCGCGGAGTGATATCGTGCACGAGCCTTTCTTGGCTAAAAACGTCTCCGTAAAATGACATCACGAATTTGGCCAAATCTGTTTGCTGCCCGCAGCGGCGTGATTTCGACAGTTTCCAGAAAAGATGAAAACCATGGGTTGGAATTAAGCCTGAATTTTCACTTTTTTTATTAATATAAAATGTAAAACGAGATACGAAATCGATAATTAATATATCAAAGAATAGAAACATGCAAAAATAATCATAATTCCTCTCTCCACGGCATAACACCTTTAAAAATAACCAACCCTAACCTATTATATACATGTAGTCTCCTCTCAAGACGCTAAAAAAATACATAACCCCTTGTTTTCCCCTCGCAGTGGTGTAAAAAATATTACGCGTGGGGCTTACTGGATTGGTCTGTCGTAAAACCACTGTTAAAGAGTGTCTAAGTGCTGTCTGACGGCTTACTATGTTTGTTTTCAGCGCACCCTTTACCATGCAGCGTCTCTGTGAATTACTAACGCAACCCAAGCGCTATTATCAGAGAAGTGACAAATTCATGAGAGGAATTGAAAAGGTGAGTTTTGTGATGTGGCACCGACATTAGTACCTCTAATAATTGAGTTGATTTATGTAATAACAATGAAAAACTCTGCCCATGTCACTGTCGTATTTAGGCTGGTTCCCTGTCTATACTGCACAAACAATCACTGTAATACCACAGTAGTCAGGGAGCTATGTTAGGCCGGGGTCACACAGGAAATCTCGTAATTACTCCATCACGATACGATCATGATAGAATGAATGACGAGAGCGGTCACACGCCAATCTATCATGATAGTATCACAATAGAAAACAACTTGATGATTATGAGAATTCTCATCGTTCACCTATCATGATAGATTTGGGGTCACACAGACAAAATCTCGTAATGCCACTATAGTAATACTATGGTAGAGTGGAAACTCGTAATTCTTGTGACCCCAGCCTTAGTTTTGTTCACATAAGAGAGCCTTTGTGAAAAAAAATTACATTTTTTTAATTAAAAGATAGCATCTTCAGGTGAAATGTTGCATTGGATTGTTGGATGTACTTTTTTCCATTCAAGTAAGGTTTTACCAATGATAAAACCCTTCTTTAGGAAATAATTTATTTGAAGGTAGTTTTCTTTCAAAATGAGTATGCACACTTCTTTTTTTGAGCATTCACCTCAGGCAAAAATATGCATGGATTTAAAAGTTCTTCTGAAATATAGCTGAAATTTCTGCAGGCTATTTCACCAACTTCTTCGATAGAATGTTGGTTTCATCTGCAGATTTAGAATCTTCCTTGCCCTCATTTGAACAATAGTATAAATATTTTTGGCATTTGAAAATCACATATTTAATTTAAAAGCCTTTCACGTTGCAGAATGTGCAGGTTGTCAGCACAGTCACACCAACAGGCAAACGCATCACCCATTCCTGTGAAGTCCGGAACCGCAGTCTAATAATGAACGGCTTTCCCTCCGACATCCACACACAAACAAGTACTCCTTCACTCAGCGACTCCCAACCCTCAGGTCAACCGGTTTCCTCGGATGAAACCAGTCACACCAATGGAGAAACTGTCACCGGTTCCCAGCAGCATGATAATGGCACTGTCGCTGCTACATGTACGTCTACTGCACAGGAAGAGTCGGTTGATTCCACGAGACAAAGTGTCAGTCCCGCAGAACCTGAATCGGAACTTGTATCAGATACGAACCAAAGAACTAGTACGGATAGTACGTCGGAGGTTACCGAGAGTTTGTCATCAGGTGCCAACAGTGATAAGGAATGTAGTGAATCAACGAGTAACGAGGCTGAGGCATGTAAACCTATGGACGTAGCGGAAACTACCGGAGGACCGGACTCGGACGATAGTGATGGAAATAAAGGTTTGTATTCAAAGCCGTAATTAACAGTTGGAGGTGACCCATTTCCCATCACTAACTTTGCCCAAACAGTGAATTTTAAACAGCACTGAAAACCACTCATTCCTTGCCAATTATTAGGTAATGCATTGTTCCGAGATTGCCCAGTTAACCCCGCCCCTTAGATATTGTTGCTATGTGCTCACAAGCCATCACAAAAAAATGGCGAAACAACGTACAAAGCAACGGACTCGGCATGTAAAGCACATATTCCGTAGCACACACTGAGCGAAGGCCTAGTAATGCAGGGATGACATATATTCATAAAAAATGCGCTTTCCTACCTTTGAACAGCGAATCGCCCGACATTGAAACCAAAATTCACCCGGTCACTGGCGCACACAACATACAAACTGTATGGGCAGAAAATCGCGTGATTGTGTGTAATGATTGCATCACTTTGACCTATGTGGGCGCCGTCTGCTAGCTCTGTTGTGATTGGTCGGCGGGTTCAGCTTGATTGACAGGTCGGAACTATGCATTTCACTTAGAGTGTCAAAGAAAAGAAAAAATTTATGGCAGAAACTCATGACTAGTGTCACATCTGAACACTTGTTCTGATAAAGTTATGCAATGCCTTGGGTACGCCACAAGCCCTTAAGGCAGGGTGGCGTACCCTGCCTCAGTGGCTTCGAAGGCTGGTGCAGTCAGCCTCCTGGATATTTTTTTCGGAATATAATTTGCTTTTCTTTATTTGTAACGTATAAAAACAGCCTGATTATTTCCTTGAAATGACCAGGTGATGCAGATCAAGACAGCTGTTCGTCCCTGGACAGCGCTGACAGCGGAGACAGTTCACCAGACTCTGCCTTGCCTCCTCGCTCTGGATATTTTGACAGTCTACCTCCCAAAGATAATGATGCGTCATCTGAACCTACATGTACTCAAACCCATACAGGTTTGTCATGGTCCATAGCCCGCAAGCGAAATGACGTAACAATACATGTACCTCTCCGCGCAAAGCATGATGGGCTTAAAGGGGAATTACACAAAAGACATTGTGCTGAACAAGTGTAACTCGTACATTATTTTTATACAAAGAACAAGGAGTTTGACCCACTGAAAATCTGATACGAACTTCACAAAGAATGGCAATTGCAGTGACACCTTGTAGCATGGGCGTCGCCATTTTGTCCGGAAACTGGGCCAAGAATGATGCTTTCGCAGACAACTCCTTCGTGTACTTATTTTGTAGCTATAGTGAAGTGAATCTATGAACATCATTAGCATATTACAACATTTCTGAATGGCGAAAGAATTACTTATGCACCTATCAATTGATTTTAAACTGTTCAGTATACTGCATGTAGTATTGGCCAAATGAGAATGTCAAAGTATAACACAGATTAACTGTAACCAATGTCGGCACATCATTCCGTTGATTCTCTTTCACCAGCCATTGAACAGGATCTGGTTTCTATAACTTTTGGTTGTTTGTGGATATTTTGGTAAGCAATTCGTTTGATCTTTTGTTTTTAGGTGCAGAAACTGTGGAATCCACAAGTGTTACTCAAGAATCACCAGCCCAAGACGAAGCAACTACTCCAGAACAACATTCAGTGCCACCAGCAGACCAAAGTCATTCCAGTATTGCCACCCCTGGGCAGGAGCAACAAGCATCCCCATTGGTCACATCCACTGTCACAGGTACCACAGACACCAAAACTGACCAACCAGAAGCAGCCACAGAAACAACTAAGGAGGCGGAGCCAGAGCCATCTGAAGGAGAGTCAGACTCGACCAATCAGTTAGAGGTACCCCCAGAGAAAGCCAGCCAATCAGAAAGCTCATCTGAGGAAATTGGTGAATTAACGGAAGAACCAATGGAACATGACTAAGTCTTTAAAATTATTTTGAAATACAAACAATTCAGAAAATGGAACCCTTTTAAAAAAAGCCTTGAAGGTTCGTGATAATTACAAAAATTCAGCACATGGCTTCTAAGGTTGATATTTTTTATATTTAGGATTAAGTGGCAACGAAGATTAGACTCAAACAAAATGTTTTGTGTGTTTGCTTTATTCGGTTGACACAGTTTAAATTTGTGTTGGCTAGAGCTTTGTATTTATGTATTTTTAAACCTCAAAAGTGAATTTTTATGTGTAAAGGTTTTGATGAGATGTCAATAGAGTTTTAGATAACTTGTCTTCAAGAAGTCGACAATATATTGATCTGGAAATGCTCACCCCATCCCTACACTCTTTTCGCAGTGGTTTTCTGCGCCCCCACTAAATTCATCCGCTCCAACCACTGCTGAACTTAGCAGGGTTTTCTGCGAAGCGCGTGCGTGACGTCACCCAAGACCAGTCCTGGATGACACAGTAAACATGGCTGCGCCCACGTACAACATTCAGCACGTTGTTTTGCCCACTGTCGCGTTGACTGCAGTATCATTTCGTCCTGGTTGTTGTCAATGTGGCTTTACACAGTAAGTAGTTATTTCACGGACATCACTAATCCCTCCCCATGATCACTCTACATCCCTCAGAAGGTGTAAATCAGATGGAATAACATCAAGAGTTGAAAAAGTGGTCGCGATTTGGAAACAATAACCCATGTTGAGCAACGCAGTGTATGCATATGCATGAACTAGGAGGCGCGATGCAATACCCGATTGTGATTAGCTATCCGTGCAACAATCCTGACGACTTGTAAGCGGGGGGCTGATTGGCTTCGCAGAAAACCCTTCAGCAGTGGTTGGAGCGGACAAACTTAGTGGGGCGCGGAAACCACTGTGAAAAGAGTGTACCCTATCCCATAGCTTCCACTAATCTATCATTTTTGAGGACAGTAGACCAATTTGTGTAACTAGAGACCCCTTCCCTGTACATCTAGCATTAGCTGGTGCTTTCAGTCCATGAAATGTACGTTTTTGTTGCTGGTAAGCTGTTACACTTTGTTGGCACTTCAAACAAGTTGATGGATTAGTGTATAGCAGTACGCAGTCTGTTGGTGATCTATGAGAGCCCGATTGTGTGCACTTTATCTTGCTACTGTAGATACATTGTGATGTGGTTGGGTCTCACTTCTGTCGTTCGTTTGATTTTGGATTGTACATAATGATCTTTTCATTTAACGTATTTTTTGTCATTTAATGTATTCCTTTTTTTAGGGGCCGTCCAAAGTTGTCAACATTTTTACGGTTCTACAAAGCGTAGTCGAGGGCCACGTACGACTTTACAGTGTACATGCACTTCTTCTTGCGTATGGCGCACTGTAAAATGTTGACATTTCACGATAGTGAAAGAAAATGTTGATACCGGTTAAGTAGTATTTTGGAGGGAGGGACTTGAAAAATACTATGCTCTGTACAACCGTGAAAATGTTGACAACTTTGGACGGCCCTTAAAGAGCAATGGTTGTGTATTTGAAAATATTGAACTTATTCTGAAATTGTCAATTTGATTAGCGTAATATATGACTAAAATGCTTTAGGACATGCAAAATGCCAATTTTGTTCAAACACAAAAGACAGACTTCTGTTAAAGGCATTGAGCTTGGATGATCTCCAGAAAGAGCTCATGAGGAAAACGACAACAATTTCTTTTTAAACCTTCGATAGCAATGTGGAAAAATGTCTGAGTTTGGATGGGGAGTTTTTGGAAAAGTGAAAATGACGAAAAGGAAACTGGGCCACCCCTGAAGTGGGATGAATGCATACTGCACATTATTTGGAGCAACCAGACCTTTAGTTTTGCATAGTCTATTCTTTGATTTTTGGAGAAAAAAATATTGATTTTATGCTGGTTTTGGGTAAATAAATGTCCATTACACCACTGCCAACAATGTCACTCCACTCAGCACATGACTTTACATCCGGAAAAAAAAATGGGGAAGATGAATGTGATTTTTCTTGATTGCATTTCTCTGATTGGAGAGGTGTTGTGTACCATATTTTGTGTGTAATTTATCTGTAAATATTTAGAACATTTGTAACAAAGTTTTAAAATACGGGACAACAATGACGACTGTTTAACAAACCATAGGGTGCTTTTAGTTTGTATACATGTATTTTGATCCAATCGTCTGAATTATTTGCACGAGTACAATAACTCAAATAGTTGCGTTCAGAGTTTAAGTGTCAAATATAAACATGTATTGTACATTTGTTTCATCTGAGGAAATGTGACAATGTCTGAAATTGTAATGTGATTAAGTAATTTCCTGTACACGTAATTGTGAACAAATTATTTTTAAGTTCTGCGGACCAGTTATATTAATGCAGTAAACTTTGCCAGTTTGGTATTTTGCGGGCGACATTGATAGATTGTACATGTATACATGTACTGTACGATATGAGAACGAGTGACCCCATCTCCCACCTCAACACAATTTTCCCTTTTGTTAACGCATGACCCCCCTAAAACCTGAAAGAAAATTCCTTGGATGTTTGACACACAATGGGGGAACAATGGAAGGGGTAAGGGAGTTGACTCGATCCCATAAAATAAATAGGTAGTTCATAAGCTAATCATCAAATGGTCGAGTTACAAAACTGTCTTTTGGAGGGTTGAGCTTGCGTGTTGCAGGAGTGGATCGTATTTAAAAATTGATTTAGCTCCAAATGTAGCGGGTCCGTCCCATGTGTGTACGCTTGAGCAAGGTACTATGTCACACATTGCTTCTCTCCACCCAGGAGTAAAAATATGGAATATTCATGTTTCATTAGCCATTGAGCACCTAATAGGCAGCTGGGTCTGTATACTCATCCCAGGGAGCCCAATGATCAGGGGTAATGATAGGGTTTTCTACTGATAAGTGCGCGGTATAAGTCCATATATTATCATATGGAAAACAAGGCCATATTGGAAGTATGCCAGAATGTGTTTCAATCCTCATCTTGACAGCGACATTTGGAACGCATAGGGTAGTGTCGTATACAAAATATTCGGCCTTTACAAAGTATCGTTATTTTTAGTGTTTGTTCATCGTACAGACCTCAGTTTAGGAAACCCAATTGTTTTAAATTTATAAAAATATTTTAAATCTATTTTTGAATGTGTATTCATCTCCAGCATTCATGCCAATAGACCGTATCGAATAGCTGCCATCTTTAGATATTTAAATTAGTCGCCAATGTAAGCACAAAATGTGCAATCACGCATGTTCTCGATGAACAAAGTAACTACCCCACAAGATGGCACTATTCGATACCGTCTATTTTGACAGTCCATAACGACCAAACTGTATAAAGTATTTTGATGTACGTGAATTGCAAGATCGGTTGAAAAACAATTTCGTAGGGTTTCCACTTGCTTAGTAAACGTGCTTGCCTTGTAGCATTAACATACATGTACCGCTATGACGAGCAGTGAAAAACACTTAAGTTAACTGAGCAGCATTATTCTTTGCTTAGCTGGGTCGTCATGTGCCCGCAGAAGCAGTATAACGTGTGGCATGCATGACAAATGTGGCCGCAAGTTAATGAGAAAGTATAAATTATATTTAATTAAAAAGTAATGTGTGTGGTTGGGTGCGAGGCTGTACAATTATTTAAATCTGGGTATAGTTTTGTTTAGATACTGTAATAAAACTTGTAGGAAATTGAAAGCCGAGGTGCATTGCGTGTTGATTTTACTGTACACCTACAACCGTGAACTATTAGTGTTGACCCAAAAAAAGAAATGCACACCTACTAATTTCACGCTATGCTGTTACCCTGGTTATCTGAGTTAGCGAAAAACTGAACCGCGAGATAACTCTGGCAATTTGGAGTATTCACAGGGTTAAAAATTATCTGGGTTAACTGCGATCACCTATTGTATTTATATTGGTTCTTCCCCCACTTAACGATTCCAGAGCTTTTCTTCAAAACGGTTCAAGATATCAACTTGGTATGAGTATCAACCCTCATCCCAAGGTGTGTCAAATTACAAAAATTCAGTTTAATATTTCAAAAATTCATATCTCAAGAACCGTAATAGATATTTGAATACTTCTTTCACAGGATGATAGGTCTTAAAGAACTTAACAAATCATACATGGACACGACCCCTGTGTGATAAAAACGGAAGTTGTTTGAAAATGTGTTATTTTTCAGCATTTTCAATGGAAACACATGTAGATCCAAAGTGGAAGGAAATTTGATTATAGTTCTATGGAACGAAATGTTGCCACACACGTGGACTTTATGATGCCAACACGTGCACGGTAATGACAATCTTGACTATTCTTGAGAACCGTTATAGATATTGGAAAGATTCTTTCACCCCATGGCACATTCATTCATTATTGGTTTATTCCCAAAAAAAAAAAAAATCGCAGCCAAATGGCCGAATTGAGTTCTTATTTTACAATAAAAAATAATTAAAATGGGATTTACAAAAAACGACAAAAAGCAAGACATTGTAATAATCTATCATAATGGCTCACAGACAGTGGACAATAAGAATTTTACACAAAACGAGAAAAGACATGACTTGACTAAAAAATAAAAAAGATTTACATTGATATTTCTAGTCATATGTAAATTAAAAAAACCTCAATTGTTTAGCGTGTTCCACAGCCTGGCGAGATATGGAATGGGGCTATTTTTATACCAAGTGGTTCTGCAAAAAGGAATAAAGATGGAGTTGGTTATTATCTCTCAACTGTTAATTGTGAGATTGTGATCCAAGCTGGGGCAACCAAGTGTTAAATTTGTCACTTTTGAGTAGACTACATGCAAATTTTAAGCAAATGTCAACCCTTCTATAAGCAAGTGTATCAAGTTCGAGTTCAATCAATGATTGTTCATAATCATCGAACTGTGCTCCCAGACCCAGGATGATCCTGCATGCTTTTTTTGGCAGTTGTTCAAGGGCCTGATGAGTCTGTTCTTGCGTGAGACCTGCTGGTCCACACAGGTACCGCATACTCAAAAATAGGTCTGACATACTGGGCAATTCCAAAAATTTAAATTTACACTTCAGAGACTTTGAGGGCTTGTAATGCTTCACGTATTCAAGTTGTTTGATTTTAAACACATGTTCTTCAAGCATCATTGATGGAAGTGTAATTCCTGAAAAAATTTATTGCAATGCTATTCTCATTAAGTGTGTAGGGTCCCCAAAACCCTTGGTTTCGGACGTACTCAATGGGTACGTCTGAAACCGAGATATTTTTGGATGTACACAACTGTACCACGCATATTGAGAATGGCATTACAATTAGTTTTTCAGGAATTATACTTCCATCAATGATGCTTGAAGAACATGTGTTTAAAATTAAACAACTTGAATACGTGAAGCATTACAAGCGCTCAAAGTCTCCGAAGTGTAAATTTGAATTTCCGAAATTGCCCTACTCCTTGTAGATGGTCACGAGATCATTTGCAGGTAGTGCAAAATTTTCAAGAGTTCAAGCATATACAGTTGCTTAATAATAACAATAATAATAATGGTGGATACTTATATAGCGCACATATCCGCCCCACAGGGGTGCTCCTGGTGCTGTTGCCATTATTACCGCTGCCATCAGGAAATCACCAGAACCATTTTGCTTCAACTAGGTGGCAACCTGGCCAAGGCGCACAGCCTTGGAGGTGATTTCTGAGATCCATTCACCCCATCTAAGGTCAGATGACAAGGCCTAGCAGTTTAAGTGAGTGACATCCCTGCAGTAATTGGGTGGTACAAATTTTTTGAAAGACACCCTCATTACTGCACACTTGTCTGAATTCAATTTGAAGTGATTAGAGATCGACCATTCTTCAATTCGAATCAGATCCTGCTGTATGTGGCTGGGTGCGAACATTTTAGACGATTCTATAAGTTTCATATCGTCCACATACTTCCATCGACTGGCAGAGGTATTTAGTGCTGCGTCATTGATCATGGCCAGGAATGCTACTGGTCCCAACCAGGTTCCCTGTGGTACACCAGTATTAATAGTACACCAGTCCGATAGTACGCTGTTATAACCTACTGATTGCCGACGTTCACGCAGGAAGTCGCAAATCCATGGTATCACTGATGGTCGTGTACCGAGATTCAACAGTTTGGCAAATTGAACCAACGTAACCTGTAGGAAACTAACTCTTGATAAATGCTTATTTATTTACCCATAATAATTTGAGTTTCATTCAAATACTGCATTTTTCCATTAATTGATTTTTTTGTTTCTTTGGGTGAACTTGTAAATACGCTTGATTTGTAAATAAACTTATAATTATCTTTGAATCTCGTCAGAAAATTCCTTACAAGTAACGAGTACTTTCGACAAGACTTTTTATTGCGACGGTCATTCCGTTATAGTTGACACGCAGGGTTTTCATTGTCAACCAGAACAGCAATGTTAGTCAGGTGGTTGCAGGAACAGTTGACGTTGGTGTCGTTGTAAGAATCCACAGTACAGCCTTTGGTTGACCAACCGCCAACACCATCAAACCTGGAGAAAATCAAAATTGAAAACATTTACCAGTTGATGCATTGGCCTTCAGAAGAGCGTGTCCAGATTTTTCCACAAACAAAATACATCCCCAAAACCTATGGGAAGATAGCAGGAAATTTGCAATCTCCAATTTGAATGAGGTAGCAAAAAGGTTGGTGCAATTACTGCACTGCTTTATGGAACCAGATAAATTAGTTTACTAAATATCAATGGTTTTTTGACGATATCTTTAAAAACACCCATCAAAATCTCAACACCCATGGGGAAAAATTAGGGGAACGAAAATGTGATCTGGTCACGCTCTTTTAAGTCAAAACTAAAGTTTTAATACATTTATAATTTCCAAATTTTGTTAAAATTTTGTCTAAATTTAAATAAGTTTAACAGGTTTTCATTACCTTGAAAGAATATTACTTGTGCAGTATTTTTATTTTTTATTTTTAATGTTTTTATTTTCTGTAATTGTAGAGTATATTTAACCCTCTCAAATTTGAAATGACAGAGTTGCTTGCTTTTGGTCAAATAATCTGATAGGTTGAAGATTAATTACAAAAACTCTGAGCCCAAAACCTTTCGGTAGCATATCCACACTTATGTTTTAACCCCTAGATATTTAAGATACACTTGCGATAATGTTACAAGACAAATTAAAATAAATAGATTTAAGCAGAAGCTAGTAATTTGAGAGGCCGGCTCTGCCCTGGTAGTACTGACCCAGTTAATTCTGTATAACCACCCCCAAGGCATGCACACCGACTTGAGCCCCAGCCAGCAAGTTGAGAGACCAGCTATGCCATGGTAGTACTGACCCAGCTAATTCTGTATAACGACCCCCAAGGCATGCACACCGACTTGAGCCCAAGCCAGCAAGTTGAGAGACCAGCTATGCCATGGTAGTACTGACCCAGCTAATTCTGTATAACCACTCCAAGGCATGCACACCGACTTGAGCCCCAGCCAGCAAGTTGAGAGACCAGCTCTGCCCTGGTAGTACAGACCCAGCTAACTCTGTATAACCACCCCAAGGCATACACACCGACTTGAGCCCCAGCCAGCAAGTTGAGAGACTAGCTCTGCCCTGGTAGTATTGACCCAGCTAACTCTGTATAACCACCCCAAGGCATACACACCGACTTGAGCCCCAGCCAGCAAGTTGAGAGACCAGCTATGCCCTGATAGTACTGACCCAGCTAATTCTGTATAACCAGCCCAAGGCATACACACCGACTTGAGCCCCAGCCAGCAAGTTGAGAGACCAGCTCTGCCCTGGTAGTACTGACCCAGCTAATTCCGTATAACCACCCCAAGGCATGCACACCGACTTGGGCCCAAGCCAGTAAATTGAGAGACTAGCTCTGCCCTGGTAGTATTGACCCAGCTAATTCTGTATAACCACCCCAAGGCATACACACCGACTTGAGCCCCAGCCAGTAAGTTGAGAGACCAGCTCTGCCCTGGTAGTACTGACCCAGCTAATTCTGTATAACCACCCCAAGGCATGCACACCGACTTGAGCCCCAGCCAGTAAGTTGAGAGACCAGCTCTGCCCTGGGAGTACTGACCCAGCTAATTCTGTGTAACGACCCCAAGGCATGCACACCGACTTGAGCCCAAGCCAGTAAGTTGAGAGACCAGCTATGCCATGGTAGTATTGACCCAGCTAATTCTGTATAACCACCCCAAGGCATACACACCGACTTGAGCCCAAGCCAGTAAGTTGAGAGACCAGCTCTGCCCTGGTAGTACTGACCCAGCTAATTCTGTATAACGACCCCAAGGCATACACACCGACTTGAGCCCAAGCCAGTAAGTTGAGAGACCAGCTATGCCATGGTAGTATTGACCCAGCTAATTCTGTATAACCACCCCAAGGCATACACACCGACTTGAGCCCCAGCCAGCAAGTTGAGAGACCAGCTCTGCCCTGGTAGTACTGACCCAGCTAATTCCGTATAACCACTCCAAGGCATACACACCGACTTGAGCCCCAGCCAGTAAGTTAAGAGACCAGCTATGCCATGGTAAGGCTGACCCAGCTAATTCTGTATAACGACCCCCAATGCATACACACCGACTTGAGCCCAAGCCAGTAAGTTGAGAGACCAGCTATGCCATGGTAGTACTGACCCAGCTAATTCTGTATAACCATTCCAAGGCATACATGGAGGTGTTATGGCCGAGCGGTCTAGTGCGCCGAACTCAAGTTCCTGCCAGTACTAGAATGTGGGTTCGATTCCGGGCCGCGACAGGTTGTGACACTTGTGCTCTTGAGAAAGGCACTTAATCACACTTTCTCCATCCTTCAGGAGGGATGTAAAGCCGTTGGTCCGGTGTGTTAGGTAAAGTAACGCACTTTAAAGATCCCAGAGCATTTCTTCGTGAAGAGAAGGGGAGGGATTCCCCGGTGTCTCTGGCCGTATCTAATTCATCATGGGTTTCCTCACGCTTGCCGTGCGAGCGACAGTGCAATGGGCACTATTGAGGAATCCTTGGTTTCAGTACCAGAAATAAATAATAATAATAACACAGTAATGACTTAATATTAAGTCTCCCACCACCAAAGGGGTTAAGTGTGAAACTGTAATTGTAATAACTCTGGATGCAGCAATAGGGCGACATTTCGGGAAGACTCTCCCCGGGGACCACCAAAATTTCGGCAAGAATCACTCAAAATGACACCTTATTTTTCTACCCAAAGCTTCCAAAGATGGTTACAGACCCAAGAGAGACGGTTCTAGACCTAATAAAAATGGTTCTCAATTTTAAAAATGGTTTTTGACCTAAAAAAATGATTTAAAAAAATAAAAATATTAGGGCGACACCAAAATGTCGCCCTAATATACCTTTTTTACACACAAATTGTCGCCCTATCCTAGCATCCATAGTTTTTTGTCAACTTGTTGTTATTATTATTATTATTTATTTCTGGTATTCATACCAAGGATTCCTCAATAGTGCTCATTGCACTGTCACTCGTAAGCGTGAGGAAACCCATGAAGAATTAGAATTAGAAATGCAGTAAACTCACAGTGAAAAGTTCCAGAAGATGCACTGTGGGTTGAGATTACTGGCACCCAGGGTGGTTATCTCAAAGACGATCGGTGATGGGAGGTTCTGCTGTGTGCTGCCCTCGCTTGCCAGGTGGTCGTACAGGGAGAGTGAGATGACGGGGGAATTAATACGCTGCCCCATGGCCCCCTGGGAAGGTCTGTTGGAGGGAAAATGAAAAAGGTATTAATTATAATTACATTTTTAATTATTACACTTATATAGCGCACATATGGACATGTTAACGTGCGCCGCACATTTTAACAACGAGGCAACTTTGGTTGCCGCAACTTGCATGTTACACTCGGCAATTTTAAAGCAACGAGCGCGCAATCAGATTGCCCGCATTTCAGGCAATCAACAGTGTTGGTGTTGCGAAAAATGTTTGACGATATGAATCAGTGGTACGGTGAGTGGGACCCTAATCCTATTCCAAAATATCGTAAGCAAAACAAACTTGACTCGATGCCTATTCGCTCGTAGTCGTACCCACTGCCTTTATACAGGGCGCTTGGACGGGCTGATGTGCCTTCACAGATTTCTGTGAAGGAAACACGTGACGCAAAGGTCACATATACAGACGGAGCATTGTTGATGTTGATGCTTATAATTTCCAGTGCAAAAATCAAATTTACGAATGAAATTAGTGTACTGTGTGCAAGACTTGCCTTATCTGCTGGGGGGAAAAATTTGTTTTTACGTCCGTTTACAAGAAAAAGACGTGACCTCGTGGTCACACGTCGTAAACATTTTGCCAATGAGGGCGCAAACAGATCTACCCATCCCAGCACCCTATACAGGCGGTGGCTACAAGCGAACGATGCCTACTGCAGGGATGTCATTTGTTCCGGTTTTTACTGGAATAATCTTTGTCACAAACTAATGAGACAAAAGAAAGTTCCGGGAAAAAACGGAACAATAACATCGCTGCTACTGCTATAACAAAATTATTGGCCGGCCGGCTGGCCCAATGCTCGGCACAGTACAGATTAACCGGTACCGAGCAGCTTTACAATAACCCTTCATCGGCCCATTTTGGGCCTCTTCCTCCACCCCGTCCTCTCCCTGCCCCACACCGCCCCTTCCCTACTAAGAACTATTACACACAGGTTCAACAATGTAGTAACACGGCACTCTGTGAGTGCCATTCTACTTTAGGTACCGAGATAATTTATCTAACCAAGTTGACGTAATAAGGTGGATTATGTCGAGCCGGCGAGATATTTTATGTCGCCAAGTCGCCTTCCTGAATTCAATAAGTCGACTTGATGAGATATTTTATTTTGCCAAGTCGCCTTCCTGAAACCAACACGTCGACTTGGCGAGATATTTTGTTGCCAGGACGACTTTATAAATCTACAATGTTGACTTGGGAAAATTTTTTGTTGCCAAGTCGACTTAATAGATTTAGAAAGGCGACTTGGCAACAAGACTATCTCACTAAGTCGACTTGGCAACATAAATTATCGGCAGTGTTCTCCAGCTATAAAATTTAAAGCATGGCGGCAGGGTACCGAACATGTATAAAGAAAGCCTAAAGAAAGCGCCCTTCCATGCTAGCTTCACGTCTCTGGCTCGCTCGCTCGCTCACTTGCTTGCTAGCTGGCAATGCTAGCTGCACGAAAATCAATGTATTCACCGGACCAAGGTACGTGAAACAAGCTGGTGTATCGCAGGTGCATCGCAGGTGCATCGCAGGCCTATCTCCGTCGCTGTAGCTAGCCGTGCATTATTGTTTTAAACATCGGCATTTCGGATGCAAGTGTGCTTCAGTAACTTAAACTGGGTGATTTTTCGTAGCATGGCAGTGACCTTTTAAGCATGGTGGCGAAGTTTTTTAAGCATGGCGGCAGTTTTTTATGCATGGCGGGATTTCCGATGTCGCAAATTAAGCATGGCGGGCCGCCATGCTATTTTATACAGTTGGAGAACACTGGGGCTATTTAATGGCAAAACACAGTTGGGCTCATCGGTAAAAACCTAAGAGAAGGTTTATAATTTGACATTGCGTGCAACCATTTAAGGGCATTTCTACTGGAAGGACAACGGTAACAAAGCATTTCAAAAACGGTAAAAATGCTTAGCAGAAACTCGCTCAATCAATAGTGCGCCCCCACACCCCGGAAAATCACTAGTGTTTACTTACTCGATGGTTGCATCCGACTGATTCGGCAGCAGAGCTCCAACAGTATTGTACTTGATGTATGACGTAACGGCAACATTACTCGAGATGGAAATCATATATGGATCATCCAGTTCAGGTTTGGGTTGGATTGCGTTGCCTGGAAAATGAATGCGGGTGTGGTCACGCTCGATCCCGTCCTTCCATTGGTCAAACTCGTACACGGGTATCACAGTCGTGTTGAAGTTTTCACGGACGATGATGTCATGATGCATTACTGGGAAAAATTAGTAATTAATAATACAATATAAAATTCTCGTTCTAACGCCCCCGTTATAAAACTCGTAATATAAAGCTAAAGGGAAAAACAAACCCCAATTAACATTCAGCCTCCCCGGTGCAAGCTAAATCAATTTCTGATTAATTGCAATCCCTGTTGCGAAATGATTCGAACCGGTCATTCAACACCGGCTAGCTCGGTGGTCGAGTGGTTAAGACATCTGCCTTGTTTGCAGGAGGTCGTGGGTTCGAGTCCCATCCGAGCACGCTATGAAGTGTCTCGGGAAAGCACCGAGTATACAGTGTTATTAATTACGTCGGGTAAGGGCAAAAAAAAAAACACAATTAATATAAAGCTATTACTATAAAGCTCTTTCTAATAAACTCCTCAAAAAAAGTTTGTAACGATTTCTCTCTTGTTGCAAAATAATTTTCCTCGAATTTTATATCATTGGAAAGCCCTGGTATTCCTCTTTACGATGATGTGTCATTTGTTATGATTAAGCAATTGGGGGATGTGCAGCACAGCTGAATACGGGGGCGGGTGTAATGTGAAATGTCACAAAATGTATTGCTATTGTCAAAAAGTGCATTGACACATTCCCATCCTCCAAGCAAAAGGGGAATGCACTGCATGACAATAGCAGTGAATTTTGTGACATTTCACTTTCCACCCACCCCTGTATTCCGCTATACTGCACATCCCCCAATTGATTTATCATAACAAATGACACATCACTGTAAAGAGGAATAACAGGGCTTTCCAATGATACAAAATTCAAGGGAAATGATTTTGTAAAAAGAGAAAAATCGTCAGTTAAACTTGACTTTCCAAACTTTTTTTGAGGAGTTTATAAAGCTATTACAAAACGTTTCAAATAAAAAATTCCCCGCCTGAAGGTAGAAATATGCGCACATCTATGTTTTACAGCCTGTCTACCGAATTTGCATAGTGTCCCAAAACTTTAATCATTTCACCAAATCTAGAAAAACCTTAGTCAAATGAAAGATAGAAGTGGTTCCAGATGCCCAATGCAGTGATTTCACGCAAAACGATATTTTTTAATAAAAAAAGCAAATTAAAGATTAATTTCGGTTAAAGGCCCTGTAGATGATCTGTTTTTGAGCGATTCTGCGAAAAAAACCATTATAAATCAAAAGAAAGACATCTACAAACTCATCCAAAGAAATTTCAGCTTTAGTACCACGTTTAAAAAAAACATGAAAATCCATATGCGTTTTCCTGGTCTTGGCGGGGTGTTTCAAATATTCGTTCTCAGTTGATCGGGTACTATGTGGCTTACGTCATGCACTCTGTGGCGCACATCATATACTGCGTGTGCGCGCGATCCATAAAAATGCATCGCGTTGGAACACGCACACGCTGTACACAGCGCCCATGCATTTTGGACCGCGTAGATGCGAACCAAAAATAAGTAAATCGTTTGCAAACGATCTAAATAATTTCATCTTTACGGATTATTTTCTGGTAAAATTATATCATTTTGAGCGGAAAACTTTCATTGGGTAGTTGCTATTAATTCAATCTTTACTTTCAGAACTTTTCCCCTGTAAACTTGTCGATTACTTTTTGGGGTCATTGCAAATGATACACTGGGCCTTTAAACAGTTATTAACCTCCCACCCCTAGCATCTCGTTTGCTTATTTTACTGGTGCCTTTTTTAACTTCACATTATTTCATGAGTGGTCTATTGCGCCTACGACGCTATATTATCTTTGCTTTAAACTGGGTGGATTGCCCCTTACTATTACCAATATTAGGAGAAACAACCGAAAACGTCGGAGTGTACGTGTAGTCCAACGTTCTGGCTATATTAGCGCCAAACGCATCTAGTGCTGATACGACCTCTGACACGCCCTTTGAACTCTTCTGTATTACAGCCCAGTGCTCCGTGTTTACAGGGTCCAGCAAACGACTTGTGATCTCAATTACTTTCTGCAAAGAGGAAAGCATTTTCAAGATTGTTTAATATTCAACAAACTAATTTTCAAATAATATAATCATGGTAGTGAAAAAAAATACATTTTTCTGAACACTCCATAAATATGGCCCAATCAGAGAAGAGCTACCGGCAGAATATAATTTTTTGATGGTCATTGCGAGAAAAAAAAATCATCAAAATTTTATGTAATTAACTAGAAATGTTTAAAATTAACAAATAAGGAAAAATATTGGGCTATACGCTTTAACAGCCATTCGGCGCTGTATTATGTATCATGTATTTGTAAATAAAGGTGGTGTTCAATACGGGTCAACACACGTTTCTTTGTTTTCCCTGACTATCGCACCTTGCATGATCCTCCCCACGTCAGCGCTGACAAGAGGAAGCAACTCGAACGCAACTCGTTGGTTTCTTTATCGCTGCAAAGACGCGAAAATCTGAGAGAATCTCTCGTCTATACACAGAAACCCTTGCTATGAAACCTATTGGCAGATTTGTCTACAAATTGGAAAATACAGTCTGTCAATAGTGTTCGAAAGAGTGAAACCAACCGCGATTGACAAAAGCAACTTGCACTTCGCGCTGGTTTTTACGGCTGGAAATAAAACTAACTCCAAGACCACGTGATTTATCCGAACCAGAAGTTTCAGAAACACTATCAGAATAATGTAAGGGTCTATTTCGAGCCCAAAATAGCCTAACAAAGCCGGTGTGTTCCTTTAACTTGGTGGGGGGTCAAAAATTTGAGTCAACTAACCCTTGTGAATGAACTCCTAATGGCAACCGTCGCATTGAGTCCTTCCTGCTTGCTCTCATGATTCAATATGAGGAGCAGAAAGTTGTAGGTTATATTGACGTCAGCTCCGTACATCTTGTTGGTTTCCGTTGTGGCTTGGTGAATCTTCTCCACGGCCGAGTACGAGCTGTCAGGGTTTAGTCTCTTAGTTTGCTTTAATTCTTTCAGCTTAGGATAGAAAACGAAGCACAGCAGAAACCAAGGTTAATTTATGAAACGACTAAAAACAAACTACAGGGCAATTCCATGGTTAGTATTAAAAACAATAAAGACAGATTACATGATTGAAAAATCTTCAAACGCAGGATCAACACCATTACATAACTAAAGAATATTGTTGATAAAATGCCTTGTAGAAATTTCAGCCACATAGATCCTGTAATACTTCAGAAAATCTGAAATGGTTTTTGTGTGTGAATGAATGGTAAACAAAAGTTGTCTGCGGACAACGTTTTAAATAAACCTTCAGTTGGCAATTTCTTCCACAAAGGTACCATTATACACGGACAAAATGATCATATGGTATTTGTTATCAACACTTTTAGTGGGTTTTTTTTTCTTTCTCAACTCGTGAAGTAAGAATTTTGGTTAACTGTAAACGATGTATATTGGGCTTTCAATCTTGGTTAGGCCCCTGTCACACCTACCCGTGATCACAATGGCGCTCCAATTGCGACCTGAAAATTATGAAAGCGTGAGGAAAAGCGCAGTAAGGTCTTTGAGATCGATTTAGCAAGTCAAGGACATAAGAACGCCACGAGCTACCTTGAGCGCCAAACCTCGGCGCTCGTTTTGTGCATGCTTAAAACAAGTGCAACGGGTCGGTGCTCTGACGAGAGCGGTGTAATAGCGCAGTACATTCGCCATGGCAGCACAAAGCGAACTACATGAGTGTATCATGGACGTAGCAACAATGCATAGAGGGGACTTGGGGTCGCATAAATCGTCCCCTGCGACTGGTGTGCGACTGCTGTACACTCACTGGGCTCTACGTGCCTCTACGATTCTTATTGCGCCGTTACTGTGCTTCCACTATTCTTTATGGACTTGTTTCCGCTCATTCTACATCCACACTACGCTGCCACCGAGACTATGACGCTCGTAATATGTCCAAAGCGATGTGGTGCAGTGACGTTTGCAATAGGTTCACAGAGCGTTCTTATTACGATCCCACTTCCACTGACCGCCCTCCCCCAACACACACACGCACACATTTTGGTATAAATATAGCTTCATCCTCTATACACAATCAGCTCTTCAACATGGCCACACATTAAGCGAGTTGCAAACATATTGAGAGCGTAGTGAGAGCGCAGCGAGAGTGAATTGGATGCACCGAGAGCGCAGCGGGAGCGCAATAAGAGCGCGCTGAAGATCAAACTTGGAACGCATAGGGGTCGCAGTGAGAGTGTAATAATCGAGTCAATAGCGTACTGTAAGCTACTGTTAAAGGTACACACCGGCCTATTGTTTACATGATTTAGTGATGTAGCAGCATTGACAATACTTTTTTGATGGTCGTCGTGAAAAAAGATCATCAAAATATCCCGTAATTTACTAAAGAAGTGCAAAATTAACAAAAACGGTCAAAACACGGGTTATATGCTTTACCAGCCGTTGCAACTACGCGCCAGCCTCACGACTTTGTCACAAACGATTCGCTCTTCTCCTACTCAGGATATCTCCAATTTTCTGCTCACGATTTCACTGGACAGCCCGGACGACCGAATAGGAATTTCCGTTTTCTTTTGAAGAGTTGGCATCATGTTTTTTCATCACGAGCGTACACCGACTGTGTGAAACAACTGAAAACAAACCGGCTGTGTGTGCACTCAGGCTATTTGCCGTGCTGCGCGGGGCAAATATCCTTCACTCCACGGTAGCCTGCCGTAGCACGCGCTCGCTCCCGTTCTCCGGACTCTCGAAACAAACATTTATGTTCAAATTTTCATAGTTATGTTTAACTTTGTTTCATACCTGTATAAATAGTCCGTCTTTTGTCAATTACTTATAAATATTGCGGGAAAATCAGAGTTGAATTTGGTGCAGTTCTGCAGTAAGAAATTTTCATACGGCTGGAAATACAACTAACTCACAAGACCACGTGACTTTTCGGAACCAAAATCTGGTTCCGAAAAGTTACGTGACCAAATTTGACGGCGTCTTTTCAGGATATATCTAATTTACTCTGAAAAGCGCTTCAGAATAATGTATGGGTCTATTTCGAGCCCAAAATAGCCCAACAAAGCCGGTGTGTTCCTTTAAGTTACTGCGCTTCGGGGAAATTTTTCAAAGTCCGGGAGCACAAAGCGGTGGGTGTGACCGAGGTATTAGTAACATTGCAATATGGAGAAAATGCAGGTCTCTAAACAAAAAAGTGGGAATCTGGGCTTATTTTCACCCCGGCGTCGCCCGAGGGCCACTCCCAAGATTTTGTCTTGTGGAAAAAGGCCAATACAGAATTTCAAAAATTAAGGTCGGGTCCACCTCTTCATGGAGTTGCCTTGCCTGGTTTTTGCTAAAGACCCATAGCAGTACGAGATAAATAATGTTCTGCCATTATTAAAATTAATTTTTTAAAGAGTAAATTTGGGTTGTGCTTTACTTGCAAACGTTGCCAACATTCGCCACTGGTTGCACAAAATTGCAGTGCTTTTCTGCATTCGTCTATGGGAAACCAGGTACCTGTTGGCGAACGTTGCAAACATTTGCAACGTTCATGTAACTGGAACGCAACACTGCCCAGCATAGCTTGTACAACTTTCGAAAATGGCATTACTTTCGATCACAGACGTACAGTTGAAGTCAGAAATATAAATACATGTACACCAGTACATCATCGCCCAAAATGGTAAACAGAACTACCCGAACCATTGCAAGGTGTACAAGCTATGTTTTTAAGTACTGCATGCACGTGAGGAATTCCACAAAATCAAGAATTTAGTAAAGACCGTTACAAAAATGGTGTAAGCACACCAGTTTTAACACTTGGTTGCATACAGTTGCATTTATACTTCCGACTTCAACTGTATACCCCAACTTGTGGCAAAACACCTACCATGTCTGCGAGTGAGTGGAATGCTTCAGACATACAGTTGAACAGATCAGGACGTAGCCAGTTATCAGCCAAGGAGCATTGGCGAGTTGCCTTGCCGAAGGACCCTGGAGGGCAGTCTACCCTGGCTATTTGGTTGAACTTGGTGTTGGGCCACCAGATGCCCTCGGCAAAACGTTTGGGGCAGGAATTGTACACAACTGCAAAATCGATGACATGTCAATTAGCCAAGCCAATCAGGTTTGCGCGCTTCATATACAATGCGCGCGCTCCAACACAAACATACGTTCGCAGCACATACAACACAGGGATGAATAATGCAACAGGGGCTGTAATACATTAATAAATAATTATTCCAGGTCGTCAAAGGCGTCGCAGCTGCGCTGCTCCCCCCATCCTCGTCGCATGGTGGCGCTCTCGTTCTGGCGGGTGACACACCCACCCAGCTGCGAGGCCTTAACAAATGCTAGGTTTTGCTCAGTGCAGCATAGTATCTAGTCAACAACAAAGGAGTGGAGTGGGCTCAAAATTGAGTTACATGCAGGCAGATCGTTTGGGTGAAGAGTAAATATAATGCTATTCCATGGACAAGAATTGATTTTTGCTCCAATTGGTAGGATTCTAGAAAAAGACAGTGTCAAATAGTTGCCATCTCTTGGAGCAGTTTTTTGTTCCTTCAAGACGTGCATGGTTGCACATTTTGTGCATTGTTGACAAATTTAAATATCAAAATCTTCCCCACAAGATGGCAGTTATTTGATACAGCCTAAAGCAGATATTGGCATCAAGATTTTACTGCAAAAATTCACTTGAAGCAATTAGTACAATATAAAATAATTTCCAAAGTTTCAGTCCACAAAAATATTTGAAATTCTGTCTCATTCTAAGAATAAACTGAATACACGAACAATAAATCTGCATTTACCAAACATACAAAATCCATTCTTCCTCAATCCTCGATCGAGCAAAATCCTCTCGACATCAACAATAGACCTGAAACGTAATGACCTCACGCAATGTTTACCGCGGTGCATTGTGGGTGAAAAGTGGGACGAAATCTCTGCATCTCTAGTTTGCGTGCATTGTATGCATAGCGCCTAGCGTATTATAGTCTAGTCAATTTACGATTTGACCTAGAACTAATTGCAATAAAAATCATTATAAAATGAATCTATGCCGCAACATTCAAATAAACAACATATTAAAAATCGAATTGTTTCTTTTGAGTGGAAAGGTGTTTTTGAAGCAGTTTTTGAAGACAGCTTTTTTCTTTAAGAATTTCATTAAGAATTTAAATTTAGTCTGGTAACATTCCTCAGTCTGTATATTCCGTCATAGTGGATGCGTAGTAATACGACCACTTGCGAGCAGACGACGACGTCTCAGAAACTAGTCTGTTAACGTACTCCAACCTACATGTTTCGCGATGGTAGGTGTATGGTAATCACGACCACTTAAGCGAGCACCTGATTTGGACACTGCCGTCTGCTCGCAAGTGGTCGTGATTACCATGCACCTACCATCGCAAAACAGGTCTATTGGATGATTGAAGAAGATCAAGGCTGAATGGATTTTGTATATTTGGTGAATTTGGAAGGATTGAAGATGAGTGATTGTTGATATTAAAGTGGTTTGAAAGGATCGAGGAAGAATGGATTAAAAGGTGGCTGGTTGTTGATAAAACATGCTCTTAATTTCCTTACCTTTGCAGCCCTTGCGCTTAATCTCTGCATACGGGTGAACGCACGAGTCACAAGCCCTGCCTACGACATCTCTCTTGCAGGGGCACTGCCCAGTCAGGGGGTCACATTCTGGTCCATAGGAACCATCGAGGAAGCAGTTACAAGGATAGCAGGTGTCGCTATTTTCTAGCTGGTATGAGTATTCCTATAGATACAACATGAATGCCAATAGTCTGTATTTCTGAATGCGTGAGGGCGCTGTCAAATGGCCCGCGTCCATTGCAGTCAGTTGCGTCGATGTACGCGTAGTTGCAACTAGTTGCTGTGAGTTGCACGTGTGTGTCTGAATACGTGCGCGCACATCGACAGCCACTGCAAGCAACAGTTGCTTCCAGTTGTTTGGTCAATGTACTCTAGGCTTTACCGAGTTGCCGCGTCGATGTCCGCGCTCTGAAAACTAGATGTTCTCAGCTCCCGCTAAATGCGCAACTGATCAATTGCTGTCGATGAGCGCGCTACGCACACATCGACAGCAACTGATCAGGGGCCAATTTCATAAAGCTGTTTAGCAAAAAAAATTGCTTAATCAAAAATTTGTGTGCTTTATAAAAGTGGGTTAATAGTCAAAATTGTATGTCAATTTGTGTTCTTAGCAAGAATAGCAGATATTCCTGTGAAGAACACAAGTTGACATGCAATTCCGACTATTAACCAATTTTTATAAAGCACGCACATTCTTGATTAAGCAATTTTTTGCTAAACGGCTTTATGAAATTGGCCCCAGTTGAGTTGCTTCCAGTAGCAATGTCGATGTATGCTAGATTTTACTCTATAGAAAGCCAACTCACCTCACAGTAACACTGCCCAGTGGTCTTATTACAATCTGAGTTGAAGCCTCTCTCTTCATCACACTCACACGGTCCACAGATCTTGAAGCCCCACCAGTCCTCGGCACATTCCTCTACCCTATGCTCACAGTGGTCACCGTAGTACTGGTCTGAACAGCGGCAGATGTAGCCATAGGGGTTGCTACTGGTTGGGAAGCAGAGTGAACCGTGCTGGCAGACGCCGAGGTCACATGCACTGGTGCATGATGGGCCGTAGTGACCTGGACAAAGATAGTCAACCATTGTTATAGCAAGGTTCTAAGTAACTATGTGGATAAACACTAGGTAAAGACACACACTATTAGAGACACATTGTATTCATTTAAATTTTCAATGTAACAGAATCAGCTATAAAACTATATATTTCTAAAAATGGCATTCATGTTAACCTACATGTATTCCTATTGGTCGAGAATTTTAACAAATGATGAAGACCGGTCTTATACACTTTCCCACAATTTCAAAAATGATTTATTTCAATGAAAGATGACAAATTGTTTCCGCCAAATGGGATGAGTTTTGATGCTTAAGAAAATATAGCTCAGGGTTGTAACGAGTCTCCTTCTGCTCGAGTCCCAAGTCAAGTCAAGTCAAACTGCCTTTGAGTCCCAAGTAAAGTCAAGTCAAGTCATTTGAGGTTCGAGTCTCAAGTCAAGTCAAGTCAGGTCAAGTCAGTGAAAATCAGGACTCGAGTCATTACAACCCTGATGTTAAGATAACTGTGTTTTGAAAAAAATCAAATTAAATAAATCTAAAATAATTTTAAATTGCTTAAAAATGAACAACTAATTTTAACCAAGCCTGAAGCACAATGTTATGGGTAGTTTGCATTTTGTTGCTATGTAAAGTATGAGAAAGAAACTAGTTTAGAGTGGCTGACGAACATTATTAACATCATGAACTGTGAAAATGCTTGATGTTCAAGTTTACCATGTTTACTGCTGATGAACTTCAGGGATTTTACTGAATTACCGGTATACGAGAAAGCATAATTTACATATAGGAATTAATGCGTGGTTGGCCAGTATTAAACAGTATGTTTAAAACCAGGTTTACAAACCAGATTGGGCACATCATAATAGGCCGTATTCCTGAATGCGTGAGGGCGCTGTCAAGTGGCCTGCACCCATACACGTTATGTTCGAACACAAAACTGGCTACGTGGGCACGCCTTCCAAACATTTACTTTTCATGGAAATCTGTGCCGCGCCATGGGCCCGCGCTCCGCGTACGCAACTTTCTACTACGTACGGACATATACAGAATTCCCCCATTTTTCACTAACAGCTATGGCAATTTTCCCCCAAATCACCTAGTTCGAGCTCCCCAGGAACATGGGCTATTGCCCCTAACTTTGCCTTTGGCAATTATTCACATCCAGTCCCTATCTGATTTTAAAATTAGAGTATAAAACTGGTAAACCACACATTTATTCCATTAGCACAAACTAATCCTGTAAATTACCTTTAAACTCTTAAATACATACCCTGGTTGCAGACACACTCATACTTCCCCCACCGATCCACACATGTACTGGAATCCGGACACGTATGGAAAGCACACACATCCACTTGACTGCAGCCGAGATGGACATTCTGCTGTTGGCCATTGGTGCTAATGAGGACACTATCGCCAACCTTAATGCCTTGCATACAACCGGTGTAGCCACGATGCACGGGGCCATCGGCACTGGCTAGGCCGCCGATGTAGACTGCATTTACTGTGTGGCCTTGTATGTTTTCTTGCGCAGTTACCGATTTCTGTTAAAATAAAATAATTTTTAAAAATAAAATTTTAAACAATCTAAATCGAGTGAATAATTTTTTATTAATCAGGATTCAAACCTGGGACTCAAGTTTAATTCAAGTTTAAATGATCTAAGGCCAGATTTTATTGGCGTTTTCATTATTTCTCTATTTTATCCAATGGGGCGACACTTTTTGTGTACAGAGCCCTATTAGGGCGACGCGCTCTATTAGGGCGACAATTTGGTGTAACCCCAATATTTTGGAGGTCAAAAACCATTTTGTTAAGGTCAAAAACCATTTTTTTAAAATCGAGAACCATTTTTATTAGGTCTAGAACCATCTCTCTTAGGTATGGAACCATTTTTGGAAGCTCTGAGTACAGAAATTTGGTGTCCAATCGATGTCTTTTAGCCGAAATTTCGGTGGTCGTTTGGCAAAGTTCTACCGGTGGGTCGCCCCTTTGCAGCATTAAGAGGTATTATTTCTCTATTTTATCCAATGGGGCGACACTTTTTGTGTAGAGAGTCATAAGGGCGATGCGGTTGGTTAGGGCGACAATTTGGCGTAGCCCCAATATTTTGGAGGTCAAAAAACATTTTGTTTAGGTCAAAAACCATTTTTTTTAAATCAAGAACCATTTTTATTAGGTCTAGAACCATTTTTATTAGGTGTGGAACTATTTTTGGAAGCTTCGGGTTACAGAAATTTGTTGTCCAATCGATGTCTTCTAGCCGAAATTTCGGTGGTCGTTTGGGAAGGTTTTACCGGTGCGTCGCCCGTTTGCAGCATTAAGAAGAATTATTATTATTATTATTATTTATTTCTGGTACTGAAACCAAGGATTCCTCAAAAGTGCCCAATGTCGCTCGCAAGCGTGAGGAAACCCATGAGGAGAATTAGAAACGGCCAGAGACACCAAAGAATTCCCTCGCTTTTCAACGAAAGAATGCTCTGGGATCTTTAAAGTGCGTTACCTGTTAAACACCCTGAACCAACAGTTTTACATCCTTTCCGAAGGATGGAGCAAGTGTGTTTAAGTGCCTTGTTTAAGGGCACAGGTACCCCAGCCGGGTATCGAACCAGCAACCCCAACTTTAACCAGTTAACCGACACTTGAAAGAATTGCAAACCGGTTTCTGAATTAACCGTAAATTCTCATCCCTAGCATGCACACATGGGGATGTCAGTTTGTGAAAATTGGTGGCACCCACTGTGTGTTTCTCATGAAGTGCACTCTTTCTGGAAAAAAAATCAAAACTTTGTCACCACCAAATCGGCTGTAAACACAAACCACCAATCCTGAAGTATAGCTTACAGTATGCTGGTTGAAGTCCAGAGTGAGTACAATCTGATTGTTCTTCCATTCCGCTACCAAGTCATGCCACTGGCCGTCATTAACCTTGACACCCTCCAGCTTGACCATTGCTTGGGATGTATGGTACTGTAGCTCACTAGATGCAATCTGTATAATGGTAAGACAAATAAAGAATATTGATTTTGCTCAGAAGTCTGGCTTTGTACATGTTTCAGTAACAAATAAGCACCGAGTTTGAACTGTATAAAGATTATTTCATAAAAGCATTTAATCCAAATGGTAAACTTATTCATAGGACAAAAATCTAACCAAACTTTGCCATTCTTTTGGACGCAATCAAATTGGTTCAAAGAAGGGCGCAGAACATTTGGAAAATCAATTTGCCTATTTTCCAGCTTTATTCACTTGCTTATGAGACAGTAGCAATGAATGGCAAAATGCGGCAGTTAATGAAACAAAGGTGCAAAACAAAACGTTTATTTGTTATCTATTATTATTTCTTTCAATGCTATTTCCGTTACACTTTAATCATTTGTGACCCGTTCTGGCGAAAACAAGTTGGATGCGTTACGAAGTCTGGGCCAAGTTTTTGCAACAAGTGTTATAAATCAGCGCCATCTCTGGGCGGTACACTGAAATTTCAGGCAGTATGCAAGGCCCAATTTTATAGAGCCGCTTAAAGGCCATTGTATCATTTGCAATGATGTTTTTCCAATTTTGTTTTTTATGAGTTGACAAGAAAAACCTTACTCAAAGTGTTGATAGCAATAGTAACAAACACCACATGAATTTATTTCCGTCAAAAATGGTATTTCATGTTGGAAATTGACAACCGAAGGTGGGTTTCTAATCACTTGAACATGTACACAAAATCCATATATAGATTTTCAAGGTTTTCTGAAGCATTGATGCATCTATGTAGCTAAAATTTCTTCAGGCTAGTTTACCAACATTCTTCCTTAGATATTTTACACTTTTATTCCACGAATCTGCAAAAAGTTGCGAATGATACACAGGGTCTTTAAGCACAAGCAGTAACGGCGTGCTTACTGTAACAGACGAGTTAAGTGCTACATTGTGTTTCACAGTCGCAGGCTGATTAAGCATGTACGCGCTTGGCAACGGCTATTGTTGCGTCACTAAGTTTGACTCTACAGTTGAGGCACATTTTCAGTTGCTTACCGTTAACGGTGTTTATATAACACCCAAGTAGATCCTTGTGATCTGATTGGATGATAAGTCACATGTCGTTGAATATTTGATCCATTCAATGCTACGTCACTAACCATGCGATTTTGTTACATTTGCCATGCAATTTTGTTCCATACGGTTTTACATGGCACAGTGCGTCTGCGCCCACTGTATTAATTTAGAGCGTGCGCATGTACAGTATTGTATGTGTATGACTATGTGCGTGTCGAATGTATGACGCGAGCGCGACCCCTGACACAAAAACTATCACTCACAAGCGACATAGCGGGTTTTGTACTTATGATAGAAGGATGAAATAAACTCGAAGGGTAAGCCTGAATAATTTGTAAAAAAGTAGGATGACAAGGATCTACTTGGGCATTATATAAAACAAATAATGAATGTTTTAATTTGTGCAATGGGAGGAATATTTTGAAAGATGGAATATGGTTGCATTCAACTCGGCTTCGCCTCGTTGAATGGAACATTCCATCTTTCACCTCATGTAAATATTTTTCCCATTGCACTCATAAACATTCATTATTTGTATACTATGAAACAGCCTCAGACTCGCTTAAAGGCCCTGTAGATGATCTGTTTTTGAGCGTTTGTGTCAAACCGGACTCATTTCATAAAAAATGTGACATTTGTTCAAAACGGCACTCGATCGTGTGGAAAAGGAAAAAAAATGTGTGGGGAGGAATTTAAAAAGAATCAAACTCACCTCAATTTGTATGTTGATTGAGGATGACAGTGCAATGCTCATCAAGACTCCATTGATATCTCTAGTGCGGAACACAATGCGGTTCAGCCATGGGATGGTGATGGGAGAGGTCAGCGGTGGGAAGGTCAGCAAGCCGTTGCCTTGGAAGGTTAGCACTTCAGCAAAATCTATGGCAAAAAACAAAAAATGTGTATGGGGCATTTCATTTGTAAAAATTACTTTTCCAAGTTACACACATTCTTTGAAGAGTGTTGCATATTTGAAATGTGATAAAATAGCAACATAAAAGCCTTGCCCAAGGGCAAATGCACCATGGTCGCGGCCGGGAATCGAACCCACAACCGTGGAATTAGACACGCTATTGAGATCAATGCACCAAACCGCTCAGCCAGCAATTTGGCATTGTTTTATATCAGGTTTTAGAGATAATTTTCTTATATTAGTGCCAGCTTTTGTTTTTGAAAATGGAATAGAATCCAAATGGAATCACGGTTCTTATGTGGAATTGGAGTCACCCAAGTTTAGTGGAGACTATGTATGCTTAAAAGACAGATTACATGATTGGAAAACGTTTAAAAACAGGCAAAACACAAGAACAATGTTGATAAACATTGCAGAATTTATTTTTAAAAGCACCTTCAGTTGGCAATTTCTCCCACAAAGGCACCATTGTACACGGGAAAAAAATCATGTGGTGTTTGTTACCATTGCTATCAACACTTTTAGTCGGGTTTTTCTTGTCAACTCATGAAGTAAAATTTTGGCTAACTGCAAATGATGCATTGGGGCTTTAATACCTTCCTGGCAATTTCTCCCTCCGAACCCATACGGACACAGACACCTATAGCCATTCCACTCAGTCAAACAGCGCCCTCCATCGCCTCCACAAGGCCCGTTGGAGCAGAAATCATCAAGATAGGGGCAGCCAGGGAGAGTGTTCCCCATGGGCTCGAGGTTAGTGGCTGTGGCTAGGTCTAGTAGCTCGTGGTCGATGAAGACGTCTCGAATGCAGCCGTTGAAGTCAGTATTGGCTACGGGGAAGTCTTCGGGGAGAGTCGGGAGGCCGCCAAGCATGAAAGGACCGGTTAAGTCCAAAAACCTGATCAAGTCAAAAATAAACAAAATATGTAAATACAGTAAACTCTCATTATAGCGCTCTTCGAGGGACCGAAATAATTTGAGCTTTATATCCAGAGAGCGCTATAACCAGTGCATACACAATGCAGAGAATAATGGCCTTAGAAAAAGGAGCTTTATATCGAGAAGAGCTTTATATCAGGGAGTGTTATAACGAGAGTTTAGTGTATCTGTGGTCATGGTAGGGTCATGGTAGGGGAGGGGGAGCGCATGTTTTCTATAAATTTAAATAATGTGGCGATCCTCAAAGGCTGGCCTACTCATGCATGACGCAGGGTGACAATCTGACTGCTCCCAGGTGCCCCACAGTGGGTCTAGATGGAGATACAGTGGAGTGATTCTGTGGGAGCATGTGTGGTCTAGTGGGTATTAAACTGGACTTATAATGCTGAGGTTGTAGGCATGTACAGGGTGCACTTTCCATGCTAAGTAGCAGCATGCATGACTGTGATGCACGAATGACACATACATGCACGTGAAATAAAAATCATGAAAAAGTTACAAAAACATCAAGAAGTCTGGACTACATCTAGGATGTGACGGACTGCATCGGCACAGACGCACATTATGTGGTACAAATATGTACGTATTTGAAGCAAATATGTACGTATTGGATGCAAACGTTTTGCATCTTAGTGGTAATATTGTTTTCCCCCGAACGTTAGGGGCACACCTTAAAGGCCCTGTAGACGAGCTGTTTTTGAGCGATTCTGCGAATAAAACCATTATAAATCAAAAGAAAGACATCAACAAACTCATCCGAAGAAATTTCAGCTTTGTCAAATGTACCACGTTTAAAAAAACCATGAAAATCCATATGCGTTTTCCTGGTCTTGGCGGGGTGTTTCAAATATTAGTATATGTTTCAAAAATAAGTAAATCGTTTGCAAACGATGTAAATAATTTAATCTTTACGGATTATTTTCTGGTAAAATTATATCATTTTGAGCGGAAACCTTTCATTGGGTAGTTGCTATTAATTCAATCTTTACTTTCAAAACTTTTCCCCTGTAAACTCGTTGATTACTTTTTGGGGTCATTGCAAATGATACACTGGGCCTTTAAACACAAGTGAGCCTTATACACTGTTGTTTTTTGTGGTATACGTGTACATGTATATCACACTAAACCATGGTTCATACCCGTTTTATAGCTCAGTATATTTTGTTTCTATACTTGGTTCTTCTGTGAGGAAAAACAAACTTATTTGGTGTGCTTACTTGAGTTGTCCTCCCTGAGTGATCGTAGCTGCACATGAATAGTTGCCCAGGTCCTCACCATGCTCTAGGGCCACTGCTGCATTACAATCGTCCAAAACCAATGTTGCGGTCTAAAAAGACAAAGAGAAAACATGAAGATTTTGCAAAATTTCTTCCACTTTATTATTCTAAATTTATACTTGTGCGGTTTGTTGTGCCTCTTTCCGGTTTGTAAGTGCAACTTTACAACCGTCAGTACATGCTCGCAACCTTGGAATCATCTCTCACAATGACCAATCATATCAACAACTTGTGTAAGGCTGCTTGGCATGCATTAAGAAAGATTGGACAGATTCGACAATATCTTGATCAAACATCGACTTCTAGATTAGTGCATGCTTTTGTTACCTCGAGGTTAGATTGCTGCAACTCCTTACTTTTTGGATTACCGGACAAAGAAATTGCTAAACTTCTGCGGCACGACTTGTACTTCGTGTCTCTCGACGTGAGCACATGACACCAATTCTCTTTTAGCTCCATTGGCTTCCAGTCAAGCAAAGGTTAGCATTTAAGACTCTTTTACTTACCTTTAAGGCCATTCATAACATAGCTCCGGGTTATCTTTCTGACCTTGTCCAGTTGTATACCCCATCTAGGTCTCTAAGATCATCATCGGACTGTCAATTGAGGGTACCTGCTCGCTCATCAACAAAATTCTATGGTGATAGATCATTTGTTTTTTCAGCGGCACACCTCTGGAATGGTCTTCCTAACAGCATGCGTCAAATTCATTCCATCAGTAATTTCAAGTCCCAGCTTAAAACACATCTTTTTGTTCAGTATTACCAGACTTGATGCTCTTGATGATGCTCTTTGGTTTTAACGTTTAATCTTTTTTATCTATGTACATGTATATATGTATGTTATCGCTTTGGTTTATACTGTAAAGCGCCTAGAGGCCCTGGCATTTGGCGCTATATAAGATTGCTATTATTATTATTATTATATTCGTTACGTTCATTTTAATAGGGGAAAAGGGAAGATGGCCGCACCGTGATAAAGGTCTATTGTACTACTGAGTTTGCCAATGTTGAACATCCAGTTCTTACTCCACTCAACAAGAGACAGCGTGTCTGTATTGGGAGCACTGACACGGAACGATTTGCGCCGATGCGGTGCGCAATGCCTTTAACCGTTATCTTGTCCGTTTCTACTGGAGACAAAAATACAAGTTATTTGACGCACTTTTACGGCAGTTAGAACGACGCACCTCGGTCCTGTGGAAACTCATGTACAAATTGGAGTATTTGGTACCGTTAGGGTTACTTAAGCATTATTAGCTGTTTCTACTGACAAAATACCGTTGCGCACACCAGTAGAAACACACTCCTTTAAGACAGAGAGACAAACTGACCTGTTCATGGTAGTCCACAAACACCTTATGCCATGCCCCGTTGCTAACGCCACCAAGGATAGATGCGGTCACGACGCTCGTAATCTCGCCGGCTGAAAACAAGAACCGTAGCTGCCTGTTGACTACTTCAAGAGCGATGAAATCGTGCTTCTGGTTGTAGCGGCCGTTGTAGAACAAAATACCGTTATCCACATTGGTGGCAAAACTGTTGACAGAAAAAAAAATAGCATGGTGTAAATTTTAATTCTAAAAATAAATCCACTTCAAAGTATAGCATTTGTACATTTGTGAGTGGTTCACAAGATTTTAAATTTGTTTGGCAAATGTGTATAATACATGTAATGATTATGGGCTTATACCGTTCACTTATCCAAGGAAACCTTGATCAAGGTGCTAATATTGGTGACCTGCTCTGCAAAAAACACCTTTAAAGGCCCAGTGTATCATTTGCAATTACCCCAAAAAGTAATCGACGAGTTTACAGGGGAAAAGTTCTGAAAGTAAAGATTGAATTAATAGCAACTACCCAATGAAAGGTTTCCGCTCAAAATTATATAATTTTACCAGAAAATAATCCGTAAAGATGGAATTATTTAGATCTTTTGCAAACAATTTACTTATTTTTGGTTCGCATCTACGCGGTCCAAAATGCATGGGCGCTGTGTACTGCGTGTGCGTGTTCCAACGCGATGCATTTTTATGGATCGCGCGCACACACACAGTATATGATGCAAGCCACATACATGTAGTACCCGATCAACTGAGAACGAATATTTGAAACACCCTGCCAAGACCAGGAAAACGCATATGGATTTTCATGTTTTTTTAAACGTGGTACATGTACATTTGACAAAGCTGAAATTTCTTTGGATGAGTTTGTTGATCTATAATGGTTTTATTCGCAGAATCGCTCAAAAACAGATCATCTACAGGGCCTTTAAATTATTGTGACCATAAGAAGAAATCTGCGACAGATCGAAGGTCATTAAAATACAAAAACATTATAGGTGGAACACGGACATTCCAGGCAGTATCTGGGCACCGTGCAACGACTTAAGGGCCTTTTTTGCAAAGAGGGTCACATTTATATTACCCCTGATCACAGGGCTCCATTAAATTATTCCAACTGACATTATTGTTCTTTAAGAGAATATTACAAAGAATATTACACATCTAAAACTTTTTTCTTAATGTTTAACTTGCGGGAGATAAACGTCTTCTGAAGGTCACATGAGCCACAAGGTCAAAAGATAAATGTACCCAAAAACCTCCAATCTGACAAATAATGGCAAATAATTAAATTCTCGTCAAATTCCCTTTTCAGCAATACCAATTGTCTAAAGATTGGCTCAGCAGTTCCTGAGATAAGGGGCCAAAGGTAGGCAGCCTTTTAATACAAGCAGAAAATCTCAAAATTTGGGAGAGGAGCGCATCTTCTAAACCACTGGTCTGATTGATTTAAAATTTGATGCTGTAGGATACCAAGTATTATCAAAATTACAAATGGTCAGATTTAACCCATTGGGTGATTTGACATGGAAGGACACAGTATACTTTCATGTGGCCTGGGTTTGAATCCTATATGCACACCATGATATTGGGTATTTCTATAAATTAGGGGTCCAATGTTTGTGTCCCCCATTACATTTTACATCATTCAGGACACATTCTTTAAATACTTTCCATCTCAAAGGGTGAGTACATAAAGTACAATTCATACAAAATGATTTAAAAGCCATTTTAATGATTTTTGTACAAAAAATAACACATATTAGGTGTAACGGGGGACGTACCAAATGTCACACTTTTGGACCCCTAATTTATAGAAAGACCCTATACTGAAACGCAAAAGAAACTTACCACCTTTGAAACCTTTAAATATCAACAATAACACTGCGTGTAGTAATGTGTGAACTTATTTGTGGACAATAGTGTCCTCACTGTCAGACCAAACAGTGTCTGAAGGTCACTTGAACCTTCAATGGTCACTTCATGGCACAGCTGTTGAACAGCTGTTTTGACTGTCAGTGATTAACGAAGAGGTATGGGATGATTGTAATGAGCTGCACGTGATGTCTTGATGTTGGCTTTAAAAAGGTCAGTGCAAAATGGGCATTTCAAGCAACATGCCAAGACTGGTAGGCAGTATGCGCCGACGATGCACTGCCTGTATCCAAATCAATGGTGGCCACACACACTATTGAAAGGGGACTGACATTGCACCCTCTTTTGTTCTTTACTGTAGAACAAACTGATGAGATGGTGTATCTTGGTGAAAAATTTGAAATGTCATCAATAAAATGCCAATGTTTCAATTAGCAATTGTTGGTTTGTTTTATTTTGAACTGTTACAATTTCATTACATTTCAAACAAGTGGTAAGTTTCTTTTGCGTTTCAGTATATTAACTGTATATACAGCCCACACCGACTTTGTGCACTCCTAATGTGTAGGTTTTTCCCACACCTATAAGAATTTTTTTCCTTTTTTTTCTATTTCTCTTCACTAAAAAGCTCCCACCTAAATATTTACCTTAATGATATTTGGAATCGAACTCTCTTATTCAGCGACCGGAACATCAGGAAGGAATCGGGAAGGAAGTTACGGGTTCGAATCTCACACAGCACCCCATCATATTCAGGTCCAGGACACGTGCACTTGAAGCCACCCAGTAAGGAATTGTGGCATAAACCTCCGTTCTTACACAGTTTGTACATGCATCGTCCATTTTTGAAGTCAATCTCACAGTTTGGACCTTAGTAAATTTTTTAAAATGCAAAATTAGAAACGGGTTTTAAGAAACGAGACAAAGGTTGGTTTCTCTTTTATAACTTAGAAGAAAGAGTGTTGCCAGTCTCATCCTTGATATTGACACTGGGTGCAATGCGTTTGCCGATCAGCTGGTTCGCAGCTTTAAAAAGGGTGTATGAGTTATTGGTGTTGAAAGCAGTGTTCATGACACCAGTCTGATCTTTGAGCCATTGGTCCAGATCTGCAGTACAAGCATTTTTAACCAGATTAAACATGTGTGAAATGAGCTGACCTCTGAGGCCGTGTCTCTCTGAAACGGCCCTAAAAGAGTAGGAATTCAGGGAGGCACTTCAGGCAAAGTGGCACACCCTGCCTCAGGGACTCTTATGGATTCTGGTGCAGTCAGCTTTGCCACAAGAGGTGTTCATACACGTTACTGATCAATATGTTACTTTTCTTAGCCTTCTCGATCTTTCGGTCAGGGTATAATTTGCATTTCTTTTTTTCTGAACCGTGTGTTATTAACATCAGCTATAATAAAAGTAAATGAGAAAACTATGACATGGACACTTACCTGCGAATTGGTAATTGCACACACATGTATATCCCGCCTCCTTCTGTACACATTGACCATTGCTACCACAGGGATTGGAATAGCAATAGTTGATCTCAGTGGTGCAATAGTTGCCTGTGAACCCCGGCGGGCAGTTGCACTGATAGAGCATCTCCGGATGAATGGAACGAAAGATAACCGTCTGCGTCGCGATGAAACCGGACGTACTCCAGAACGAAAGGGGAGACGAGCACTGCGAGTAGTCGTCCCAGCTGCAGATTTCGTTGAGGCAAAGGTTGTCGCCGAAGGGTAGCACGGTCGCTGTCGAGACTTCAGAGAGCATGGAACGCATTAGGTAGACCCTGTCCTGGAGATACTGTGAGGTGAAGACAAAGCCATCTTGGTGTTGCACTGCGAAGGTGACGTTAAGAATCGGTGGCCCCGTCACGACGTCGTGGTCCTTCACGCTAAAGATGTAGACTAAATTGCGGTGTGTTGGGATGATGTTGGACAGCGCATCGATGAAGCGGTTTATCTTTGGGGAGAGGAATTTTTCCGTGTTCATGTTTTCCAGTTGGACTGTGATGCTGCTGAAGAGGAGATTATCGGTAACCATGGTTAGGCGGAAAGTGCACTGTGCATTCACGGCATTCAGGCCATCTGAAAAGACCAACAACATGAAAACATTAAAACTAAGTAATGTTTTTAAATTTTTATATGACGGTCTTGAAATAACTGTGGCAGGAACTTCAGAAAAGACAGTGTTCATAATGTTGTCAAGTACAAAAATGGGTCTTCATCATCAATCATATCCGGCTTTAAGTCGCTTGTCCAGTCTCTGCTGGGTCCGACTTGGGTCTCTTTATGGCGCGTCTCCACTGGGCTCGGTCCTGGGCGTCCGTCGACTTGAGGCCCAGTAACTTCATATCAGTCCTCACCACATCATGCCAGGTCTTCTTCGGCCTTCCCACAGATCTCGCCCCTTCCACCACCATTGCTGCTGATTTTTTCAACCAATCACCTTCGTCCTTCCTCTCCACGTGTCCATACCACCTCAGCCTGTTCCTCCTCATCACCACCTTGATCGATTCCACCTCCAACCTTCTCCTCAGCTCCTCACTGGACTTCCTCTCCCTCAGCGTCACACCACACATCCACCTCACCATTTCTTAATCTTACTAAATGCTTATTCAATTTAATGTTTATCCAATACATGTACAGTGTATAGCATTAAAGTGTGATGTCAGTTCCCAGGGTAACTTGTAGCGTGTTTCTATTGAAGATCCTGAATTTTACTGCGACACTCATTTACCGGTAAATAACGGGTAACGCGAAGTTTCTACTGAGCCACTCTCCCGAAAATAGCGGAGCTTGCTGACCTTCGTCATGCTTCATTAGTTTGCAGGATAGATAAATTCCCCAACATTTTCCTTCCTCGAACGGAAAATTGCCGGGGAAAATTCTCCCTGCCATTTACCGGAAAATAGCAGATAATAGCTGTTTCTACTGAGCACATTTTCAGTCTTTTCCGGCATTATCCAGTAAATGGGTCTCAACAGAAACACGCATTTGGTCTTAAAATTGGCTGGTAATCTGAAACGTCCATTAATAAAGCGCAGGGAAACAGTTCACTGGTTTTAGTGTAGACCCATTCAAACAGTGCCTTGAGATCGTCATCTGCCTACCGCCTACGGCACAATTCATGGCTCCATACTTGATTCAGTGCGAGAGTCTGGCATGCCGGCCAAATTTGTCGCAAACTGCTAATGGGTAATTCCCAAAATTAGGGGTCCAAAAGTGTGACATGCTTTTTAAGATTTCCAAGTGTTATTAATGATTGAAAGCAGTTTCCCAGTAGAAAATAATTATTTTTATTTGAACAAATGCCACTCAAATTTAATGTTTGTGTGTAGATATGGCACCAAGGTTAATGCAAACTCATTCTACAGCCAATTTTCATTGGCGTAGGTAACCCGATGTCGCGTGTAAATTTAACCGCCATGTAAATTCTTCCGGGATGACCAAATTTGGTCATCTACGTAATGCAACGTCATGCGCACTGCATAACAAAAGTGCACTGCTTCCGTGCATGCTGAATCTTCCGGCCATGTGTGTACGTACGTAGCATGCACGTATGTACACATACTGTATTTGCACTTGGCGCATCTCTATCTTTCCAGCGCGAAACTTGTACTGATGACCATGCTGACTAGATTTACTAACTGTCATGGCGTCTCCAACATTAACCATGGATGAACCGCGTTTTTCAGAGATGCAAACACGAAAGGAGAGAATAGTATACTATCTGAGCACTGGATCGTACTTGACAGGACTTTCTGAGAGTGAGAAGAGGTCGGTACGTTCTCGTTCCAGTGAATGCGTTTCATCAGACCTAGATTGGTTCCCGATTATATCGCTTACTGGGAAAATATAATATATTCTCATGTGGAATATTATCTATGTGGAATATGTAGACGGGAACCAGTCTACATCAGCCCGTCGCACGCATGCACACGATAGTGGTAATTTATGTTCACACAGCCCATGCACTGCGGACATACGTGAACTGTTTTTGCACAGCGCTATGCCGTACGTACAGAGTATCCGGAAGTTTTAGCACGCACGGAATGAAATACATTCACCGCTACGTGCTGGAAATTCCTATTGCGCAACCCGGAAGAATTTACACGGCGGTAACATTTACACGCGACACCGGGACACCAAACTCCTATTTAATACCATGGAACAAATTATAAGCCTTTATGGTCTTTTGTTTTAAATATTTTTCAAGAATCAGAAAACAAAATATTGAAGAAAATGATGCTGCCCCCTATAATCACAGGCCATAGTCCATTACTGAGAATTTGTAATCATGAGTGATGATTTTTGAAGCAGAGAGTGTCGTACGTAACTGGGACACCAAACATTTTGGACCCCTAATTTTGGGAATTACCCTAATAGCCTCTTGTTCGTCGCTGCAAAAAAAATTGGAAGCATAGTACGATTAATCGCGATGGTAAAAATTTGCCATCGGCACAAGCTTACATTTATACAAATAATCAGCATTTGATTCTCCACATGCAAATAATCAGCATGTGATTCTCCTGTAAAATGATGTACATGTACTCACCCGAAACTTGAATTCTCATCTCAATTCTCTGAGGAATATCGGTGCCCTTCAAAATGGGATTCAGCCTGATGCCCCCAGTGCTGCCATTCAGGATCAGATGGTTGTTGACGTTCCCTCTGATGATGACATACTGAAGCGTGTCCGAGACGTCAGGATCATGGGCAGGCACCTGACCAATGTCGCCCTCTGGAAAGAACCCTTCATAGTTATTGAAGTAGATGTCGAAGTCCTCCAGAATTGGGCTGTTGTCATTTTGGTCCAAAACGTGGATCTTAACAGTTGCGACATTGAAGAAGGGAGTCGAGGTGGCTTTGATGGTGACCGTGTACTCATTCCTTGCTTCATAATCGAGTTCGATGAGAGTTGTCAGCTCTCCCGACCGACTGTCAATCTCGAAAAAGTCCAAGTCTCCATCGATGAGGTAATAATGAATTAAAGCATTGTAACCCTCGTCAGGGTCATCTGCTTGGATAGTGGACACAAACGCTCCTGCATTACGGTTCTCTTCAATGTACACGTCCATCTCGTTGTGCGGAAACTCAGGTGGGTTGTCATTTTTGTCGCGCAGTCTCACGGTGATCTCCACGGATTCGCGATGGCCGTCCAGTGCGTCCACGGCAAAAGCGACCAGGTGGTACTCGGCTTTGGTTTCGCGATCGAGGCGGAGGGCCGTCCGTATGATGCCGGAGGGTTCGTCAATGACAAATGCACCATTGCCATCGTTGCCGTTGGTGAATGTGTAGGATATCTGGCTGTTGGTTCCTGCATTTTGCAAAGAGACACAAATAAAAACTCTCAGTGAAAGTGTAAAAAAAATCTTGACAAACACTGTGTACTGAATTTTTCCAATTCCAGCTTCAGTATTTAATTTGAACTCCGCTCATTTCAATTGAAATCTTATACATACATGTAAAGGGAGAAGAAACACTTGTTTGGAATTATCGTCATATTAAATAACAAACATTTATAAACCCTCATACTTTTCCTTGTGTTGGTTAATGATGCTGCATTAGACTCCTACAAACGATGGAAGTATGTGGATGATCCGACTCTTAAAGTTTGGTCAGAAACTGTTGGCCTCCGATAGGTTTCGGTCTATGCTTCCACCCGAAAAAACTACATGTAGTATCCAGAATTTTCAAATTCCTAGGTGCCGCACATAAAGATACAAAGACTCAACAATACCAACCGTTACCAACATTGGCAAGACTCTTAATAGTCTTAGGGTTATTTTGATGTATTTTTGATGTTATGTTTTTAGAGTTTTATGTTTTGGATAATAATTGTTGTTGAAATAAACCACAATAATAATAATCCGTCCTGCCTCACCACTATCAGAATCTGAAGCAGTGACAGTCAAGACAATATATCCAACAGGTTGCTCTTCTGGAATCTCCACGATGTACATTCCTTGTGAGAAGTTTGGACTGCGGTTGCGTTGAGCCTGCATACGAGCTCTTGCAGCACTTATATCTGGTTCTGGAGACTCGGCTGCAGCTGTTTTGGGAAACAAGCTCATCCCGACTGCTCTCATATCAAGTTGTACATGAATTCGCACTCCTGTATCGGGGTTATGGTGTTGATGGTGGTAATAATGCATGCAGGGTGGGGAAAAATCAAGTATGACAGACAAATGTTTTTCATCCGGTCTGTGCATGCATAACGACGATGTTGACGGCACCACATCTCCATTCTTCTCATTCACAGATAAAGCAGAGTCCACCAACTTATGCTCGTTCAACAGGTAATTCGACTGGCAAAGTGAAACAGAACTAGGCAGGAAGTTGTTCATGGAGAGTATTACTTCATTTGCGTTCCAACACGATCCAGTGGGGAAATCCACTATAATTACTTGTTTCTCATGACTTGAAGTCTGTCTCTGGTTTGCTTGTTCTTCCTCCGAGTGGCTTTTGTGTTTTTCTTTTCTCGTATGCTTCAGTTTACAGTGTCCACCGTGAACATGAACAGCGAGAGGAATCTGAACAAAAACACCGGATGGCTCACTGTCTGATGCCGCTAAACTAGTCTTGCTTGTTCTTGCATCAATATGCAAAAGGAATGGATTTTCATGCAAAGTTGTACAATTAATATCTCTTTGCAAAGTCAGGACGCCAGTGTGTTCGTCAAGCCTGACAAAATGCCTCGCCGGATTTGACACCGAGGCCTGCGGAATGCTGTACAACCAACGCTGTCCAAGATTTTGCAAACTGGAATTGAATATTGGCGTTCCGGGCAAAGTCATGTGAGAAATGTGGACATTAAAAGTTGTCCCAAGACAACCGGGAAAAACTGCAAATACCAGCAACAACAAAACAAAGTGACCCATCTTCGTCAGCTGCGATGTTATGTTATATGTTGTTCAAGTTGTGCAAACTTGGCACTTTCGGCAACAAGTCATCAAAAAATGTGCGAGAGGGCGCTCTTGGTTAATTTTTGAACGCCAGTAAAATAGGGCTCCCATAGGAACCAATGCTAAATGCCCAATTTTCAAAAATACTCACAACTCTCTCGGCGTCTGGAGACGACAACCAAAATACTCATTGAAATCTCATCTTTTCAATTCTGTTCAATTTTATAGGGGTAATCCGTCACTTTCACTCCCTAATTTCCACATGAATCAAAACTATCCTTGCAAGAGTGAAAATTGCCAAACAGACTGGGGAAAATAGGGCAACTTACACGAGCTACATTCTCCAAAATGTTTGTAGTTGGAAGAAAAAATACCCCACATCACGATGGTGGCCAGTTTCCCCACAAGACCACACTTGTTCAGCTTGCAATTCTCTCTAATATAGAAGAATTTGCGGGCATACAAAATATTCATGAGCTCGGCGCACGGATCTCTGCCTATTTACTTGGGTGCACCCTTAAAAGCACAGGCTCGTCAATGCGCGCGTTGGGCCAAATTCGTGCCACGAAATACGCTGCTCCATGCCTTTAATCGCATTCCGTGTCTGTCGTCATCATTTGGCGTTGCACCAACAAAAAGTTGCCCAATCCAGGTACCTTTTGGTAAAATACCAACTTTGCGGTTGTGTGCTTGGAAAAGATTTGGAATCACGCTTCCGTCAGGGAATTGGGACAGGGCATTCTTCTTTACCTCTCAAGAACTTTCGGCTTCCGTGTACAGAAATCTGGCACGTCTTCAGTCTAAAGCCTTTTCCATGCACGATTTGCAAAATGAATGTAGGCTATGTCCGGCCCAAAAGTATTGCCATGTCTGCCCTTATGCACCAATCGCAGACCATAGCATTGTCATGGTGGACATTAGAACTGAGACTCCCAAAGTAGTAAAACCATCAAGAACTGTATACTTTTGGGGAAAAAATTGATAAGCAGGCTTACAAAAATGATGTCCGGAACTTCACTGAAGATTTGTTGCATGACGACCCAGAAGGGAAGACGGTAAATGAAAACTGGTGTTTGATTTAGGGATATACCATCACAGGCCTTGTTGAGAAGCACGTCCCAAGTAAACAGTTAAAGGGCAAATGCCATCCGCCCTGGTTTACATACAGGCACAAAAGATTATGTAGAAAGAAGGAGCGTTATTATATCAAGGCTAAAAAGCACGGGGGACAACAGCAATGGGACAAGTTCAAGAGAATTCGGAACGAAGTTGACAAAGAACTTCGTAATTAAAGCAAGTAGAAACTACATCGCAGAACTATCAACGTCTGAATATACAAAGAAATTTTGGAATTTCATCAGGTCACGTAAAAAAGACAACGTGGGTATTCAGACCTTGAAGACCGGGGATGAGACCATTGTGGATGATCAAGCCAAGGCTGAAAAATTAGCAGATCAATTTCAGAGTGGATTCTCCAAAGAAGGTTCAAATCTTCCAACCTTGCCTCCTTCTCCATTTCAAGACATGCCAGATATCGACATTACTGTCGACGGCGTGGAGAAGCTTCTTACTTCATTGAAGACCAACAAAGCAGTCGGTCCAGACGATATTCCAAATGCAGCTCTCAAGATCGCCGCAGCCGAGCTGGCACCCACCTTGCAGTTTATGTTCAAACGTAGTCTAGACAAGAGTGAGCTGCCAGAAGATTGGAAACGGGCAAACATCTCCCCTATATTTAAAAAAGGCGCCAAGCCAGACCCGGCAAATTACCGCCCCATTTCTCTTACAAGTGTTTGTTGTAAATTAATGCTATAGTCAATGATAGTAAGTTCCTTTCTGAAAATAATATCCTTTCGGATGTTCAGCATGCCTTCAGGAAAGCACGATCGTGTGACACCCAACCTATTACCACTCTTCACGATCTGGCTTCAAACCATAATAAGCATCAAACTACAGACATAGCAGTACTTGATTTTTGCAAGGCGTTTGACGTCGTACCTCATCAACGTCTACTCCAAAAGTTAGGTTATTATGGTATCCGAAATAAACTCCTGATGTGGATTGAATCATTCCTGACAAATCATACTCAGCACTGAAAACATTATCTAGTCAATCACAGTGGAAAATTAGTCAAACAAGGGCAAAATGATTAGTCATGTATACAATTTGTCAGTTGACAACTTTTTGTTGGTGCATGACAAATCTTTGTTGGTGCATGACAAATTAAAACTGTTGCAGGACAAATTAATATTAGCGGAAGACTAATCTGAACGACTGACAAATGTGATGATCGTCTTTTGACTAATTTGTATTGTCACGTAAAACAACAACTGACGATTTATTTTCCCATGACTGATTGCATGACTAACTTTTGATTGCATTACTAATGGCAAGAATAATGCAGCCGAAACTCATGACTAATTTTTTAATTAGTCATGAGTTTTGGCGGGATTATTCTTCACATTGATAATGTAATAAAAGGTTAGTCATGAAATCGGTCGTGGGAAAAAAAATCTTCAGTTCTTGTTTTCGTGCAGCTGTGCGACGCCATTACATGCGAACCGCACCGTAAAATGAGGTCGTGTTTGTTGACTGGACTAAACATTCTGTGACGTTACTCTGGAAAGGTAAGCGCGTGACGGGTTTTGTGTGACACCAAAGAATTGTGCGGGACTCTGAGATATCTAAGGCAATAATTGGTTTGCATGTTTCAAACTATGTCGTGTGTCGGCGTAAAGACATGGTTGAGGCCGTGCTTCGGGTCTCAACATCCGTGTATTGACACAAATAGTCATGATCTATAAGGACAACTCAGTACGTATTCGTAATGTTAGGTCAGCCCAGGTTAGACTCCTTTTCTCGCTGCATGTTAGAAGTAAGTTTATAAAATGAGCTACGAATAGTAACTGGATGTTTTCCTGGGTACATCGTTGCCTCTTCCATTTTTGTTGTCCCCTTTATCGTCATCAAACTGCGGATGTCTTTGTTGCATTAACACAACACACCGTGCAGTCATTGCACGTATTCTGCGTAGGCCTATTTCAGTACGTTATACGAAACACACCGTGACAAAGTAAGTTTGTCAGGCTGACTAACTGACATTACTAATTAATTTTACTGCAGGACTAATTAATTTTCCTTCAAGACTAATAATTTTTCTGCAGGACTAATAATTTTGTGTGCAAGACTAATTAATTTTGCCGCATGACAAATTAATTTTCCTGCATGACTAATCATTTTTTAAATTAGGCAAATAAGACCCTTTTTCATGACTAATTAAAATTAGTCAATTCAAACCACGTATGACTAATTGGAAATTAGTCAAATAAGACCCAGAGTATGACTAATTTTTTTGTGTCAATTGACCGACGAAATAAAGTTTTCAGTGAGAGAGTTATCGTGAATGGCAAAATGTCACAATGGAAAAAACGTACTCAGTGGCATCCCTCAGGGAACTGTGTTGGGTCCACATCTTTTCATCCTTTTTATAAACGACATTACAGAGGTTGTTAATTCAACCATCAGGCTCTTCGCTGACGATAATTGTATGAAGTTCAATGCATTGAAATGTAAAGTCACGAGGATCTCAAGAAAGCGACAACCTGGAAAGACAAATTACACCCTACTTGGACAAACTTTAGAAGAAGTCAAAGAAGATAAGTATTTAGGGGTAATTATCAAAAATAATCTAAAATGGGAGAAGCAATCACAACATGCTGCGGTTAAGGCTACAAAAATGTTAAGATTCATTCAGCGAAATTTCTATCATTGCTCCAAGACCGTCAAAGAAAACTTGTATAAAACCATCGTTCAGCCACATCTTGAACACTGAAAACATTATCTAGTCAATCACAGTGGAAAATTAGTCAAACAAGGGCAAAATGATTAGTCGTGTATACAATTTGTCAGTTGACAACTTTTTGTTGGTACATGACAAATCTTTGTTGGTGCATGACAAATTAAAACTGTTGCAGGACAAATTAATATTAGCGGAAGACTAATCTGAACGACTGACAAATGTGATGATCGTCTTTTGACTAATTTGTATTGTCACGTAAAACAACAACGGACGATTTATTTTCCCATGACTAATTGCATGACTAACTTTTGATTGCATTACTAATGGCAAGAATAATGCAGCCGAAACTCATGACTAATTTAATTAGTCATGAGTTTTGGCGGGATTATTCTTTACATTGATAATGTAATAAAAGGTTAGTCATGAATTCGGTCGTGGGAAAATAAATCTTCAGTTTTTGTTTTCGTGCAGCTGTGCGACGCCATAACATGCGAACCGCACCGTAAAATGAGGTCGTGTTTCGACATGGACTAAACATTATGTGACGTTACTCTGGAAAGGTAAGCGTGTGACGGGTTTTGTGTGACACCAAAGAATTGTGCGGGACTCTGAGATTTCTAAGGCAATAATTGGTTTGCATGTTTCAAACTATGTCGTGTGTCGGAGTAAAGACATGGTTGAGGCCGTGCTTCGGGTCTTAACATCCGTGTATTGACACAAATAGTCATGATCTATAAGGACAACTCAGTACGTATTCGTAATGTTAGGTCAGCCCAGGTTAGACTCCTTTTCTCGCTGCAGTTAGAAGTAAGTTTATAAAATGAGCTACGAATAGTAACTGGATGTTTTCCTGGGTACATCGTTTCCTCTTCCATTTTTGTTGTCCCCATTATCGTCATCAAACTGCGGATGTCTTTGTTGCATTAACACAACACACCGTGCAGTCATTGCACGTATTCTGCGTAGGCCTATTTCAGTACGTTATACAAAACACACCGTGACAAAGTAAGTTTGTCAGGCTGACTAACTGACATTACTAATTAATTTTACTGCAGGACTAATTAATTTTCCTGCAAGACTAATAATTTTTCTGCAGGACTAATATTTTTGTGTGTAAGACTAACTAATTTTCCCGCATGACTAATCATTTTTTAAATTAGGCAAATAAGACCCTTTTTCATGACTAATTAAAATTAGTCAATTCAAACCACGTATGACTAATTGGAAATTAGTCAAATAAGACCCAGAGTATGACTAATTTTTTTGTGTCAATTGACGAAATAAAGTTTTCAGTGAATATGCTCCATGTGCTTGGAACCCAGGAACTAAGCAAAATAGGGATGTTCTTCAGAAAGTTCAACGGAGGGCAGCCAGGTTTGTCCACGGGAACTACAAGTTTAAATCGAGTGTGACCGAAATGTTAGAAGTCCTGGGGTGGGATTCCATTGAGACTAGACGACAGGGACAACGACTACATGCAGTCTTTTCATAAGATGATTCTTGGTGAAATCGACATCAACCCTGGTTGTTACATCAAACCCAAAATCAGTCGTTCTAGACGTACTCATGACAGACAATTTGATGTCTTTCAGTATACATCTACTCCACAATGTGGAACTCCCTACCTCAAAAAGCAGTCAACATTACATCTACCAAGACTTTTAGATCATTTATCCAGACATGGCCTAAAATTCATTAAGTACTCTCAATTATGGAGGTAGGAAAATTTATCAACCTAATTATGGCCAATACCTAACCCAGCACCACTCTCGTCAAGCTTCCGGTGATAGTCCCTAGTGGACCGTTTGGAAGTAGATTATACAAGGTACAAGGTACAAGATACAAAGAAAGAACCTTTATTAAAGGAGTGTGACCAGATCACTTTTTTTTACCCATAACTCCTCGGGACTTACCTTATGGGTCATGAGATTTTTATATCATAACATCCGTTATATTTTTCTGATTACGAAACTGAAACTCCCGCGCTTCTAGGCCGCATATTTCCGAGGATATCGTCGAAAATCCACCGATTATTTGTAAACTAATTTTCCAGTATCAACGTTTATCCGCTGAAAGCCGACTCGATAGTTTTGTTCAATTTTTTACTGGAAATTGCGAATTTTTTTCGGGTTTTTGGGACATGGGAGGTGTGTATGGGAGTTACTTGATAATATTGGTAAGTTACATCGAAAACTATTTTCCAGAAACTCTGGTCACGCTCCTTTAAGTGAAAGTTAGCAGTTGTTCCGCTCGAGATGATTTCTCTTAAGCGGGCCTCCCACTGTGCGATTTTTGCCACGATTTTCCAACGATTAGGTATACGATTTGGTGATACCGGACACTGTCCATAGACTCTATACACATCGTACCAAATCGTATACCTAATCGTTGGTATTTCGTGGTAAAAATCGCACAGTGGGAGGCCCGCTTTAAGCGGGCCTCCCACTGTGCGATTTTTGCTAAATATTTCCAAAGATTAGGTATGATTTGGTACGATTGTGTATGAGTCTATAGACAGTCTCCGGTATCACCAAATCGTATACCTAATCGTTGGAAATTCGCATAGTGGGAGGCTCGCTTTAAAGGCACAGGCTCGTCAATGCGCGCGTTGAGATCTGAACCAGCGTCTTAGTGAAGAAAATAACTAGAAATGGCCCGCGGCGTGATGTGCATTCTTTCAACTGTAAGTATTTATAGCTCGTAAAAGTGGACTATTTTGCTCAGGAGCTATATATATATAAACACCTCAACAAAAGTAAGTTCCCCTCTAAATAATTAATAATAATTTATCTCCCAAAAGTAAATTTCGGAATTACACGAAACTTGGTGTGAATGATTAGTGCATCGCATGGAACGTGCATTTCAAGTGGTATAGGTCCATACCTTAAGCCATGCATGAATGTAATTAGCAGCATTTAAAGGTTAAATTGACATTTTTCAAAAATTGCAAAATGCAGTCAACAATTCCCGAATTCTTTTCACATGTGACAAGTACAGTTTTGGTCCTCACTATCTCGTGATGTTCGTGCACCGTGACTGCACTAAGCATAAAATAACTTTCTTCCACGCCAAATAGCTCCAAGCTTTCCACCCCACTTTAAGAAAATGCCACACATGTCCATTCAAGACAGGGCCATTGCCATATATGCCATGCTAGAGAACCTTACACCTGTAAAACAAGTAGCCCGTAGGATGGGAGTAGGCCAAATGCAATAAGAAAATTGGGTTCAAAATTCGAATTTATTGGAGCTGTCGCAAACTTGCCAAGAACTGGTCGACCAAACGTTACTACCCCTGCAGACGATCACTTTATGACAATGCACGTCTACACAGGGCAAGAGTGTGGTCAATGAGCTTTTAGAGATTCAAGAAATTGACCGGATGATGATATGGCCAGCAAACTCCCCAGGTCTCAATCACATAGAACATTTGTGGGATCAACTGAAGCGGACATTTGATCGGAGAACTGATGATCAAACAACACTCCAAGACTTGCCCCAGATGCTGCAGGAGTGGATGCATGCCCTTCCGCAGCGGATCTGAGGATCAACCTGTCTCATCGATCGACACAATATACGTGATCGATGTCATCAGGTGTTACAAAATCACGGTGGTTACACGAGATATTGAGGACCAAAACTGTACTTGTCATGTGTGAAAAATATTGGGGAATAATTAGTTGATTGCATTTTGCAATTTTTGAAAAGTGTCCATTTCACCTTTAAATTCTGCTCATTCATGCATAACATTAGGTATGGACTAGAGCTGCGACGTGTAAACGTTTAAACGTTTAAACGACCGAAATGTAACTATCCGTTTAGAAAAATGCTAAACGGATATCCGAAACCAACTTGTGAAAAAACGATCCTCCCTTTTTCAAAGATCTAATGGCCGTTTTGCGCCGCCGGAAATTTCTAAAGAGGCAGTTTTGTTCTGAAAGAATCGGGCAGCATACCGCTGTGATGAGCCCAACGGTCGGTAACCTTTGTGGTTTCAAGCCGAAGATGTACCTGTAGTTGCGTTCGCGGGCTGACTTTGGGTTTGAGTGACTTCTCGAAAGTATCCAATTAATTACAGCAAAGCCTATATATGGACCCACCACTTGAAATGCACGTTCCATGCATTGCACTAATCATTTACACCAAGTTTCGTGTAATTCCGAAATTTACTTTTGGAGATATACGCAATTATTTAGGGGGAATTTAGTTTTGTTGAGGTGTTTAGTACGAGCGTGGGCTTTTCCAGACGCTATTTCAATATTTTAGGGGCCAGGGTGGTTCTGTTTCAAGCGGGAATAAGTAAATAAAAGTGACGGACTCCCCCTAAAATTGAACGGAAGTTAACAGATGAGACTTTAAAGAGTACCTTGCTTTTTGTCCCGAGACGTGCGCTGCGAGAGTTCTAAGTATTTATAAATTATTTCTTTTTAACATTGGGCATTTAGCATGATCAGCCCGATTTAGTGGGGTGGACCCCTAAGTAAAACTGAGGCAGAGATCCGTTCGCCGAGCTAAAATTCTTCGATATTAGAGAGAGAGTTGCGAGCTGAACGAGTGTGGTCTAATGTAGAAATTGGCTATCATCCTGATGTGGGGTATTTTTTCTTCCAACTGTAAACATTTTGGACAATCTAGCTCATAAAAGTGGCCCTATTTTGCCCAGTATCGTATGACTTTAGCTTTATTCCGAAGTGGACGCATGGTCTGTTTGGCAATTTTCACTCCTGCAGAGGTAGTTTTGTTACAAGTGGAAATTATATAAAAGGGACGGACTACCCCTATAAAAGCGAACAGAATTGAAAAGATGAGATTTTAATTAGTATTTTGGTTGTGTCCCAAGATGCTGAGAGAATTGTGAGTATTTTTAAATGATTTTTGAAAATTGGCATTTAGCATTGGTTCATATGGGCCATGGAGCCGTGCACCCCCGATTGAGTTCGTGAAAAGTTTGAAAGGACGCCCTCTCGTGCTGCCAAAAACTTTCCTTCACTCCATCATCGAGCAGACATGACAGCAAGAAAGTTGTCTTCAAGAAAATGGCTGCCGGGAAAAATTTCGTCGTTTCCTCAAAACGCCGAAGGGATTTATCGCACTACGATGCTCCCCTTTTGCTGAAAACTGAAAATCCAACTCCTCGTTGATTTTAAGAACGAATTCACAGGTCTCGTCTGTGCGTTCAAGGTAAAGATACGGGTCTTTGAAGAGGTTTTAAGAGGACGAGGTTCGGCTTTATATTTTCGGACAGATATTCCGACGTGAGTGAAAGCGAAAATCTTGTGCAACCACCTGCATGTCCGACTCACCGAGTGGAGGGTTGTTGAAAATGTCTTTGGGTAGATAACCATGCACGGAGACCCAGGATTTGCTTTATGACCTATACTTTTGTAAAAGTTGATCATCATCTGATCATGGCTTCAGACTTTGTCATCAGGTCATGTTTGTGTACAAACCATATTAAATTATGCACCTATCCAAGGCTAAAATAAAATTTAAAATGTGGTTGCCCTTCGGGCAGGGATATTTGAAATCTGGTTGCCCGAATTTCGTTTCCAGTTGCCCAACACATTTTACGTGTGCATTGTGCTACCCCGGTACGGTATGCTCGTGTGTACACTGCATGCATTTACAATACTGCCAGTACTGCACAATACAACAGTCATGTAGGCCTACAACACACCACACATAACACCGTGTGGCGCGCTGTAGGCCCGGCCCTCCCTGCCCGGCATATCCCAGACTCGGCCTAGTCACGGCCGCGGTAAATGTTATAATGTTGCGCATGGCAGGTAGTACCAAATGCAATCATTGTTCAATGCTGTCCTCATGTCTACAGTAGGATTCTGAAACCAAAAGAGTCTTTGAATTCTTCCCTGCTGAAACTTCCGAAAATTCCTTAATTACAGATGAGTATTGTTGAAAAAAGGTGGTTGCCCGTCGGGCTGGCATCATAAAAGTTTTGGTTGTCTGACAAAAAAATTTGGTTGTCCCGGGACGTCAGGCAGCCGATTTTTCAAGCCCTGACTATCAATTGTTTCGTACCTGTCTCCAGAGGTAGTTCTTTCCGGGTAAGTTTGGCGTTTCAGCTCTGTGGAAACATGCCGGTACAATAAACCAATACAATTGGTGAAATGTGTATATATTTAACCACTGCACTGGGCCAACTTTCCAGACATCCGGTAGCAACCGTATGCTTGTGTAGAATCAGTTACAAACCGATGTTCCACCCTTTGTGGAAACGTGCCGAAAATTCCGGGTCTAGTGGATTGTTCTGTGGAAAACACGCCAAATGTTAGGGACTTGGGAAAAAAGTACTACATTTTGCATTACGCTGTACAAATGTACAGACTAATTCCTGTAAATTCTAAAACTACATTTATCGCATAAATTTAGCAAGAGGTAACTGAGATGTGTTTCTTAGAACACAACCGTTATGCATTATGATCATCAGGATATGTAACTGGCCTTAATTATTTTTTTAAATGCTTCAAAATCCATCCTAAATTAGCGACTTGAAAATCTGTGACATCATCAGTCGGGCAGTCGTGACACTATTATTGGTCAAATTCGTAACCGAAGTTCGCAAGCTTGATGGACTGCTGCGTAAAATTGCACTGTAAATCATGCTGCCTATGTTTCTGTCATTTAATCTGTGAGGCTGATTTCTTTTTGGTGCAGGTCCATTGGAGCTGGTTTTCTTTATTTTTGTGCCAAATATCACGCAAATCCCCCTGTGCTGTGGTGAGATTTTCCGCCCCAAAATATCACAAAATCGGCAGTTGGCGGGCGCCGTCAACTATCTAGTCTTTATTCAAGACACCAATACGGGCATGACCATGGGCATAACGAAGCCCGTGCCTATAGACTATGTAAGTTGACCTCGCGAACGTGCGAGACCACTGTTATTTCCGGGCACAAGACCCTATCTCTTCCACGCACGTCGCGAGCGAAATTCTTGGATTACTTTGTTTACGCAGGTTTTTGTAAACTCAGACGGCCCAAAACGCGTATCTCTAAATAAAATTTGCATTGATGAAGTGGGGTATATAATCAAAAATAAGCAATCGAAATGTAAAAATTCACGATCTTTTCTGAGCCGACAAGTCAATCTTTGAAGATCGTAAACTACATGCAGCAAAATATATGCAACACGCACAGCAGCCGACGTACGTATGTCTACAGTGTACATACAGACCTCGCTAGCGATAGGCGAAACGCCATCTACCAAAAGTACAGCTTGCAGACTTTTGTTTAGAGTGCCCAAGTTCGAAGCATTCATTTTCACATGAATCCACACTTGGGCCATCCATTCCAAATTGGATGAAGAATATGCTAGCAGAGAATTTTTTTCAGGTCACGAAATTTTAATAAATTTTTATCGTTTTTAGAGATAATTATGCATGTATTATATATTGTAAAAAAACATTTTAGTTACCCGAATCACTTTCGGGTCGGTTGTATACTTAAGATTGGACAGAAAAATTTATATACAAAAAACAAAATCTCGCCCGTGTTTAATAGGAATAGGCGTTTTAGTCGTGTTGTGCCCCATGCTCTGCTTGGCACTGCTGTTTATTGTCAGTTGATGGCGCCCAGTTTACAGTCTTAAAGGACAAGATAAATATATAACGCTTGAATTTAAGACTAACCAAGAACAAATAACGTGTGTGCCAAAGAGGGCGCTTTGCATCACATCACAATTTTTGAAGTTGCCGTCTATTTATTTTCATTTTTACAAGCATAAAACAGCAACCGCTTAATGAATTTTTTGCAACAAAAGTATTTTTGAAATCTGTTGCAACTTGTCTTTTGCTTGAAAGTGGTTTTAACTCAAAATATAAATTTTAAATTTATTTTCCAAGTCGCTACCTAAATTGTGCATTTTGCATTTAATTGGATTTGCTTAAATCTATACCGAACAACAAAAGAAACACAAATTGTTAGTGTAATTAAGTTGACATTGAAATACATGTGTATTTACATAACAGCTTTATTATGCACCACTAGTGCATAAAGCTTGTGTGTGCTGAAAATTGTATTTTTCAATAAAAAAGTGGATAACATTTTTGCATTTCTTTCGTTGCTCGTTATATGGATAATTTCTAAAAACTATACATGATGGACCTACATTATGTCCTTAATACCAGTACCTGAAATATTTTCTGAATACGTAGATGGCATGTTCAACGAAGCGCATTAACTCAAGAATCAACTCCAGTATTTCGGGTTCACACTTACTGGATCTCACAGATGAAGAATTTGATGCCGTTCTTCAAATACTGGGTCCAAGGGTAAGTTAAGATAAATACTTTGTATTTAAATAAACTTGGAGAATTCCAGCTCAAAAACGTTCTTTTGGTACATGTAGCGCTTAAACCACGTACCTTCGAGAAAGTGCTGTAACAACAGAGGGAAAGAATTAAGAAGTTGATAATGGCTTGACCTTGTGTGCAAAACATATAAGTGTTTCCTCACAAAACCTTGAATTTTTCTTACTCAAAAATCAGGGTTTTTCCACCAAATCTGCACTTACCGATGCATGATGAGTCATTTTAAAGGAAAAAAAATTATAATCAACCTTTAAACTCTTACCGTAAATGGATATTGTCATTTCATAAAACCCATTTTCTGCTTAAAACACTCAGTGGGCTAAATCACGTGCTAACATGCAGTCAGGCACGTTTTTATGTTTTCTGGACGCCATCTTTTTTCATTGCCATACTTGAGAAATTGAAGGTTTTTTTTTTTTTAAAGTCCCTTAAGGAAGATAATGCTCATTTTTAGGGGTGGCAGGTTCTCTAAACAACCATACCGGTATGGACAACTTTAAAAAAATTCATTTAAAGAGGAAGAATCCCCCTTGACGAAAATCCAGCATTTAGGCTTTTTTTGATAGTCCAAACATCCCTCTTGCCGACGTGGATTTTTATTATTTTTTAATTGTCGGTTTTAAGTGGATAAATTGCAAGCAAAAGTGCGCTCATTAGGTATTCATGATATGCGCGTGACCCCGTGACGCAATCCTGAGAAAGAGAAGTCAACACGATTGTTAGCTCCATACGTTTACATGCAAAAAACTTGGAAAACCGTCTCTGTTTAAAATAGATGGTGTTTTTTGAAGAATTTTGTTGGTCCAAAAAGCCAGATATATGCCCAGTAGCTGCGTGGTTGTATGTTTTACCAGACACTATGGAAAAAAAAGAGCAGAAAGATTTTCTTTTCTATTACCAAGAGAGAGAAAAATGAGTCGCTCATTCTAATTTGTACCGGCCGATGTAACACGTGGGAACTATACGGCCCGCAGGGAACCGTTCAATGCTGCAGACAGACCGCTGTGAATGCCATTCGTTCCGTGACAAAACCACCCGTCGCAATGCACCAGTATTTACTTCAAAAGAGCTTCATTGTGAGCCACAATTTCACTGTTTTTTCACAAAACAGGTAATAGTAGATTGTTGTCATATTACATGAAGTGTTTTTCACGTTTGTATTTTGAATTACAAGGACAAAACAGGCATGATAAACATTCACTTCGTGTATTTTCCATTCAATACTGCACAGGCCGTTTTGTATGTTTCTCAGGATGACGTCAAAACCCTGTTGATAAACAGACCAAGTGACCTCGAGCATTTCAGAATTTTGAGTGAAGAGGGTCGGAACTGCTTTACGTTTTAAGCAAAAGCCTGTCGATTTTTTGTGAAAAACAAGTTGTGATGGTGTTGTAGACACATACACCTCCATGATAAACAGAAAAACTCAAAAAATGTGGAAGGGGGGATTCTAGCTGTTTAAGGAAAATTTATAGTCTGATCAAGCTGGGGCTGAAAATTTGACTCAATCCACCTACATGTACATGTAAATTGCCTGGATATATTTTTTTTAAATGAACCGGAGGTAAATGTATTTTACTGTAGAAGGTCATAGAATCTTGAAGACTTGAGATTTTACGGTATCTGTGCTGTAATGTCTTGAAACAAAATTTAGACATCCCATCCACAAAATAGACAATACAAATGACTAATATCCTCTAGTGCAGAGTATCCGTTCAGCAAACCATGGTCAAGGGTAGGAACAGCGCAGACTGTAGTTTCCTTTTAATTTGAATTGCGCCTCTGGGGGAGGGTTCCAAAGAATAAATAAGGATTTCCTATGTAGCCAACATGTTCTTCGCAATACTGTCTTATGCTCAGAAGTGTTTAAAGGCCCTGTAGATGATCTGTTTATGATCGATTCTGCGAATTAAACCATTATAAATCAAAAGAAAGACATCAACAAACTCATCCGAAGAAATTTCAGCTTTGTCAAATGTACCACGTTTAAAAAAAACATGAAAATCCATATGCGTTTTCCTAGTCTTGGCGGGGTGTTTTAAATATTCGTTCTCAGTTGATCGGGTACTATGTGGCTTGCGTCATGCACTCTGTGGCGCACATCATATACTGCGTGTGCGCGCGATCTATAAAAATGCATCGCGTTGGATCATGGAACACGCACACGCAGTACACAGCGCCCATGCATTTTGGACCGCATAGATGCGAACCAAAAATAAGTAAATCGTTTGCAAACGATCTAAATAATTTCATCTTTACGTATTATTTCTGGTAAAATTATATCATTTTGAGCGGAAACCTTTCATTGGGTAGTTGCTATTAATTCAATCTTTACTTTCAGAACTTTTCCCTTGTAAACTCGTCGATTACTTTGTGGGGTCATTGCAAATGATCCACTGGCCTTTAAGTACCGTACATGGTTGACTATGACTTTTTAAAAACAGGTTGGCAAGTTTGAAATGTTAAGCCAAATTCCTCAAAAAATTTACAATTTTGGTGTTAGTGCATTTGTTATGGTGTTACATGTACCGGTAGTTGTTGCAGTCAGATGCTCAGAATTACTTGCCAAATTTGTAATTGGGTCTTTCCACAGGAAAGGGGACATTTTGGCAACACGGACCATATTTTCCAGAAAATACCTTTGTCTGGTCTCAAAATAAAAGAAATAAGTTTCAGTTGTTCTGAAAAGATAACTTAGGCCCATAAATAGTGTGACAACATGCCTTTTTAAAAACCCTGTGTACAAATTTCAAATATGCTCATAACCGGGACGGACACTTGTGTTACATTTTAGGCCGTCCCGGTTATGAGCGTATATATATTTGAAATTTGTACACAGGGTTTTTAAAAAGGCATGTTGTCACACTATAATTTGTAACCCCTTTTGAGCCTAAGTTATCTCTTCAGAACAACTGAAACTTATTTATTTTATTTTGAGACCAGACAAACGTATTTTCTGGAAAATATGGTCTGTGTTGCCAAAATGCCCTCTTTACCATGGAAATTATACTGACAGCTACATGTATGTTATGAAGCTCTGTTAAAAGATTGGTTTGCTATGTGAATTATGATTGTGTATTTTTTTGGTGAATTTGAAACAAATTGACTAGGGATTTAAGACTCAAGGGAAAAAAAGTTTGTAGAACATGCAGACGATTATTTTGTGCACTGTCTAATTTGAAATCTATAGACGGAAAAGTTTCTTTTTATGACATTTGTGACAGAAGTGAAAGTATGTTAGAATAAATGATTAAAGTTAAATTCCAACTTCCAAGAGTTAAATTCTCCAAATTCTTAAATTTATTTTAAAATACAAAAATCCCCAAATCTTCCGTTAATCACTTTAAATGCCTCCCACAGTAGTAGAAAAGATCACTATGGATTACCCAACTGTGCCACTTTGAGCCCAGCCCAAATGTCTGCTAAAACCTTAGAGTCAGAGTTTAATATTAGCCATGAGTCACATCCCTACGCAAGCAAATCCGCACCGCCACTGTAAAAGGGTCCTTCCTCTACAAGGATATTTGTCAGCATGAACATAGTTTGCAGTGTTTGGTGAGTGTAGCATGGCAAATGATGCTCTCTTCAAAGCTACAAAGTGTGAACTGAAAATTCCAACTCTTTGGAGAATTTAGCGAATCCGCCTCGATAGTTTTAACTGCGACCGGATTTCTGAAACGTACGTGTACGTCTGTCGCCTTTTGGTAAAGACTGAAACCTCGGAGGTGTCAGTGTCGTTACTTAGTCGACAGATTGAATAAATTGTTTTGGCTTGTGTTGCGATAAGCCTGATTACCATCAATTGATGCCAAAATGGTCTTAAGCGAGGAACCAGAAACGGTAAGAATACAAACCGTAAAGGCATTGTTTACAATAGTACTTTTTGTTTTTGGTGGGGGGGTGGGGATTATTTAACAATTTGGACATGTTAATGCATAATATGCAGGTTGATAAAGTTGCCCATCGTGTAACTCATCTTGACTCACTGAGTTGCCTGGATGAAATTTAATGTAGGTGGCGCCAGGCAACTGTTAAATCAATACACTGTACAGCAGTCTTGTAAAAAAAACTGAGCAATGATGATTTAGCCGTTTTTCATGGTGAGCTGCTTTTTGTTTGGAAAGTTTGGCCGATACATTGTGCTTTTTAAAAAATCACTTATTTTGGAAGACCATATAGGGACTTGTGAACCTTCGGAAATGCAACAGCTACTTATGGTGGTCGGTAATGTAACATGTGTGTACATGTATACAGTATGCATGTGGGTCTTTTCACGGTAAAGGGGGGTGCATTTTGGCAACACAGACCATATTTTCCAGAAAATACCTTTGTCTGGTCTCAAAATAAAACAAATAAGTTGCAGTTGTTCTGAAGAGATACATGTAACTTAGGCCCAAAAAGGGTTACAAATAGTGTGACAACATGCCTTTCCAAAAACCCTGTGTACAAATTGCCAATATACACTCGTAACCGGGATGGCTTAAAATGTAACACAAGTGTCCGTCCAGGTTACAAGTGTAGGGGAGAGTGGGGTTAGTTGGAGCATTTTTCATAAAATCGTCTACCGTATAAAACACTAACAGAATTTAGTAAAGAAAAATCAACTATACCACTTTAAGCATACAGTACATATTTGGGCTACAAATGGAGCCTATAAAATGTTGGGACTCGTTGATGGTTTCTCGTATAATCCACCTTGAACATGACCATGTCGGCTGTTCCGACTTACCCCACCTAATAGCTAATAGCAACATATGAGTGGCAGGATTTCATAAAAATAACTACAGCCGTGGAAGAAAATATCAATGTTTCAACATACCCACTGCTCCAACTAACCCCACTCTCCCCTATATTGGAAATTTGTACACAGGGTTTTTAGAAAGGCATGCTAATATCACACTATTTGAAACCCTTTTTGTAATAATAATAATAGTCTGTGTTGCCAAAATTCCCCCTTAAAGGTTGGTTCCCACTGCACTATTTTCATCCGTCAGACGTGCGTTACATCCGTTGTCGCCACACGTCAAAACGGATGAGTTGAATTTGTTCCAGAATCTGTCCGTTTACGTACGTCTTCACCAGCGGTTCACACTATTGACGCATGCGGAGCTAAACAAAACACACGGGAAGCACGCATCGCGCCATTTTCATCCGTTCCTTTCGCGAGCAAAGCTAGCTCAGCGATCCAGCCGCCTGAGTTCAGCCATACATTCGAAAACAAAGAATACATCTACCACAGGATCTTTTTTACTACAATCATCCTGTGGTCGATGTATTTTAGTCGCACTGTTGTTTGTACAACGGACTCGACGGATGAAAAATCGACGGACAAGTAGACCTTGGATCAACTCCTCCGTCATCCGTAAATTTGATGTATGAAACGTTCGGATACGTTGATTTTTCGACTCGACGTACATGTACGTAAATGAAGCTGATCTTTCAGACAGTTCACATTGAAAACGCATCAACGGACCAAAAACTGACGGACCGGAGACGACGTACGTCGATTTTACGTACGTCGATTTTACGTACGTCAGACGGATGAAAATTGTGCAGTAGGAACCCGGCTTTACTGTGAAAAGACCCATATCCGTTGGCTTGCAAAATTCTGTTTTTTACTGCATGTTTTATTCTTGATGTTTCAGGAGCTGGAAGATACAGCACGTGTTCTGCAAGAAGCCATCAATAAACTACAACATGAGTACAAACGCCTTAGCAATGTGCAATACTCTGATGAAGAGGATGATGCAACCCCATTTTCTTCATCACAACATAAGCTGGCCAAGCTGTGTGTGCGCAACCGCAAGTGTTTGTCCAGGGTATGTTAGCAGACCGTATTGAACAGCTGCCATCTTGTAGGGCAGTTTCTTTGTCCCTTGGGGACATGCATGGTTGCACATTTTGTGCTTACATTGTTGGCCAATTTATATATCAAAAATTGCCTCACAAGATGGCAGCTATTTGATACGGTCTATAGGCATGTTTTAGTACCATTATATAATTAAAAAACCAGCCTTAAGCGATTATTTTCGTCAATGCATATGCAACGGCAGTTTAAAAGGTGCGCAGAGAAGGGTTTTGCCGATGTAAACAACAGTATTTTGAAAGTGGGGTGTGTGATTCCATCTGTCACATTGGTATTGTGGGTCGCGTGTTGTACATGTACATGTTTTTTTTTTTAAATGCCTTTGCTTACAGTAGAAACACATGGGAATTTTCCTGTGAAACCAATGTGAAAAGTCAGAAGACAATGAAATCACCATGAAATAACACTTTTTTTCACATGTTCTCTGTCATTAGTTTTATTTTCACTGCATTTTCAGTGCAGTTTTATTGTGCTTTTAAGAATGTTCAGGAAGAGAGGGATTACTTAACCAGATTACCAAGATGCCAATTAGATAAAGGCTATTTTAACACCTTTTAATAGGTCGACAGTTGATAGGATCCATTAAGAGATTATCCTAGTGCAAGGGGTAGTGCAGGGGATTAAAAACCACAGCACAGTTAATCTCCATAAGTCCATGGGGATTTCATGGTTATTTCACTGTAGACCAAAAAGTGGGATTTCCATGGCATTTTCACCTTGTTTTAAACTGTAAAACTACCCTAAAGCAAAATTGTAAAATTTTCTTTTTTTCTCATTGTGTTTGTTATATGTGAATATATTTATTAATTATTAATCATCACGTTTCGTGACCCCACTTCTACGATTTTTATGACAGGCGTGCCCTGATAGGTGCCACCTTAATACTTTAAGCACACATAATCTCTGACAAAAGGCTGTTCTGGCCATAATTTGTGGTAGCAATGATTCATCAATGGAAGAGACACAGTGTTAATGCAGAAGGGGTCATCGCCAGAAGGGGAAGACAGGTGTATCATTTTATCGGTCATTAACATGACCACATCTTGTGACAAGGCTGACAGCACCAGCTGCCGTAAGAGCCACTGAGGCTGGCATGGTGCACCACTGAAGTGCCTTCCTGAGGGGAGACGCACGGATGTAGTTTTTTGACAGCACATTTAAGAGTTAACGTGGGCCGAGTATTTGGAACCAGCTTAGTGGCTGATCCAGGCCCATTAAAATGTAAAAATGCAATGGAAATTCCGTTTAGTACCCCAAAATCCAAGCAGTATACTGTACCCAAAAGATATCCTGACACTACCCGGATACTGCCCAGGGTTGTAGTTGAGTCCATCACAAGGCCCTCACAAGTCCATCAGAAGTCCACCACAAGCTATTCAAATGAACTCCAACAATGGCATTATTTTGTGCGTGTTCATCTTTTGCTTCTTGTTACTGGACTTGTGATGGACTTGTGATTTTATCGGCTCTGGACTTGTGAAAGACTTGTGATGGACTGTACTACCGGTACAACCCTGGTACTGCCCAGAATGCCCATTTCACATTTTAGTTGGTCTGGATCCTCCGCTGATATTTGGTTATGTTTGCACAAATTTGGCCCAAATTTTGCACATTCAGGTTACAAATGATGGGTCTTTAGAAGCAACTGATCACTGTATAATTGTTTTTTCATGCAGTTGATGACAGTAGAATGGGAAGCAGAAAAGAAATCAAGGTCCAGCTCAGAGTTAAGTTCCGAGGTGAGTTCTGACGAGCTGACCGACCATCAGGATTCCGACTGCTCCGAGAACTCCTCAGAATGCTCCAGTTGCGTCGGTCACAAGAGAGACACGCAGACATTTGCCGAGTTGGAGTGCATCAGCGAAGAGGAATCGCAAGAAGTGAGCAGACCCACAGATCTCAAGTCCTGCCGAGACTTTGTCCAGAGCTTAGCAGCTCAGGTGGAGGCCATGCAGGAGGCTATTCGCAAGAGTAAGGAGGATATCCTCGACGAAAGTCAACCATTGACTTGGAAGGACATGAAACGCAGCAAGGGAGCTGTTCAGCGGAATGTTATTCAGAATGGAAGCGGGGACTATTCAGATGTTCCTGAGGAGGACCCCCCGTCTATCATGGAACCCGAGTACATGTACAGCATCAACGGATCGTCAGAGATTGAGGATGACGGGAGCTACGAGACGCCCATAAAATGTAGAGAGGGGGCGAGCAGAGCTCGGAACGGCCCTATGATGCCCGCTCATCACCTCCGCCACCACCCTACACACCACAACCACCATCATGGCCGCCTCGTGCATAGTATGGATCAATCCGAGTACGAGGAGGTCCTGCGCATCCCGCGCGTGCCGCGACGCCACCAGCTTAGACCCGAATCGGGCCAGAATTATATGGCGGTCACCTCCATGTACATAAACACTGAAGTCCCCATGCTTAACTCGTCAAGACTTGATGATAGGAAGACCAATCATAAAGTGCACTCGTCGCTACCGGTTATGGATGATACTGCGATATATGAGTTCCCCCCAGCGGATGACTTGTCGGACCTTGGCGACAATAAGGATGTCAACCTGCGAGGGAGCCTGTCATCCACTCACACGGAAGACGTCTTTTGCAAATATGATGGCCCCATCGTGTTTGGTGTCAATGATACCAGTGAGATTATTCACATGGAAGAGAGAGACAACGTTAAAAAGTGGGATCCGGTGAGGAAAACACAGGATTTAAGACCTTTTTTTTCAGTTAGGGTTTGTTTTACCCTGCCCGACGTGCAATCTATACTCAGTGCTTCCCCAAGACACTATGTGAAATCGGTGGTCAAGTGGTTAGAACGCCTAATATGCAGGAGTTCATGCGTTCAAATCACACCTGGGCACGCTATGAAGTTTTTCACACGTCTCTGGGAATCACCGAGTATACAGTGCTAATCAAGTTACATCAGGCAGGCCAAAACAAATATATGATAATCATTCTCCCGGACGCTAGCCAATTTACATCTTGTTTTTCACCTGAGGTTAACGCATGTAAATTTGATCTGCATTGCCTCGAGAAAATACGGCGTTGTAGGAATTTTGTTTGAATCCACGCACTAAAAACCACAGAATCAAGATGATTTTGTGGTTTTCAGTGCGTTGTTTCACACCGAATTCACTCCAAGCCGTATTTTCTGTAGATAATGTTCATCAAATTTATGCTCATTAAGGCGTGAGAAATGGTCAGTGTGAATCCACCGTTACAATTTGTGTTCCTTGCCAAAGTTCCTTGTTTTCTGAATCAAGATGGAATTTTGCACTCAGCAGAGTTTGTTCTCAGCTTTATCATATTTATCACAATATTTCACCGGTAACAAAATATTGTTAAATATTGGAATTACATTGTTTGTGATAATTCTAAGTAAATCCCTCTAAATACCACGTAACTATTTTGGGGTACATTTTGTGGTATTTGTAAGTCTTTCAGGATTATGTGCGGTAGTGCTGACTTAAATCATTAGGTTGGTATTAAATGGTCATTGGCCTTTTAGTTTGAGCACAATCAACAGGAGTTTAAGAAATACCTTTTTTACTGCTTACATGTACCATGGAGGAAGTGCATACATGTATATATACATCTTGAAATGACAGTGATATCTGTTTAGTTGACAGTGGCATACCGTGGCGTGGTGGTTTTGGTCGTTGACTTGCAACATTGGGTTGAAAACTTGGTGTTGCGGTTTTGATACCCTGTCGTGGTATCTGTGTGTCCTAGAGCAAGGTACTTAGCCACAAATGCTCCATCCTTCAGAGGGGATGTAAAGTCATTAGTGTAGTGTGTTATGTGCATGTAACTGTTATGTAACACACTTAAAGCCCAATACATCATTTGCAGTGACCCGAAATTTTACTTCATGAGTTGACAAAAAAATAAAATAAAAGTGTTGATAGCAATGGTAACAAACGCCACATTATTTATTCCGTGTAAAATGGTACCTTTGTGGGAGAAATTGCCAACTGAATGTGCTTTATTAAACAAATCTTCTGCAGACAACTTTTTAGCTATTCAACTCAACACAAAAACCATGCATGGATTGCTAAGGTTTTCTGAAGTATTACTGCATGTATGTGGCTGAAATTTCTACAAGGCAGTTGATCAACATTATTCTCTAGTTATGTAATGCTGTTGTTCCTGTTTGTAAATGTTGTAGATATTTTCCAATCCCCATATAAGTGCATTTATAAACATCTAATTTAGAAATGAGCATTTCAGTTTGTTTGTCTTGATCAGATTCCAATCATACAGGAGCTGTATTCCAACATCCAGCGGCAACAGCCGGACAGAGACAGTCCCCTGTGCCGAGCTGGAGAGGTCAGCATGGAAGGCTACATGGAGAAACTCCCCATGGGCAGGAGAAGAGCTTCCTTCATCAAGAAGTGGAAGAAACGATACTTCAGGTCCAAGCAGGGAAACCTGTTCTATTATGAGGTTTGTGTGTGAATTGCACTGATATTGATTTACTATAGTCTGGGTAGAATCACTCACACAACTCCTGCAAAATTTCTCTTTAGTTACTTGACTTTTAACAGTGGGGCTTCGTAAGGATACTCTCAAATAAAGAGATTTGTTCATCAGTAGAAGTCGTAACTTCAGGTCATAACTTTGCATCTTAAATTTGAGTTTTAACTTAGAGTCTTAACTTTGGGTCTTAACTTTGGGTCTTAACTTTGGGTCTTAACTTTGGGTCTTCTCTTTGGGTCTTCTCTTTGGGTCTTCTCTTTGGGTCTTCTCTTTGGGTCTTCTCTTTTGGTCTTCTCTTTTGGTCTTCTCTTTTGGTCTCCTCTTTTGGTCTCCTCTTTGGGTCTCCTCTTTGGGTCTCCTCTTTGGGTCTCCTCTTTGGGTCTCCTCTTTTGGTCTCCTCTTTGGGTCTCCTCTTTGGGTCTCCTCTTTGGGTCTCCTCTTTGGGTCTCCTCTTTGGGTCTCCTCTTTGGGTCTCCTCTTTGGGTCTCCTCTTTGGGTCTCCTCTTTGGGTCTCCTCTTTGGGTCTCCTCTTTGGGTCTCCTCTTTGGGTCTCCTCTTTGGGTCTCCTCTTTGGGTCTCCTCTTTGGGTCTCCTCTTTGGGTCTCCTCTTTGGGTCTCAACTTGCATGGATTTGTTTTTTGATGGAATGTACAGTATCTAACCACTTTGAAAAATCATATTTTTCAACTAAAAATCATTTTCAACCAGGGCCTGGTTCTTTCCCATACAATCCTGGCATTAACTGATTTGTTAAACACTCGAAGTCTTAACTGGGTACAAAAAGTTAAATTAGAACAGAATGATCAAGACAAAGAAAAATATTGCTTGGGTTAAGAACCAGATAATTCAGGAAAAAATACACTTCTGAATAATAATGAAGGTTTTATTTAGTGGCAGTTTGGTTTTAAAACGTTTTGGAATTACTTAATGCGTGTTTCTATTGAAAATCCGGTATTTACTGAGCCGTTCTATCCAGAAGATAGCGAGCCTGCTGGCCTTCCGTCACGCTTCGTGGATTTGCCGGGTAAAGGTCACACGCAGAGGTCAAGCATGTGCATTGGATCAGTCATTGTGCAGTCACATGTTTACATTTTCTCCCCTGTATGCGCACTCGGAACGGTGCATGTTTCTTTTGGCGCTTACCGGATAAATTCCCCGGCATTTTTCTTTCTTCCTCGAGAAGGAAAATTGCCGGGGAAAATCCTCCCCGCCATTCACCGGAAAATAGCAGATAAGACCTGTTTCTACTGAGCACATTTTCTGTCTTTTCTGGCATTATCCGGTAAATGGATCTCAATAGAAACACGCATTTAGTCTCTTAACGGGTGAGAAATGTAGTATAAAGAACCCAAGAAGATGCATGTAATACAAGTAGTCGACCAATTGCTGTTTAAAGAAAGGAAAATGGATGTCCCTGTATATTGTTCATCTTATAGAAGGGATAAGAAGAGCTGATGAAATGAAACTGGCAAGGGATAAAGCTGTATTATTATATCCATCAAAGTTTGGCTTCTCTCCCTCAAAACTCGTCTCCCACTGTATTCCCTCAGGACCACAAAGCCAAAAAATCCCTGGGCTACATCCAACTAGTCGGCGGTCGGGTGACTGAGATCAGCAACAAATGCATTGAGGTCACCGATGTGGTGAGTCACCAGACTTAATGCTTGCATGTCAATGTGTTAAACGGTGAGCAAACATCGTATTCCGTACAATGACACTTCCCTCCCCCTCCCCCACCCCCCTTCTTGAAACACCACTTAGTCAGAATTGTAATAAGTGGACTTCCTGCCCTTAGACAGTGGCTCACCTCACTTGGCACTGTTGGTACAAGTTGGTTACTCCCTCGTGAATAAATGAAGCCTTTTATCCTCAAATGCTCGGCGTCAAAATGAATTGCAATGTTATAACTTTGTTCTTTTCTCTCATAGTAGATTCACACTGGGCTTTTTCGCAAGTAATTTTGACGCACGTTTCTTTGAGAAAAAGCGGCGTGGATGGAATTTGGAATAAAACGACACAAAGAATCACAAAAACACTTTTTGATTTCACTCCAAATTCCTTATGTTAAAAAATACATTCGTAAAATTTAAAGGCGAATAGTGTGAATTCACCCTAAATGGTATATTTTCATCATAAGACATGTTCATATTGGTGGCATTTTTTTTTTTCATTTTGTGATGAAATCTTGTTTTAATAAACAGATACTTATCTGCTGTCTCATGATGTGGTACCGGTAAGCTGTAGGGACCCTGACATTTCGACCACAGTCAAAATGACAGAACGTTGTGGTCGAAACGTCAAAACACTGTGGTTGAAACAGCCCAGTCCCTAAGCTGACCACATCACGATACAGCAGATAAGTATTTCTTCATTCCAAATACCACGATGAGTAACCTACATCTTTTTCCTTCTTATTACCATGTACCTTTTTTCCAGATGGTATGCCATTGAACACTGCAGAATACACACACAATTTGGTGGAGTCCGCTCATAGTTGGCCTGTTATTTCATTCATAAAACTAGAATTTATATAGGACCAGTGACTAACGCAAAGCTTCTTTTTTTCTCTCAATATTTGTTAAAGTTTTATCCCACTATAAGAAAATGAACAGGGAAGGGCACCTTTGCCAAAATGTTGTGGGTCACAGCACTATACTGCCGTTGTGAGGTGCAAAATTACACGGGCATTTTGGCAAAAGTGGGGGTCATTAACCGCAGTTGCCATTTCGAGCCTGAAATCCCACAGTGATTTGCCGGCCGTGGCTATCTTAATGTATAAAATGCACCCCAACTTTTGGTTTTTGCTGAGGTGGGAAATTTATTTATTTTTATTTATTTATTTATTAACCAAATCCAACAGCGATCAAGTCGCCAATTACAGGTTGGTATTTAAACAAATGACATGTACATAAATATATTAAATAAACCATGTTACAATATATAACAATTAAATAAATTATAGGAAAAAAGCAAATTGAATAATTGAAAATAAAATAAAATAAAAAATATATAGTTTTATACAAGGACTGGCACTATGTACAAGATGAAAAGGGCAAACATAAAGCACATTAGATTGTATTAGATTGTATCAGCTACAATGACACGGTAAATTTGGTTCCGGAAACTTCCAAGGCTTGCGACACCGAACACCGTTGTAGGGTGAAGAAATGTGTGTCTTAAGCAGGCCTCCCACTGTGCGATTTTTGCCACGAATTTCCTACGAATTGGTACGATTATCGGAGACTGTCTATAGACTATACACACAATCGTACCCAATCGTAGGAAATTCGTGGCAAAAATCGCATTATACACAAGTTTCTTTGGTATGCATTACAAAAATGAAGCGGCAGGGATGGGTACTGGGGTACCATGGCTGAATGGCCACAAATCCCAAGCCCTCGAGAAATCAAAGCCACGACCCTCAAACAATTTAAAACAATTAAACTTTAAAATTTAAATACAATTTTTGATTTTTAATCATTCATTGAAGCACCAAGGAACATTTCTATTTGCATACATGGATGTTGTTCTCAAATTCCTATCAATTAAGGAATTATGAGTCAAACATTCCAAAACCCGTTCATTTCATTCATAGAGAGGTCGCGTTCTCCTGCTGAGATGCAGCAGTCGAATGGAGTTTGAAGATTGGAAGATTATATTGAATGCTGAAAGTGGCGTGTATAACACAGCGCCTAAATCACCTGCAGTGCCTACCATTAGAAAGGTAAATACTATATGACAGTGGCGTGTAATAGACCCTATTCACGTGGTTCAATCGGGCCTCCTGAATCATTTCTATGGAATGCATACTGCTGATTGGAAAGGTACCAGCCTACTTATGCATTCCAAGCCTCCTTTTCAGAACAACGCTTGGAACGCATACATGTAACTGGCACCTTTTCATCGGCCATTTGCATTCCATAGAACTGATTCAGTTCTGGGGTACTGTGGCCGAGTGGTTTGGGTCACTGGTTCGCAACACTCTGGTGAAAACTGGGGTTGCTGGTTCAATAACCGGCCGTGGTACCTGTGCCTTTGAGCAAGGTACTTAACCGCACTTGCTCCAGAATGAAATTTGTAAGTGTGCATAAATTTGGTATTGCCAATACACAAGACAATAGACCGATCCAGTAAGCTCCGCCCATTTAGAAATTGCCTAGCAACATGCCACACATGTTAGGTACGTGTGCAGTAGAGTCGCGTGGCCGCGCCGTGCGTACGCGCCCTGGTCAGCGCGTATTGAAACACGCACACAGAAACTCCACGCTCGAAAGCAAAATGTGCACTTGAGTATCCGGTCATGTGCACGGACGTACAACACGCCTGCATTACGCGTATTGCGCGCGATCAAACAAAAACATCTCGACACACATATAGAACGCAGTAAATGCACAACATAGCAAAACGACAAGCTAATTTTGGTGAGTTTTTCACAAAAACACATTTATGAAGGGATTAAAAGTAGGTTAGGATAGTCTTATACAATCCGTTTTAAACCGGCTAGGGTCCTCTGCGCTGATAAAAATGATGTTTATGGTGTTTTTGCATTTTGTGCTGCATTTCGCCGTAGCTCTGTGCACAAAATTTTGAGGACTCGGGTAACCAAAATGTAGATCCACTTTTTGGTTACCTCAACCTGAGGCTGTGATTGGTAAATTCCAAAATGGGCAGAGCTTACTGGATCGGTCTATTCATGAAACATGTAGAAATAACTGACGGCTATTGCTGAGCAGCCTGTTATAAAGGGCATGAATTCGAATGTTCACATTATTTTGAAACTTGAACTCTGTGTTTGCTTTGCCTGCCTACAGCATGTCGTCGTAGTTGACGTCGGTGGCTGCTCTCTACGTGCCGGCGTGCTGTCCGATTGTGACTCACCCAACCCGCAAGTTTTCTTCCCCTGCGTGCTAGCCACGAACCTCAAGCACAAGGACCGCGTTTCCTACGGGTTTGAAGCTCTCACTCCTGAGGTCCGGCCGGTCTCCAAACTGTCATCCCCATTCAGAAACCCTTCACTCCAAGAGCAAGTTAAGGTACTACATGGCTTTAATTTTAAATATTAAAGAGGTTTTGCAAGTGTATGAATACGGTTACGAATGTGGAGATGATAATTGTTGATGCACACACTCACTGTTGATGCACACACATGCAGGTGCGAATCCACATACAATCGCGGACGTCCCTTTGTTCCTCTTTTGTTTGGACATAGTCTATTTTTCCTTACTCCCCTTGGTTTTGTACAGGAGCGAATCGCGGACGTTCGCTTGCCAATCGCGGACGATATTGTTCTCTTTGTTAGACCTCCCTAAAAGGTCCACGATTGTTTGGGAGAACCAACGCACACTCACTGTTGATGCACACAGTGTTGATGCACACACTCACTGTTGATGCACGTAGGTGTGAACTCACTGACAATCGCGGACGTCCCTTTGTTCCTCTTTTGTTTGGACATAGTCTATTTTTCCTTACTCTCGTTGGTTTTGTACCGGAGCGAATCGCGGACGTTCGCTTGCCAATCGCGGACGTTATTGTTCTCTTTGTTAGACCTCCCTAAAACGTCCACGATTGTTTGGAAGAACAAGCGCACACACTCACTGTTGATGCACACAGTGTTGATGCACACACTCACTGTTGATGCACACACTCACTGTTGATGCACACACTCACTGTTGATGCACACACTGATCTGTTTCACACAGTGTGCCTGTACATGTACATTTATATGCTAAATCTGCTCTGCGCTCGGCTCCGTTTTTAACTGACTTTTTGTGATTTCACAATGGGTATGACTTGTAAATTGTCTGTGTTCACGGACATGATGGAGTATACACAAAAGAGAAACAAAATGCACTTAATTTATTAATCCATCACAGATGAAGCAAAAAATATGCAAAATGGTATCTGTTCTTTTGCCACACCTATATAGGCTGATAACTGTTATCAATGTGTGTGAAAACATATGCACACCAGTTACGTGTCACGAGAAGCACATCAAGTCGTGACGTATTCGTATCTGGACCAGTATCTGTGATGTGCAAAACTTCTCTATTGTCTGTTTTAATAGAGCAGGATAACCGAAGTTAGGACAATGCCTCACACTTTTTGTTTACATCCTATATGTGACCCGCTCTGGGAAAAAAGGTAGTATGAGTCGTGCAGGCTAGGTCGAGTTTTCGCAACCATAAGTAGAAATCTGTGGCGGATCCATGCTCATTAAATTCCTGGCAGTGCCCGCCCAGATACCGCCTGGAATTTCCATTGTGTTTTGGTATTTTAACGAGCGTGGATCCTCCACAGATTTCTACTAATGGTCACGAAAGCTCGACTTAACCTGCGCGACTTATACAACCTTTTTCCACGACCGTGGCATAGAACTTAAGCCAAGCACAACTCATCTGCTGTAGTGCAGTGTAATACAGGGTTTGAGGGTTTGGAAGTTGACAAACTACGTACAGCCAGAGGGGAAGCTGAGGGGACTAGTTTGCCAACTTCTAATGTATTGTCTTGTATGTTTCTTGTCTATAGTTCAAGCTGAGTATGCAGACAGTGGAAGGTCTCCTAGACACTGCATTTACTGAACTAGGCATCGATCCAATTGCATATCAACTCATGGTGATTGTGCCGTTCAATTTGGGGCCTAAACTTTCGGTAAGCATCTCCATTTATTGTCTCCCATACTCTCATCTGTCATGTTTTAATATGGAGTAACATGGCAGAATGACACTCGTAAGAATATGCTTTTTGCAAAATATATCTTGACAAAATTCAAATTGACACAGGCAGCCTCGTTTCAGATGTAGAGCCATTGTAATACGTCGCGCGTCTTTTCATTTGCACATTTTATCACAAAAGAAATTTCTCAATTGAATATGTATTTTGTTTTTTACTGGACTCTGTTGGACTCGGCCCAAATCTCTGAGTCCTTACCGCCCAAGTCTGAGTCCTGACTAGCAGAGTTCTTGAAAATCGAGACTGGAGCCCGGATTCGTGTCTACCACGTCTCAATTTTCCCCAAAGGAACAGTCTTTTGTGCCATCTTGACGTTACATGGATCCGAAAATGATACTGACCTTTCACATGCCGGTGAATAGTAGTAAAATGGCACACGTTATTTATATACTGACATTCACCTGTGACAGGATCTCATTATTAAGCTCCTCTGAGATTTCTTGATATTAAGCCAGACCCCTACCTGTGTTAATACCTTTCCTATGACATGTTCTGGAAATAGCTACTTCGTCCCGTGTTCTTCCGGTTTCTGTGTTTCAGTCTAGAATACATAAAAACCTAGACTGTTTTCAAGCATGGCACCAGCGATCCCTGGTGTTCCAGGGTAACTGCGTAAAAGCGTTCAGGGCTCGACCTTAACGCTAGCCCGGCGTACATTGTCTAGTAAAAACTGCTGTGGGCAAGTAAAATCCACTTTTCAACTTGCCCGGCGGGCTACTTGTGCACGGGCTACTTGTGCTACATGTGCACGTTCCTTGTTTTCCAGATGTGAAATTGAAAATAAAACGAACTCTTCAAAGCTTTACCTTTTGCGGCATGCAAACGACGATTGCGCATTGCATTTTTCCACGTGCAACACACGGCCACAGCTAGCTTGGGTCTGCATCATGTGTCCAACACAGCTTGTGTGCAATATACGTGCATAGACATACATGCATCTGGTATCCGACTGCGGCCCCAGACTGGCTCGGCCCCAAACTCGGCCCCAGATCAACTCGGCCCCCTTTGCCTTGTGTACAAACTCGGCCCCAGACTGACTCGGCCCCAATGGCCTTGTGTACAAACTCGTACCCAGACTGACTCGGCCCCAATTGCCTTGTGTACAAACTCAGCCCCAGACCAACTCGGCCCCCATTGCCTTGTGTACAAACTCGGCCCCAGACTGACTCGGCCCCAAACAGGCTAAACATTTGATTTTTCCCCAAAAGTCCATATACAGTGTGTTTTCAAAGATTTTAAGGAACTTTTTTTTTTATTATTAGGAGAGCTATTAGCTCTCCTCGATTATCTCAAAAGAGCAATTTAGGGGCTCTCCTGACTTTTTAAAAAATGAAGGACTGAAGAAGAGGAGGAAGAACATCCCGACTCCACTACCAGCGACAGTGATTTCTAGCCATGGGGGGGATGAAAACAGTAGACAGTGCTAGTCAATATTTTAATGCTTTGTTTTTTTTATTTTTCAAACATTTCATGGGCTAGTAAAAATTTCTGCGGGCTAGTAAAAAACACAATTTACTAGCCCAGTGGGCTACTCTCAGAAAAAGTTAAGGGCAATTAAGCCCTGGCGTTTTTAGCCAAAATATGATTGATGGGTTGTTGAATTTTTAAATATTTTCATAAATTATTTTAAGCTGCTTTAAAAAATTTTTTTTTTTTTGCTTGAAATGATTCGGCCTAAAGCAAACTTACGAGCTGCCAGAGATCTATCATTGGCACTTGACAGTAATGCACTTAAGATTGAAACAAGGACTCGGGACTCTAACTCGGCCCGCTGAGGACTCGGGACTCTAACTCGGCCCGCTGAGGACTCGGGTATATGCTGGACTCAGACCAAAGGACTCAGACTTGGACACTAGGCCTGTGCATTTTCGAATAATTTACTATTCGAAAAATCGGTTTCATTTTCGATCGAATATTTGATATTCGATGCATGAATTTTTTTCCTAAGATTGTCATCGGAAGTCACAGCTCACAGGAATACAGCAGCCTTTTTATTGCCGAATTTGCCGCCTCAAAAAATAATCTGTGCTAAAACTATAGACTTCATGTTGTAACTTGCATAAATGTCTCTCACCCGAAAAGGTTTTTTGCAGAAATTACACTGGTCCCTTAGTTGGACGCAATGACATCAAAGCAGCTGTTTCGGCAAAGGGAAAAAATGTTTTCACTTTTACCTAGCTGAAAGACATGTTTAGTTTGGAGTGGTAAAAGCACATATACCAAATATTCGATTTGGTAAAATGCTTTTCGAATCTTCGATGGACGGCCGAATATTTCATTCGTTAGGCACAGCCTTATTGGACTCTCGGACTCGGACTTGTGTGGACTTGACTACAGCCCTGGCATGAATGTTATAATTCCCCTTGGAGGCCTCAGTAGAATCAACACTGATGAAAAATATCGCTTTAAAATGTTGTCAAAGTCCCAGGAAGTGATAGATCTAGAATGGTTGAGAAAAGCAAGCATGTGTTGGTCATGTAGTCCTATCAATGATGGCAGAGCGACGGATGCAGTGCATGTATCAAATCATCAATTCTAAATATAGTCATCTCTATCTAAATATATCTCAATCAAGATTCAAAATGCGCTGTTAATTACATCGTCTTTCCCAGTGACATGTTGAGCAAACCGCAGTGTTTTATTATTAACCCTTTCACTACGTAATTGTTTCAAGGTCTGTGACGTAATTAAACGAAGGTCAGATTCGTTTACGTATATAATGAGATCCTGGAAGCGGCTTTCTGGTCGGAAGTAGATATTTGATAAGCTACTTGCGAGTGGAGCGCCATAGCAAAGGAGTTAAAAGCGCTGACAAGGGGGAAATAAGAGATGAAGTTATCATACAGATTGTAGGATTGCTCTATTTCATTGGCATTTTAACACCGCGAGGTTTTTAAAATTAAGTTCTGGATCAAGTCCAGGGGTCAATTTCATGGTCCTGTTAAGCACAGAATTTGTTTGCTTTGTCAAATGGCCCACCAGCCAAAATTGTATGTAAAATTGTGTTCTTAGAAACAGTAGCAGAATATAAAAAAATACACATCACATACAATTTTGGCTGGTCACCCATTTTTGCAAAATACAGCAAAAAAATTCTGTGGTAAGCAGATTTTGTGCTTAACAGCGCCATGAAATTGGCCCAGTATTGTACTGTGTGTAGTACAGCAACATTTTGGGGCACCAGTACTATGGAGGAGCGGTCTAGTGGATCTCGCACACGTTTTTATGAGGCCCCGCAGAGGCAATGGGACACGTTGCTTTATGTATTCTGAGAGTTTCAAATGTAGTGGGTTCGAATCCCGGTCCAACCCATCCATGGTGCGTGTACCCTTGAGCAAGGTACTTTGTCACGCATTGCTTCTCTCCACCCAGGGATAAAACGGGTACCTAGTGCTTGCACTGGAGAAGGAAACTGCAGACCCGTGCAGTAGTCGGCTCTACGACGGGTAGCCTTTAAAATAAAATGCAGGCTCAAAAGCCAAGGTAAGCATGTAAGCACCTGCAGCAAAGCGCGGAAACCGCACATGCCTCTTCCTTTTCTTTTCCTTCCTAATAAACCCATAAGTACCATTGAAATGGAACAACCAAACATGCATGAAAGAAAAATCATTTGAGCCTAATCGGACCTCGAACCCAAGACTTCTGACTTTCCGGACAGATGCTCTATCAGCTGGGCTATGAAGCACAGTTGTTTCATTTCAGTGGTGATTGGGCACCAACCAGATATAGACAGTACGTATTGAATACATGTAGCTATCATCTTATGGGGTAGATTTTTTGTTCCTTGAAAATATGCTATGGATGGTTGCACACTTTGTGCTTACATTGTTGACCAATTTAAATATCAAAAGTTGTTCCACAGGATGGTAGCTATTCGATACGATCTGTAGCATAATTGGTACACCCACTGACTGGGTTCTGCGACTGTAGTACTTACACCTTTAAATATAAAACAGTTTGGCATCATGAATCATACATCTTTTCCTTGATGTATGTATTCCTTCAGTTAGCGTGGCCTTTCCTTTAATTCCACAAAATTTACTATAAATAACCACCCTACAAATGTTACACTATTGCAGCCCAACATTTAGGGCCATTTATAATTAGTTTATGACCCTTGTCCTACATGTACATGTACATGTACATGTACATGTACATTAGTGTTGATCAAGACCCTTTTGTCACTATTGAGTGGTTGTAAAGAAATTAAGTCATTTGTATCAAGACTTGGAACAGGCACAATAAAGATAGACAGTCCATGCGTTTTGGGTGTGGCACCTCGAAAAAAAAATTTTTTAATTGACATTTTTCCGGAACCATAAAAAACGCAAAAAATCAATATTTTGAATTATTGGTGGTCCGCCAATAATTCAAGGCATAGACTTGCTCAAGTCTGTCCTCCGGACCAGCGGCCTGTCTTTTTTCCTCTGTTTTAAAAAGTCCTCCGAAACAGAAGAAAAGACATTTGACAGACCACCAGTCCAGAGGGCGCGCCGCACGCACCGCACCACAGAACAAACACGGGGAGTTAGGTCTAGGCAAGGCGCAAAAACGGCCGTATAAAAATGCTGTTTTTCATAGGGTTGTCATGTCTAAAATACAAAGTACATGTATGATGTTTTTTCATTCAAATAAAGTAAATGCTTTAAAAATTCGTTCGGAGAAAAAAAAATCAAATTTGCTGAGAACCAAGGACTATATATCTTTAATGCTGCAACACTATTTTAAGCAACTTTTACAACCAATTATGTTTTGGAAAAAAGTCTTGGTGAGATTTTTCTGAGACCCCTGACAGAAAATTAGCACAACATTTTCATGCATTGCCATAGAAATACATGAAGGGGTTGTCATTCTTTGTGCAGTTTTCAGAGAAAATTGCAGCACCCATACTACTGCAATTGCCATTCTTTGTGGGGTTCGTATCCGCTTTTCAAGTGGGTAATATTTCTTGTACTTTGGTGCACAGGGCGGTCTGTAGCCACCGTCAAAATAAACAGAGTAACAAAATAATCGATGCACCAAAGGATTAATGTTTCAACACATTTTTAGTACTTTTAATGTTTTTTTGTTATGTTCTCTTGTCAGGAAAAGTTAGTGGAGATGCTGTTTGAGCGGTTCAACCCTGAAGGAGTATACGTCCAGGAACAGGCCCTGATGGCACTGTACTCATACAAGGCAACCTCCGGAATAGTAGGTTAGTTCGCACAAACACATTCAATTGAACACCTGGACACATGGTTAACTTTACAGACCCCTAGCTGGCGGTTGTTGGGCTGTGTCGGAGGACCCATGCCAAATTAGCCCATGGTCCATTTTTCTCACAAAATTACTTTTATCACTGAACTGACTTTGCAACTAACATTATTTCTCTTTACACTAGTTTTTATCTTCTTTCAAAGACAATAGTTGTGTTAAGGTTGTTCTAAGGAGATAACTTTGGCCCACAAACGGCACCAAATATTGTGACAACATATACCTTCCTAATAAAATCGCTGTGAATAAATTTCCGATATGACGTAAGTAACAAGGACACATACTTTGTGACAATATTTATACCCCAAGTTATTTAGCTCATGTCATTCCTGAAACCACCTATGTATGGGGTGTTATGGCCGAGCGGTCTAGCGCGTCGAACTCAAGTTCCTGTGCCAGTACTAGAATGTGGGTTCGATTCCGGGCCGTGATGGGTTGTGGCACTTGTGCTCTTGAGCAAGGCACCGTCAATCACAATTGTTCCATCCTTCGGAATGGATGTAAAGCCGTTGGTCAAGCGTGTTATATGTAACGCACTTTAAAGATCCCAGAGCATTATTTTGTGAAGAGCAAGGGGAGGGATTCCCCGGTGTCTCTGGACGTTTCTAATTCAACTTAGAAGTTGATAGTTATTCGAATATCTATGTTAATTGATCCCATTCCTGTAATTGGCGGTTCTTCCACTGTTGGATGTGGTGAATAAATAAATAAATAGATAAAAATAGCCCCAGCCGTCAGTTCACCACTTATGGGCTAATGAGACACAAAACCAAGGCAGTTTATGGCTAAGTGTCTTGCCAAAGGACACTCACAGCAGAACATTTGGTTAAAACAAAAAAGGATAAAACTTTGATTTTTGCTGCAAAGAGTGTTACAATTATCACACAGTATCAGTAAAGCACATGTAGTTTGAAGGCCATTGGAGTTGGGAAGGTTTTTGAAATGCTTTTTTATACCTAAATATCACCAAGGGTGTTGTAAAGTGTTGTAGAAGAGTATTATCATTAAAATATTCCATTATCCTTATCCTTAAAGGCCCTGTAGATGATCTGTTTTTGAGTGATTCTGCGAATAAGACCATTATAAATCAAAAGAAAGACATCAACAAACTCATCCGAAGAAATTTCAGCTTTGTCAAATGTACCACTTTTAAAAAAAACAATGAAAATCCATATGCATTTTCCTGGTCTTGGTGAGGTGTTTTAAATATTCGTTCTCAGTTGATCGGGTACTAAGTGGCTTGCGTCATGCACTCTGGTGCACATCATATACTGCGTGTGCGCGCGATCCATAAAAATGCATCGCGTTAGAACACGCACACGCAGTACACAGCGCCCATGCATTTTGGACCGTGTAGATGCGAACCAAAAATAAGTCAATCGTTTGCAAACGATCTAAATAATTTCATCTTTACGGATTATTTTCTGGTAAAATGATATCATTTTGAGCGGAAACCTTTCATTGAATAGTTGCTACTAATTCAATCTTTACTTTCAGAACTTTTCCCCTGTAAACTCGTCAATTACCTTTTGGGGTCATTGCAAATGATACACTGGGCCTTAAAAATAATGTGGTTTGGGTTGTTGATCTTGCAACATTCAGCTGAAAAGTTAGTGCATGCTGCAGGTTTGATACCCGGCTGTTGTACCTGTACACCTGAGCAAAGCATTTAACCACAGTTGCTCCATCCTTTGAAAGGGATGTAAAGCCGTTGGCCCAGTCTGTGGTGTAACACACTTAAAAATCCCAGTGCACTCTTTCATGAAGAATAAGGGGATTACCCGGTGTCTCTTGCCGTCGGCTGCCAATGTTGCAAACCACCTACGTGTATGTACTATGTATTTCAACGTTTATGTGGATGACACTTGTAAGCTTATTGCAGTTCAATCTACATGTACGGGCTGCAAATTGAAGTTCCATAAACCCATTAATAAAACAGTATAGACATTTTTTTACCATTAAAAGCTTCTAAAAAGGTTCGGAAAGTCAAGTTTGACTGACGATTTCTCTCTTGTTGCAAAATAATTTTCCTTGAATTTTATACTATTGGAAAGCCCTGTTATTCCTATTTACGACGATGTGTCATTTGTTATGATTAAGCAATTGGGGGATGTGCAGCACAGCTGAATACAAGGGCGGGTGGAAAGTGAAATGTCACAAAATGCATTGCTCTTGTCAAAGAGTGCATTGACACATTCCCATCCTCCAAGCAAAAGGGGAATGCACTGCATGACAATAGCAGTGAATTTTGTGACATTTCACTTTCCACCCACCCCTGTATTCCGCTATACTGCAAATCCCACAATTGCACAATTGATTAATTATAACAAATGACACATCACTGTAAAGAGGAATAACAGGGCTTTCCAATGATACCAAATTCAAGGGAAATGATTTAGTAACGAGAGAGAAATCGTCAGTCAAACTTGACTTTCCGAAAATTTTTGGAGGAGTTTATATACCATTAAACTTGTTTTGTTGTCCGCCTGTTAGAAGTTTTTCCATAATTGACAGTGTGACTGTTATAGTTATTGTCCTCATTTGCTCTACAATGCAGTGAACATTGGTGAGAGGATTGATGTAGTTCCCATAGTGGATGGATACATCATACAGAAGGGTGTGCATCGATTACCGTTTGGTGGACGGCAAATCACGGAGCACTTACGACGGCTGCTGACAGAGGGTGGATACCGGTGAGTCAACGCTAAATGTCAATCATTCTGATGTCTAATCCAGGGCTTTAGTTTCTGTTCTTTCTGAGATTAGAATGATTGATGTAGATTTGACACATTTCTGAATGGGATTCAAACACATGACCTCCGTCTTGTTAAAGGAGAAGTGTACCCAAGAAACAAAAGACATGCTAAACAAGTGCAACTTGTACCGAGAACATGAAATATGACCCACTGAAAAGCGGATACGAACTCCAAAAAGAATGGCGATTGTAGCAGTGTCTTGCAGTATATGGACACTATCATTCAGGGTTGTAATGACTCGGACTCGAGACTCGGGTCGACTCGTGTCCCATCCCGATTTTCACTGACTTGACTTGACTTGGGACTAGAACCTCAAATGACTTGACTTGATAACTCGAACCTTAAATGACTTGACTTGATTTGACTTGAGACTCGAACCTTATTTGACTTGAGACTCGAACCTTAAATGACTTGAGACTCGAACCTTAAATGACTAGACTCCGACTTTTTTTGACTAGGGTCTGCCAAAAATAAAATGGAACTTTTATGCATTTTTTGTCATTTTGAGGACCGATTTGTTTTTGAGAACTAAAGCTATTTTTTAACATAGAGCATTGTTGGCCAGAACAACAAAAATACCCTACAAGTATGCAAGCAAGATTCAGGGTTTACACTCATTTTGAAATTAACTTGAATAAATATTACTTGACTTGAACCAACTTGACCAACATGCCTGACTTGACTTGACTTGGGACTCGGAGGCCATTTGACTTTACTTGACTTGGGACTCGAAGGTAGTTTGACTTGACTTGACTTGGGACTCGAGCAGCGGGAGACTCGTTATAACCCTGCTATCATTTTGTCCGAAAACTGGGAAAAGAATGGCATTTTTGCATACAATTTTTTGGTATATTGCCTTAGAGTGCACAAAGGAGTTGCATGCAAAAATGTAATTTTTGGCTCAGTTTTTGGACAAAATGAAAGCACCCATGCTACATACATGTACCTGCCAACTAGTCTGATTTTATCGTATTTGTTCCAATTTTTAAAAGCGTTGAAAATCTGAACAGTTAGTGAACAGTTGGCTTGACCTGACTCCCCGCGCGCGCCGCATGTGTTGTGTACATGAAAACGGGTGCAGTATACTACATGTAGGTTAATTTGAATGTTGTACCAACTCGACCGTTGCAAGTTTCACTACAGTCCGATTTTTTACTCGGCAATGGCAGGTATGATGCTACAACTTTAGTACAAGGCGTGGCTGCAATTGCCATTTTTTATGAAGTTCATATCCACTTTTGAGTGGGTCATATTTCTTGTTCCTCGTATAACAATAATGTACGATATGCACTTATTTAGCACAATGTCTATTGTTTCTTGGGTATACTTCTATAGTATCTCCTTCAAATTGTCTTAAATGCCATTTTATTACCAGTACATAGCATACATGTCATTGTTTGAGGAATGCCTTACAAAATATTTTTTGATATTCTGCTTCTCAATCAGGTTTTTCACAGAGGTAGAGCTCTATGTTGCAAGATATCTCAAGGAAAAGGTAAGAACAGTTCAAAAGATGCAATGACTTGTGTCAGGGAGTGCAGATTTGTAAACCTCAAACAGGTTGATTCACGCTTAATTGTCAGGAACATGTCACAAAAACTTAACTTGTTATACTTTTGCAGATGTTGGTTTTTTTGATAAGCCTATGATGAGTGTCCAGGGGCCAATTTCATAAAGCTGTTTAGCAAAAAAAATTGCTTAATCAAAAATTGTTTGCTTTATAAAAATGGGTTAATAGTCGAACTTTTATGTCAACTTGTGTTCTTAGCAAGAATAGCAGATATTCTTGTGAAAAACACAAATTGACATGCAATTTTGACTATTGACCCATTTTTATAAAGCAAACAAATTTTTGATTAAGCACATTTTTCCTGTTAAACAGCTTTATGAAATTGGCCCATGGTAGGTACCCAGATACCCAAACACTGACATGAGAAACAAATTCCAGTTCTGCAAATTGGCCATCCATAAAACAACCTACTTTGTAAAATATGAAACGGCATCTCAGACATGATGTGGCTGTTAAAACAAGCCAAGGAAAATCAGTTACGAAGGTGCCAATTTACTCCTGTGTATAGAGAGAGGCAAAGTGCCTTGCCTAAGGGCACACCCATTTTATACGAGGCCTGGGGCGGATTGCAATATGCGGTCTAAGACCGGTCTACACTATGAGCAACTAACAATGGAAATTGGGCACCCACCATTGTTAATAACAATGGTTTGTGCCCAATTTCCATTGTAGTTGCTCAAACATGTAGTGCCGTAGGCTTAGCCGGCTAACGCGGCGTCCACTAAGACCGGTCTATAATTATAGCCCGCTTGCAATATCGTTGTTTTAAAGTTAGGCCAGTCTTAAAATTTAAGCCCGCGGCGAGCAGGCTTTAATTTTTGGACACCGCGCTACATCTTGTAATCTTGCATGAAAAACGACGAACAAAACGCACATTGTGCCCATTTGAGCCTTTTTAGTGCTATTTGATAACTTTCGCGGTCAGTGCAAAAACTGCACCACACACACGTCATCAAGTGGCTTCGTGAAGACGTTTGTTGGCTTGAAATCACGCCGGCTGCGTCACTTTCCGTTGAGATGTGCGTGTTTTTCGGCTGGCACAGCCGTAACTTCAGTTAGACTGGTTTTATTGCAATGGGCTAAACCAGCGACTAAGCCGAGACTGGCTAAGTTGGATAGCCGACTATAAAAGACCGGTCTTAGACCATTGGCTAAGTCGATTTTATTGCAATCCGCCCCAGGATTCGAAACACCAACCAAACCAATGTCTTGAGTTTGATAAACCAGACTACTTGGAACTCGTATTCATGTATACCGTCATGTCTTTTCTTTTTTTTCATGTAATCCAGGCCTGCTTTGTAGCACAGGACTACCACGCTGAGCTCAAGTTCTGCTCACTAGACCCTGAGCTGTGTAGCACCTACATTGACGTGGAGAAATATGATATACCCAATGGGTCCAAGTAAGTTATCATCATTATTAATTCTTTCTGGTACTGAAACCAGTGATTCCTCAGTAGAGTCCGCAGTAATGTAGCTTTGTAATCCTGAACAGAAGATGATTAGGAAAAGCTTAGTTTTAGAGGTGGGAGGAAAAACCTGCACGTACAGTATGTATATGGGAAAGCCCATCAAATCAAATGGGGACTGAAAACCCACTCCATACAGTGACCCACGCAGGAATCGAACCGGGGACCACAGAGTTTGAAGGTGAGGAAAGTACTGCTATTCCAACCTGATGGAGCTCTATTGTAGCAAATCCAATAAAGGCAGAGGCTCGTCAATGCACGCGTGAGGCCAAATTCGTGCCACGAAATACGCAGCTCCATAGCAAAGGCATGAGGTTGCGTATTTCGTGGCACAAATTTGGCCTCGCGCGCGCATTGACGAGCCTGTGCCTTCAAACTTCACTCGCACTTTTGGCTAGTAACCCATTTCTAAGTAAATTGTTGTGCTTGGCAGTGCCATGAGATTGGCCCCTGGACATGTTACATATCTGTGGTGCAATTTCATAATAATCCAGAATTTGTAAAGTGCACTTTAGGTGCTAATGACCTGTGATTATCTTAACTCTGTGTGGCAGTAAAACATGTATGTAAGCTTGCTTCCATATATTTTGTTTGATTGAGCAGAGCAGTCAAGTTGGACTACTCCCGGTTCCGCAGCACTGAAGGCTTGTTTCACCCTGAGGTGTGGGGTAAAGACCATCCTGGCTTACATTCACTGGTCTACAGTGCCATACAGGCATGTAATGTGGACATACGCAAACAGATGTGCAGGTAAGGGACCTGGGGTCGCTTTCACAGTTTGTGACGTGTCGTAACAACTGATGAATCCGTCACAAAGTTACAACTACCAAATAGGTAATCGCAACTTTGCGACCAAATATTGTACAGTGCCGCGTAACGGTTCTCTGCCCACAACTTGAAATGTGTACCTGTCGCAAGTGTTCTGTGAAATGCAATTATAAAACCCGTCGTAAACTTAAGAAGGATTCGGCGAGTTGCGATGGATTTAAGTACTTACGATGCATCGCAAGTCTTTGTGAAATCAACCCTGATGATATATGGTTAAAAAAAAAAAAAATTATACCCCGACGAAAAATCAAGTAGGCGGAGAGATGTAACATTTTTATCGGTCGGTGTTTTCCACTAGCTGTTTTGTCCAGGGTGCGCTGCCCAGTCGAAATCATCAGAAGTGCCTTTAGCGCCCAAAACAAATGTTGCCACTCGTACAAATAACTAATTTTTCCCCTCCAAAAACACTTCAGAAGTAAGGCAGAATCATTCCAAAATTAGATGTAAATTCACTAAACATTATTCGCTGGCTGCTTGCAACATTATGGTTTATCCATCATATTGGCGACCCTATTTGCATGCATCCACATACATGCGTCCATTTCAAGCAGCACCCTTACGTGGCAAACATTGGTCATTATTGGCTGTATATGGGCACTACTTGTACTCAATGCACCTGGACAAGCTGGCATCTTGTGGAGACCCCTGTGTAGGACCACCTCTCGTGGCAAGGCTGACTGCACCAGCCTCCGTAAGAGCCGCTGAGGCAGGGTGCTCCACTAGAGAGCTTCCCCGAGCTTCTGCACTGTGAGATGCACTGATCCAAAAGTGAGCTCATCCCAAAACCCAACAGGAGCTTGCTTAGATTTTTCCCGAAAATGGATTTCATTGTAACCTAACAATCATATAAGATACCTCCCTAAAATATTATTCATGGAAAGAAAACATGAAATTTTCAATCTCTAATTTGGATGTGGAAGCAGAAAAGTTGGTATAATCACTACTGCAATGCTTTATGGAACAACAATGCTTTATGTTTACAAAACATTGGTTTTGTTTTTGACAGTATCCTGAAAAAAATGCGGATTGAGAGCGCAGAATTTCAGAATGGTAATGAGAAAAATATGACAAATAATATGGTATCAAAACACCCATTGGGGAAAAAGGGAGGCCCAAAAGCTCCCCAACCAAGTTGCGATTGGCCCAAGCTACATACACTACCCATCAAAACTTTAAAAATTTTTGAAACACCTTGTGAATGCTAATTTGGTAAAAGCAAATCTAGGTGTATTCTAACAAAAAGCAATATATACATGTTAATTTTAGTGCCATCTTCGGCCTCAACAGTGGGCTTTATCAACAAATTGGAGAGCATGCAAAAAAAAACGGCTATACTTAATGTTCATCAAAGAATCCCCCCTTAATGATAATGGTGGATTCTTGTATAGAGCACATGTCCACCCTGCGGGGTGCTCCTGGCGCTGTTGCCATTATTATTATCGCTGCCATCAGGGAATCACCAGAATCATTTCGCTTTAACTAGGTGGCTGCTGGCCAGGCGCTCAACCCTATCAGCAGTTAGATTGTGGCATTCCCCTTAACAGCTTCCCAAATATCGCTTGGGTTGACAAGGCAACTGGGATTAAGTGCCTTGCCCTGATTGTCAGTTTCTCCAAACATTCAGTGGAAATACGCCTCTTTTAAGACTCTCCAGAGGTTTTCTTAGCTGGTTGGGCATTTGTTTCTGACCTTACGATGAGCAGCTCAATGGGATTGACATCAGGTGACTGGCCAGGCCATTCCATGATGGTCAGCACTCCAGATGACTGCTTTCTCTCCAGATGCCCCTTACACCTCTGTTTGCTTTAATAGCTTGGTTTATTATGAATAAACAAAATAATACTTCCTTCTCAAAAAGCTAAAACTTTCAAGGTGTTTACAAAGTTTTTATGGGTAGTGTACCAACTACTAACCAGTTGTGTTCTACTTTGTTCAGGTCTGTGTATCTGTGTGGAGGAACAACCCTTCTGCCTGGTCTAGCCGAGAGATTGCGCAGTGAACTTAGCCGAATGCTGCCCAAAAGCTCCCCTGTAAAGGTACGTCAGCAAGTCTTGTGAGAGACACATAGTTTAAAAGTCCAAGAATTTTAAACACATGTTATCTTCTTTAAAGGCCCAGTGGATCATTTGCAATGACCCAAAAAGTAATCGACGAGTTTACAGGGGAAAAGTTCTGAAAGTGAAGATTGAATTAATAGCAACTATCCAATGAAAGGTTTCCGCTCAAAATGATATAATTTTACCAGAAAATAATCCGTAAAGATGAAATTATTTAGATCGTTTGCAAACGATTTACTTATTTTTGGTTCGCATCTACGCGGTCCAAAATGCATGGGCGCTGTGTACTCTGTGTGCGTGTTCCAACGCGATGCATTTTTATGGATCGCGCGCACACGCAGTATGTGCACCACAGAGTGCATGACGCAAGTCACATATAGTACCCGATCAACTGAGAACGAATATTTGAAACACCCCGCCAAGACCAGGAAAATGCATATGAATTTTCATGGTTTTTTTAAACGTGGTACATTTGACAAAGCTGAAATTTCTTCGGATGAGTTTGTTGATGTCTTTCTTTTGATTTATAATGGTTTTATTCGCAGAATCGCTCAAAAACAGATCATCTACAGGGCCTTTAAGCTAACAGAATTTTTGAATTAGCAAAATTTCAAGTTTAAGATTTGACGACACTTGCAGGTTCATGCAGCACCAGAGCGCTACCACTCGGCATACTATGGAGCAACAGTACTGGCCACCTTGTCTGCATTTGACAACATGTGCATCACAAAGGACGAATGGAAACAGCTTGGTCCAACTAGCCTCACAAAGTGGCAGAACTCGTAGTTGGTGACAGGATGCTACTCAAATAGAACGTGTAGTTGATGCTACAGCATAAGAGGGTAGTAAAGGCTCACGGTTTAACCAGTTGACACTGGGATATATTTTTTGCCAAAAAATACAAATTTAAAAAATGGCAAATGTGATTGGCCAAAAGTTAAGACCAGGGGCGGATTGCAATAAGCCGTCTAAGACCGGTCTATAGGCTTAGCCGGCTAACGTGGCGTCCACTAAGACCGGTCTATAATTATAGCCCGCTTGCAATATCGTTGTCTTAAAGTTAGACCAGTCTTAAAATTTAAGCCCACGGTGAGCAGGCTATAATTTTTGGACACCGCGCTACATCTCGTAATATTGCATGGAAAAAGACGAACAAAACGCACATTGTGCAAATTAGAGCCTTTTTAGTGCTATTTGATAACTTTCGCGGTCAGTTTCTCTGCAAAAACTGCACCACACTCGCGTCATCAAGTGGCTTCGTGAGGACGTTTGTTTGGCTTGAAATCACACAAGGATAGCCGGCTGCGTCACTTTCCGTTAAGGTGTGTGTGTTTTCGGGTGGCGCAGCCGTACTTCAGTTAGACTGGTTTATTGCAATGGGCTAAAGAAGTGTCTAAGCTGAGACCGGCTATAAAACATCGGTCTTAGACCAGTGGCTAAGTCGATTTTATTGCAATCCGCCCCTGGTCAAGCACCACAAATACTGACTCTTGAGTCATTTCTACATTCATTGTATGAATCTTCTCACCAAAAGATCATACTCCGCCACGGAGTGAGATTTGCTATACTGACAGGCCGTCCACAGCCGTCAAGTTCAAAACGTGGTGTTGACAATGGACGTGTTTACACGTCAACCATGGAAGACAGTGGCAAAGATAACATTTTAACTCATCAACCGCCCCTGTGACTATACATTGCCAGACTGTGTTTACACGTCCTCTGGCGTCAAGTCCGATTGTAGCATGCAAATAAAACCGACGCAATAATTACAGGGCCGCACTGTAGGATATTCAAACCAGCCATTTGGCATCGGTAAGTTCAGTGGTTAGGATGTCTGCCCTAGTATGCAGATGGCTGTGGGTTCGGACCCACTCGAGCACATGTATATTGTGCAAACTGCAAAGAGCAAAGAAATTATATTTGTGTAAAAGCAAATCAATTCTATTTAAAGATCTTATGGCCCAAGAGTGCAATATATTGTATTTGAGTATCCATTTATATTCAACATTTGGAAAGATATTCACAATATTGTTGTAATTTTGTATAAACATAGAAAGATGTTCATTTGGTTAAAATGGATATTTTTTTATTTTATTTATTTTACCTTGCTCTATTTGCTCATTCCACGATGTTGTATTGATAAGGAAAATTATATTTTTTAATCCCCCCTTTACTAATTTTTAAGAAGAAATTATTGTAGTGTTCATGTACTGGTAAAAAAAAGTCGCACTAGTTCAGTTTTCATGACCACAAGAAGAAATCTGCGGCAGATCTACGCGAGGAGCGGTCTAGTGGGTCGTATTCAAAACCTGAGTTAGTTCCAAAGGTAGTGGTTTTGAATCCCGGCCCGGCACCTTCCATGGTGCGTGTACCCTTGAGCAAGGTACTTTACCACGCATTGCTTCTCTCCACCCAGGAGCAAAATGGGTACCTGCGAGGGTAGCAAAAGTTGATGTGGTCGATTAGCTGTTGAGCGCCTAAGGCAGCCGGGGCTGTATACTCCCCAGGGAGCTGAGAAGGATTAAGGAACGGTATTACTGAGCCCAATGACCAGGGGTAATAATGCAGAAAGCACTATGCGCTTTATAAGAACTGCCTATTATTATTAAAGCTGGGCTGAAAGCGCGAAGCTACTTGGCGAGGAAGAAGTTATTTTATAAAACGGATGTTACTTGATAAAGTTGCATTTTTCTTATCTTTATTGCTGACTTTATATTGGAGAGAAAAATGAAAAACTAGACCGTGTTCGTCAACGGGCCAAAATGAAAAACGGGGTGATGACGTCATAATGATATGCATTGACCCCGCTACATCATAGCAAGGAGACGGTCACTATTTTGCAAAGCAAGTTGCATGCTTTCCGCAAAGCATAAACCACCAGTCGTTATTTTTCTGTAAAAGTGTTCAGTGTATTTTCTCAGTGGTTGTTGCACTGAATTCATTTCTGATATCAATAAAATGCCAGCTTCGTGCCTTGTTGGTGGTAACACTGTGGAAAATCCGCGGTTCCGTGCGTGCATACAACGTACACGACTACAGTCAGTGAAGCAGCTCTGTGTGTCTCCGCTATTATGTCACACACACTGCTCGAGTTGATTGACCTGACCTTTCGTTTTCAGTTTTGCGTGAATAGAGTCTCGGAAAAAGTCTGATATTTTTCCAGGATGAAATTCTAAATAGAATGTTCTTAGTACATAAAGGACTATATAAAGAAGGGAATACTGTTGAAAACCATGAAAGTGAAGGGAGATTTCCACCCAGCTTTAATGGAAATTCCAATCGAAGCGATTTCCCTTATGAGGACAGGGTCATAGATACAAGTTTGCTTAAAGATAATTGTTCAACTCATGGTTAGACTGAAGAATACGTGCAATTATTCTTAAATGTTTTATTTTTGCAAACAGGATAGTGTGCAATATTTTATTTTCTTCTGTAAAGTGTAAATAGACAAAGACATGTACAGCGAGAATATCTTGTAAAAAAGTCAATTTCCTTCAGACTTTTATTTCAGAATTTATCAATACATTGTATTTTATACAATGTATTTTATACGTTCAAACGTAATCAGCTGGCCAAAGGATTGTTTAAATGAACCAGCTGTTATTTTATTCACTTAATAATTACAAATTGGGCATTTCAGAATAAAAGCGCCACCAAGAGTTTGATGCAAAAAGGCTACATTTGATGTGCGCGCGCGTCATGCATGGGGAAAAGGTCGACCTGAGCACTGCTAAATGCATGATAAAGTACATTATTATGTCTATTATCGAGAAAAGAGCATTAAATGAACATCGTTAACCTTGTTTAAATAATCTAGGCTTTCTAAATAAACTTCAACGTCTGAATCAGGTATTCGTTTTCAAGTCAAATCTGAACTTTTATGCAATAAATGAATATGTCGACCGCTCTGCCCTGTCCGACTCTTGTTAACGCTTTTATTGTAAAACGCCTGAATTTTAAAGCTGCATGATAGGAATTTTTGGTTAAAGAGTTGTCAACTATATTAGCTCATTACTGTATGAAAATAAAATACCAATATTTAGTGTAAAAAACATTAAATTTCCTCTCGTAGAGTAGATTATTTGCAATACAAGAGAAAGGACCCTGATAAAATTTGCTTCTAAGCTCAATTGGTAGGGTGTCTGCATGTTAAGCAGAAGGTCTGCAGTTCGAATCCCAGTGGAGCCAAGTTGTGTTTCACTGCAACCAGATTTCCCAAACTCATGGACATTTGTCCACCGATACTTCTATGCAATGTAAATAAAAGTTTCCCCACAAAATGGCAGAATTCGGTATTGTTTTCCTTTTATGGTGACCACAGTCAAAATGGGGTAATAAAATCAGCAAATTGGTTTCACGGCCGAGTCTCGAACTTGAGCAAAAGTTTATATTTTGTGCGACTTTTTAAAAATGTACTTCGTTGAGATTTATTTTAATAAATGAAAATATAAGACGATATAATAACTGCAGCATTTACCGTATGTAGTACTTTTACACGAGGTATCGTGCACAGTGCTTAAGACCAAATGATGTGCGGCAGCCAAGCCCGAAACACGAGGGAGAATCCCTTCCTCTTTAAGAACAAATACTCGGATTTTTAAAGTTGCATTCATAATGCACTGGACCTGTAGCTTTACATCCCATCCAAAGGATGGAGCAATTTTGGTTAAGCGCCTTGCTCAAGGGCACACGAAAGAGGTAGATTACACATTTTTCTACAGTACAAATATTGTGCGTGTTACAAAGAACGATACATAGAGAATACCAAGTTTAGGAATTCATTCTGAAAATTCAACAACAGAAATATTGTGCGATTGTTGGTAAGCCCGAGTGAACAGGATAATTAATAATGATTTGATCAAAATAAATCTTATTAAGCATCATTGGTATTAAAATAGTCACATAAGCATTGATAATCTAGTGTGCGTGGTAAAAGAATAACTATCAATCCTGCTGTTTATTAGGCGCAAGATAAATCCACTTATGTAAAATCAATTCAATAAAATGCATTATTATATAAAATGAAGCTTTTGCGGTTACGGTGCGTTTCTGATACGGTGCAGCAGAGTAGGCTTGGGTGATTTCAGATTTTTGATGATTGATTCCCAGTAGAAAAATATAATCCCTTTTATTTAGATTTGATTCCCGGTGATAGCTTGCCGATTCCAGAAATTACTTAGCAATTCCGAAGGCAAAACTCCAACTTTTGTAAGAATATTTAGCCTCCGATCATGTCCACATTATTAAGAAAGTGTGTGTGTGGTACAGGCCGACATCATTTCGGGGACATATAGTGCCACTCGGTGCCAGGTGTACTCCTGAAGTTAGGGTAGAGTGTTCTATTCTGCCCCTACGACGCTATAGATCTTTGTACGTGTCCGGTATGATCAGTACGTCCGCGCGATAGCCCGTGTATCTCATGTTGAGAACCACTGTCCACGCTGCGCGCTCTTGATTGCAGAATGCCTGTGCAATTTTTTCTGCAAGCCTCACTTTGGTTACGTGAAGAGGGAAGATGGCCGCACCTTGATAAAGGTCTATACTATATTTGTGTACTGGCAAAAGTTGTGTCATTATTACACAGTATGGCCCAATTTGGAAAGATAACTGGTACCTGAGGCAAGTGGTACATTTACTTGTTTAAGGTAAAAACAAACAATAGTTACTTTAGACAGTGTAAAAATATATTTTTAAGAGCTGTTATTATGCAATACTGGCGTCGCCCTTGATCTGTCAAGTGTTGAATAAGTGTTTTTTATGAATCAATATTACACGTTCATAGTTTAAAAATGTCCTTTACTCAAGTGCAATTGGTGCAGTTGCCGCTATAAAAAAAATTACTGGGTGATGAAATGCTGAAAGTTGTCATCGCCCAAAACTGGAAGCAGCCAGTAAATGAATTAACCAGAAATTGAGATGAAGAATAATTCTGGCTTGAACATGCAGTTAGGCTCCTTTATGTGTGTATGTTTTTGTGTGCATTGAGTGGAACTGATGCGGAATGTCAGATGGAAAAACAAAACGTACATATGGAAAGGCACCTCAGGAGGAGTGTACCTAACAAACAAAAGACATTGTGCTGAACAATAAAAAAAAAAAAATTTGCAAAGACCAAGAGATATGACATTTTTGCGTATTGCCACAGGAATGTATGAATGAGTTTTATGCAAAAACGTTATTCTTTGCCCAGTTTGCGGACAACATGGTGACGCCCATACAAGGCGTTGCTGCAATTGCCATTCTTTGTGAAGTTCATATCTGCTTTTCAGCGGGTCATATCGCAAGTTCTTTGTATGACAATGTACATGTATGAGTTGCACTTGTAATGCACAATGTCTTTGTTTCTTGGGTATAATTCTCCTTCAAGTCTTGTCACTGTGGTAAGTTCTAAATGGGCTTGATTCCAGCCGTCTTCCTAAGATACTCAAAGAGAAAGAAAGTAACTATGGTGTGTGGACCGAGTCGTAACCAGGTGGGGATGAAGCCTTTGTATAGCCCTAGCCAGCCCTCGGACCGTACTGTCTTGATCAAACAGTCTAGACCGTTCCTGTACACTCTCTCACCCTTGGGTATATCTGCTCAATAAATAAACAAAAATAGTGAGCAATATCCCTTGCATCAGAGAATGTTTGGTATTTTGTCATTTTTTACCAAAATAGGCCCTTTTAACGAAGATATTGCTTGATGGTTCCCCCACAATTCCCTGGGCGCAGTCGGCGTGCAGTGCATGATGGAACGGAATTCTAGTACACTGCACAGGAGCTAGAGCTACGTTTGATCGTGTACAAACGAATGGGATTTTGCAGGGGAGTGTAGCTCTTGGCCGCTTCAAACTCGTAAAACGTGGCGAATTTGTGTTTTTGACAAGTGTTACCTGGTAAAGAGAACTCAGATACAGATTCAACCTACTGTATATATCTGTTTTCAGCTTATATCGGCGTCTATAGGGGTGAAATACTGATTGTCACGAGTTCTAGGCACAGTGCGCCAGTTGCGAGTGTGTGAAAGTCTTGTTTGTACAGTCGGCGCCGCGCCCTAGCGTGTGCACAAGTTTGTGACAGTCAAGTCGGTATTTCACCCCTGCTTAACGTGCAGACACCCTACCAATTGAGCCATGAAGCCAACTGGTGGTCTTGAAACACGGTATTGCAGTTGTTCCTCACTGATTGAGATTGGCCATCACGTGACCTTAACAAGCCCTACAGAGGGATATTTGGGGAGCGGTTAGGGGGAATGCCACAATCTAAGTGCTGATGGGGCTGTGCGCCTTGGCTATGCAGCCACCTTGTTAAAACCTCACTTTATTTCAGGAAAAACAGGTCTCTTAATTTGACGAAGCAAATTTGTTGTGTGTGCCCGTGTCGTTTGAGGAAGCAATTGACAAGCCTGGTCACATATGGGTGTCAAGCATCTAGCAAGCACCGTTTTTTAGGTGCGCTACTCGTGTGACTAGTTTAATTGCATAAATACACTTTTTTCACACCCACCCAGGATTCTGCACAAGCCGTTTTGTATGGGCATGCCCGCCGGACAAAATCAACTAGAGGTGCTGTTAGCGGCCGAAAAAAATTTGCCACCCGAACAAAAAGCTTGGCTGCCCAGACAAAAATAATCCATTTCCCCTCTAAAAAATCAGAATAACAGCTGATTCATTCCAAAATTAGGTGTAATATCAGCAAACACGATTCGCTGGCCGTTGACGTCATTATCGTTCACTTACGGTGGTCAATCACAGCCATGACAGCTGCATGCATCTGTTTTGAACAGCACCCTCACACAGCAAACAGGGATTCACTGTATTAAAGTGTTCACCACACGAGGGCGCTGCTCAGCACATCCAGACAAGGTGACAACCAGTGGAGAACACTGCCACCCACGTTTTATTTTCATCAACAAAAGATCCCCCTGGAGACTACCTTTCTTATTTGTACCAACCTTTTATTTTCTGATTCATGATCCTGGTTTTGATGAGATCAACTGGCGAGGTTGTTAGGGCGCACATGAAGCCTGCTATCATTGCAGCTACTATATGTAACGCTGGGCCTTCCTGCATCCAACCGTGGTTAAGAAGGGAGTGCTTGGTGTGGTCATATGTTGGGACCTACACAGAGAAGATATGTGCAGACTATTCACCACAAAACTGATATAAGGAAATATCGTGCACGGGAACTATTATACAGTCCTGAAACATGTGACACTCCGGGCAGATGCTCTACCAGCTGAGCTATGAGGCACAGTTGTAGTAATCCATCGTTTTTTTTTTATAAACCAGTGCAACTGGAGAAGAAACAACCAAATAATATGGGATGAGAGAAAAAGGTCATGTTTTCATCAGGATTCAAGGCCAAGACCTCTAACACACTGCTTAAAAATGTCACTTATATGGAAAGACAAGTGAACAAAGTAATTGGCGTGGTGCCCTACCACGTACAGGAAAAATTTAAAAAATGAAATAATGTTATGTTTTGCCTAACCTGAGTTCCAGTGAGAAACATGGCTCTCTGTATCGTGGGCGACGTGCCCCTGTACAAACCCCAGAAGCCCTCTTTGGTCAGGATGTCCGTGAAGGCGTGGACAAACCCACGATACCTGGGGAGCTCGCCGGTTTCTAAATGAACCTGAGCTTGCAGACGCACCCTGATGAGGTCTGTTGGAACAGGTATGATGCTACCAATTGCACCTGTGGGAATGCGGAATTGTTGACTTGTAGTCTGCAGCAAAAACATTTATAAATGAATCGAAAAACAGTAACAAGAACATGATAAAGCACTTTTCAACCTGCACTCTCATTTACATGATCTAAAATTTTGGTTTAAATCCGTTGGAAAATGACTGAGTTATTTAACATCAAAAGTAGGACGTTTTTTTGAGACGTAGTACTTTATAACATTGCCACTTCTCAGAAGGTTTGGTATACACTGGTTCAAAATAATTATGTAGAAATATGGTTATTTTGGATCACTCATTCATTTCATGTATGTTATTTTGAATTACCCCAGGTGTATGCGTGATGAGTGCGCTATACAAATATTCACATTATTATTACTGAATTAACAAATTATTGATGTGAAGTTTTCTGCAACAGGTTATCAATGCATAGTTCCGAGTTTGCCTAGTTAGCGCCGCCCCCTTGGATATTGTTGCTATGGCTCACACGCTATCGTCAAAATGGCGACACACACTGCACAAAGCAATGGGACTTTCAACGGAAAGCACAGATTCATTGGAAAAAACTCAAAGGTATTCATGTTTCAGGGTCGACAGTTATCTTAGAACACACCGAGTAAAGGGCCAGTAATACAGGGATGTCATATCATGACATACGTGCTTTCGTACCTTTGAACAACGAAACGACCGGCCTTGAAACCAAAAATTCACCCGGATCATCACATACAATACTGTACAAATTGTATGGGGCAGAACATCGCGTGATGTTGTTGTGAGACAGTGCACTTTGACCTATGTGGGTGATGTCTGCTAGCTCTGTTGTGATTGGTCGGCGGGTTCGGTTGATTGACAGGTCGGAACTATGCATTAGCCTTTTGCGCATGCGTGTAACATTTGCGTGTATGATTCTGTACTTTACACCTGCCGTGTGCACCACATAACAATAAAACAGTTGTCTGGTCAAGTGGATACTGAGTGTGCATGTGAAAGGAAGTACATCAGTATACACCAGACACTATTCATGCAAAACACGCACCGGAAATAGCTCCAGCACCGATCTTCTTCAGCAAGGGCGTGTGGTGCCTATCTGTAGCCCCAAACAGGACCTTGATGGGTTCATATGCCCCTATGCGAATTGTACTGTAGGTGGCTTCACGTAGAAGTGCTGGAGTCAACCTTTTAAAAGAGATTCACAAATTCACTGTAGAAAATAGTCACCACAATATCCAAACAATGAGATACTGTACGATGCTATACTATAAGCCTAATATAATTCAAAAAAAGAAATGCAATCAATTCTCGATTACAACAGAGGTTTGTTTAACACAATGTTGTTGAATACACTGTAGAACCTGTGGATAGCAAGGCACTGATTGACCAATAGACCTTATCGTAAATACCACTTGGGTGAGTTTTTACAAAAGCAAAACTGTTTTGTGGGAAGGAAAACGGGGCAAAGTCTGCTCCCAAAACCTTCCCATAATACCTTACTGCTTTTGTGAAAACTCGCCCAATCGGTATTTGGCATAAGGTCTATCACTTTGAAGTTGGCTTTCAAGACTGTTCTGCTTCAGTGATTTTATCCAGGTCCAAGTGGACCTGTTTGAACAAAGTGATTCCCACAGTGGTGAAATGTGAATCGTTTTGTTTCTGAGAGAATCCTGCAGTTGAGAACTGCATCAGTGGTATGAGCTGACCACTGCATCTGCTAATCTCCCCCAAGCACAGGAGCTCAGGGAGGTACTTCAGGCAGAGTGGCGCACCCTGCCTCAGTGGCTCTTGTGGAAACTGGTGCAGTCATCAGTTTTGCTACAAGATATAAGGTGGTCATACATGTTAGTGACCAATAAAATATGTCACATATTTTAGCCTTTTCGATCTTTTGGTCAGAGTATACTTTGCGGTTTTGTTTTTGATTTTTGTTTTGAATCTAGGTTCAAAGCCTCTTACTTGATAAATGGAAGAAGATTGAGGTATTTCAGTCCAAAGTTTGTTATTGCTCAACTTTGATTCCACCACTGTTTTTGGAAACTGGACCTTTCGTAATTTAAAAAAAAAGGCCAAATGCCTCGATCTCCTGATCAGAAGGGGGATTTTTTTGGTGAGAGGGAGAATGAGAATACTTGAGGGGATGAGTGGGGGTTAAAAATGCCCCGCCCTAATTAATTACCCTTTGTAGAGAGCCAACACTCCTTCCTTCTTTGCTATCGTGAGGCCGCCCCGAAAGATCCCCTTATAGTGGCGGTCTCGGTAGGCTTTTCCTAGCTGGCCCCGCTGATTGGCTAGTTCACCATCTAACTGCATTCGAACTTTAGTCACGTCAACCGGGTTGGTCACTTGGGTACAAAAATAACAAAGATTTGAGAAGTTTATCATTAATATTTTTCTTTAAAATGACTTATCCGTGACGTCATCCGTGCGCGCGCACTGGGTACACTAAATACTGGTCAGTTTCAAAGCGGATTTCTGCCGTCTGCGAAGTGGCGCATCACGATACATCACTGCAGTACAATGAGATGACCATAAGAGGGCCGGCTATCTTTGCAATAATTGGTTCACCATTAATCTGGCTGTTGAATTCCAACATCGTTGCAGTTTGCAGGAGAAATGTAAAGAAAAATTAAGTGGACGAGTTTTTTGCTGTTTAAAAGAATCATCGGGAAAAAGCGACCACTGCGCAGAATTCTAGAGGTTCCAAGGACCTCCGTGGTGTTTTTTCAATGTTTCATTTGGACTGTAAGGTGAGATTTCAGACACGTGCAATTTCACGAGAAAGAACATGTACAGCAATAGACAACAATAGCAATCGGGAGTAAGTACCAAATGAGTGATTTATCACGTCCCAATGTAAACGTCAGAAAATCACTTTTTAGCCTTCTAAAAGTACAGTAAGAGCAGATTTCATAGAAACCCAAAATTTAGGAGTGAAATTTTTCATCCAGTCTCATATGTTTTGTACACAAGATCAGAATCCAAAGTTTCTCAAGTCCATATCTTACCAAAGGAACCACACATGCTGCTCACGCCTGCAAAACAGAACCGCAGTACTTTATCTTTTCGAGAATTCGTCATTATTGCTTTCTTTTCGCAACTGGTTGGCCTCAATTTGTCTTTATCCATTTGCTTCCTCCATGGTTTAACCAGAACTGCATTTTCAGTCACTCATGCTACACCATCATGCTTGTTTGCCGTGCGTCTGCAGTGAGCCTACCGAAGGAAATGAGACCGCCCTCACGGTCCCCGGCCCCCACCCCACCCGTACCCACTTATTTTATCTATCGCCCTCTAGAATTTGAAGTATAGCGCATATCACAGGCAACGTTTCCACTTTCAAGAAAATGTTGACATTTTAAGGAATTTTTGAAATGTTAAGGAATTTTTGAAATTTGTAGGAATTTTTTAAGGAAATAAAAAAATTGAGGAAATTCTAAATGTGGAAGCGCTGAGCACAGGCTTAAAATTACATTCGCTCATTCCCACCGCTCAAACCGCGGTGGGAATAATCCTTTGAGCGAAGAAATTACACGCGAGTCAATGGTAAGACCTAGCTCTGAGCTGGAAAGTTTGATCATTGTCGTCTTACCATTAGCCTTTTTGAAGTATGGCGGACACAATAGGAGGGCGCACTTTGCAGTGGGTATAAAATCGACTAAAATGCAAAATAACTCAGTTTTTCACTTTACACTTATTAATTTTATTTATAATTCTGTCTATGTATTATAATTACAACATGTAAATCAAGTTTTTGGAAAGAAATACAATTGATAAAAAAATTCATACCCAAATGAAATTGCGCCCTCTCCTTTTGTTCCGCCATACTTCTAAAAGGCTAATGGAGGAAGGTACGGAAATAATAGACTGCCGAAGTGAATACGTCACCTTTTGTTGGTTGCCTAGGCAATTGGATCTAAACTAAAAATCACTCAACCGTGTCCCAGTGCTTTTCCGATGGTACTTTTCCCGACGGCCATGATAGTTTAGATCCAATTGCCATGGCAACGCACGTCACACTTCGGCTGTCTATATCTCTTTGTTTTCTTCCTCCATGGTTTTACGGACTTGTATACATGTGTGTCGAGCTCTGTGATTGATACATAGTGAAACTCGTTAGGTGTCGATTTTTTTTCTTTCTTTTCTGCAGACAAAGAAAATTTCGTTTCACTACACGACAGGTACTTTCACGAAAAGTGACTTTTTTGACAGAAAAATAATACGTAATCAATGGAACAGGTGAACACAATACACCTGACGATGGGCGGAGACCAATATTTTGCAGAACGTTACCGCGACGTGATTGGTTAAAGCTCATACAGTTGCTGTTCTCATAAGCAAACTCACGACAAATGTCTGATAAATTTCCGACAGATGTATCCATATCTAACCACTAAATCACAATTTTTTTAGTAATAAATGCATTATAAATTGTTTGCAAAAAATTTACACAAAATTTAAATCTCGCGATAGGTCACTAAATGAAATATTTTCTAATTTACATTCTAAATTCAGGGGGAGGGTACGAACAGCCAAATGCACGCCACTCATTATTGTCACTGAAAGCTCAGTGCATGCAGCAGCCGAAATGCAGCCATTTTGAACAACACAATAAGCTTAAGGAGAGCGTAGAGCGGTGCGGTGGAGTGTGTACTGCAAAATACCGACGATTTACGGGCGATTTTCTCCATCATGTGATGAACTGCTTTAACGAAAATGGACGTAACAACATAGGAGGACTGTTGTTGGAATGCTTTTTCTCATGTGTGGTTTGTAAAAGTCTTGAAATTCGGTAACACTTCATTTTAAAATTGTTCGGTAGCTGTTTCCAGCATTCCGCGCGTGTGACGGGGAACGCACGGCGGACTACGCCGAATGAACCATGGTTCGACTTCGACTGTATACGCGGTTGCTAAACAGTGGCCCTCACACAACGCAGCTGACGAAGATGGGTCACTTTGTTTTGTTGTTGCCGCTGGTATTTGCAGTTTTCCCCGGTTGTCTTGGGACAACTTTTAATGTCCACATTTCTCACATGACTTTGCCGGGAACGCCAATATTCAATTCCAGTTTGCAAAATCTTGGACAGCGTTGGTTGTACAGCATTCCGCAGGCCTCGGTGTCAAATCCGGCGAGGCATTTTGTCAGGCTTGACGAACACACTGGCGTCCTGACTTTGCAAAGAGATATTAATTGTACAACTTTGCATGAAAATCCATTCCTTTTGCATATTGATGCAAGAACAAGCAGGACTAGTTTAGCGGCATCAGACAGTGAGCCATCCGGTGTTTTCGTTCAGAGTCCTCTCGCTGTTCATGTTCACGGTGGACACTGTAAACTGAAGCATACGAGAAAAGAAAAACACAAAAGCCACTCGGAGGAAGAACAAGCAAACCAGAGACAGACTTCAAGTCATGAGAAACAAGTAATTATAGTGGATTTCCCCACTGGATCGTGTTGGAATGCAAAGGAAGTAATACTCTCCATGAACAACTTCCTGCCTAGTTCTGTTTCACTTTGCCAGTCGAATTACCTGTTGAACGAGCATAAGTTGGTGGACTCTGCTTTATCTGTGAATCAGAAGAATGGAGATGTGGTGCCGTCAACATCGTCGTTATGCATGCACAGACCGGATGAAAAACATTTGTCTGTCATACTTGATTTTTCCCCACCCTGCATGCATTATTACCACCATCAACACCATAACCCCGATACAGGAGTGAGAATTCATGTACAACTTGATATGAGAGCAGTTGGGATGAGCTTGTTTCCCAAAACAGCTGCAGCCGAGTCTCCAGAACCCGATATAAGTGCTGCAAGGGCTCGTAGGCAGGCTCGACGCAACCGCAGTCCAAACTTCTCACAAGGAATGTACATCGTAGAGATTCCAGAAGAGCAACCTGTTGGATATATTGTCTTGACTGTCACTGCTTCAGATTCTGATAGTGGTGAGGCAGGACGGATTACATACACAATGACTGCTGAGCGTGATGCAAGAAGTCAGAACATGTTTAGCATTGACTCTGAGAGTGGAATAATCACAACGACACAGCGAATAGACAGGGAGAGCATTGAGGAACACTTCTTCCAGATCACTGCTGCTGACCACGGGTCTCCGCCTCGGAGCACTGCTGCATTTCTCCAAATCATGGTTAATGATTTAAATGACCACAGGCCTGAATTTGAACTGACAGAATACCACATTGAAATTGAAGAAAACGAGCCTGCTGGCACTACTTTGTATGAACTGCATGCAAGTGATGGCGATTCGGGATCTAATGCAGTGGTTCGCTACAGTATTGTGAATCCGGAGCCTCCTAATGATGCATTCAACATCAATAGTCGTTCGGGAATCATAACCACAAGAGCACGGCTTGATCGCGAAACTGTTGCTCGTTATGACCTCCTTGTTCTTGCCCGAGATCTTGGCACAAATCCCCATTCTCTGAATACAACAGCCCGAGTATTGGTCACCGTCTTGGATGAAAACGACAACTATCCTCAGTTCTCAAAGCGAACCTTTGAAGTTTCCATTCCAGAAGATGTGCCACGTAATGTAGTCATTGAGACCATCACGGCAACCGACAGGGATGCTGGATCAAATGCTGAAATACGCTACAGTATGGTCGGTGGCCAGGGCCATTTTGTCATTGATCCATACAATGGGGAAATTAGGTTGACCTCCAACTTGGACTATGAAGATACATCGTCATACCAGCTAGTAGTACGTGCTCAGGACAGTGGCCGCTCAGCACGCTCTAACTCAACACGTGTCATTGTAAATGTTGAAGATGTCAATGACAACTCTCCACGTTTCCCAACCACCTATTACCAGACCTCTGTCCGAGAAGATGCTCGCATTGATACGTCAGTCATCACCTTGAATGCATTTGATGGTGACTCCGGCGAATATGCCCGCATTACCTACAGCATTCAAGACCCTGAAGACTCCCTTCCATTTTTAATAAACCCGGATACTGGACAAATTACGACTTCCATGCAGCTTGACCGAGAAACATCCCACCTGTATGAGTTTACTGTCATGGCCAGCGATCAAGGCGACCCACCAAAAACGGCCACAACAGAAGTCTCGGTGACAATTTCGGACATCAATGACAATGCACCAGTTTTTACCCAGAGCGAGTATCACGGCCGTGTGGATGAGGATGCAACTCCTGGTCTCACGGTAGTCACAGTCTCGGCCGATGATCCCGATGTTGGAAACAGCGTCTCGTACCAAATAACAGCTGGCAATTCCAGAAATCGTTTCAGCATCATCAGTCAGAACAGTCGCGGCATGATCTCCGTGGCATTGCCCTTGGACTACAAGCAAGAACCACGCTTTGTGCTAACGGTGACTGCTTCGGACAATGAACACTCTAGCACATGTCTCGTTTACATCAATGTGACCGATGCAAACACGTACAGGCCAATCTTTGACCAGTCCCCGTACAGAGCAGAGGTGGCCGAGAATGTAGTTGTGGGATATGTCGTTGTACAAGTTCACGCCACAGACGGTGATGTTGATGAAAATGCGCGAATCTCATACACAATGGATACTATGCCAAACTTTGAAATTGATGAAAACAGTGGAGAGATAAAGACCCGTGCTGAACTGGATCGCGAGACCAAATCAAGCTACACCATTCATGTGACGGCAACCGACCATGGATTGGAACCACAGATTGATACAACAGAAGTGGAAATCTTCCTGACAGATGTCAATGACAACCCACCCATCTTCACCCAAGACTCTTACTCCACTGAAATCAGTGAGAGTGCCAGCCCTCAGAGCCTGGTCATACAGATAGAGGCAGAAGATGCTGATGAAGGTGAGTGTCAGGGGCACACGTACATGTACATGTAGGAAAGAATTTGCAATTCGGACATGATCCCAAGGGTTCATGTACATAAAGTTGATAAATCATTTTAAAATTAAGGAAGTGATGTCCAACTTACATGCTTTCTTACGCGGGCGTATTATGGGTTTTAAGGCAACTGAGTACCCATTTCCAAGACGACTTTATATTTTATGCATATTTGCAATGTAGTTTACAAAAATGGCAAGTTAGGGAGGTTGTTGACATCTTAAAGTACAAGTGTACACTATTATGCTTTTACCTGTTCATAAATTGCAACCCGTACGTAATAATGGATAAAAGGCAAAGAGCAAAATGAACAAGGACATTTTCATCTCCTTCCTCCCCCTCCCTATCTCTATCCATTTGCACTCTAGTCTGCCTGTACTTGTACATTTTTTCCCATTTTGAGACATTTTATCCCGTGTGTATTAACTCGCACTGTACATGTATCTGCTACTGCTAGGAAGCTCTGTGTGCACAAAAATTCTGTGCAGTTGAAATTTAATCTTGGAACAGATACTCCACCAAAAAAAGCCATCTTTTGTCCAGTTCCACACCCAGATAAAGTAATTGTTCAGTTTTTCCCCTAAACACATTTAGGATTGAAATCTGGTCTGTGTGCATAACTTAAGGCTTTGCTTAATTTTCAATAGTGAATTTTAAATCTGTATTAAATAAAGGGTTAGAGATTTGGCTGCATTCTGCATGTAAATTTCATTTTGCATGCAAGTTCTCATGGCACTATCTGGTTATACTTCAAAATACTGAAAGCCACCCAGACCAAACTGGGTGGCTTTCAAGAACAGCACTTTATTTTTGGAATCTTTAGACAAGTCATTTTACAGGAAATTGCAATTTTTTGTAAAATCAAAATCTCTACACGTTCTACATACCTCCCTGGCCGTAATTTTCTCAAAACGTACGTACACAACTCCGTTTTTAACAATTTGACGATCGAATTCAACTTCATAAACTTCAATTACCACCAAACGGCTTTTTGTCAAAGCGACCCGCGTGGCAACTTTACGAGTGAAAAGTCATTTGACATGAATCCTTCATTCACCGACCACACAGTGGCACGCTAAAACAAATCCCCCCCTCGTCCAAAAATGGTACGTGCTGGAACTGGTCTGGTGCTTGAAATTGTTAGAGGCGAGCGCCATTGCTCTGAAAATAACGATGCCACGAGTCAGCACGAGTTGAAGTTTATGAAGTTGAATTCGATCGTCAAATTGTTAAAAACGGAGTTGTGTACGTAAGTTTTGAGAAAATTACGGCCAGGGAGGTATGTAGAACGTGTAGAGATTTTGATTTTACCAAAAATTGCAATTTCCTGTAAAATGACTTGTCTAAAGATTCCATTTTGAGCAACGATTTTGATGGGGAAAAAAAAGTGCTGTTCTTGAAAGCCACCCAGTTTGGTCTGGGTGGCTTTCAGTATTTGGAAGTATATCTGGTTAGTGCAGTGTGTTGTGTGGTAAAATAGTGTCCGACCTTTTAAAGATTTACCAGTTTCCAACATTACTGGTAAGATTGACAGTTAGAAAATCAAGGCCAGTGACCTAGAGTAATTCACAGTAATGAATTCAAATAAGACCGTGTTTACACTGGTCCCGAGCTCGGGATCAAGATTGACCCCCTGATAAGAATGTGTTGAGGTTAACCGCAATGGCCTCGAATGCCGCGTTTATATCTGTTGTTGATCCCGAGCGCGGGGCCAGAAGTTGCAGTCAAAGGTCAAGCTAATGCAGCAGAATTCCGAGATGTTCCGTCCAGTTTAGCCATTATTTCTGCGCTGGCCCAAATGTCCAAAAACTTGTCCAAAAAGCGCCCGCGAACTTCGTTTGCCATCTTTTCACACGAAGACAACTCGACTCGGCTACTTCGTCTTCGTCAACTTCTCTTCACGACGAAATAATGTCAACTTATGCTATGTCGGAAATCGTTGAATAACACTCTAAAACTAAGCTGTATGATAATGACAAAGTGTCGCTAGATAGTTGCAGAAAGTAGAGAAAATGCAGAAAGTAGAGGAAATACAGAAACACTTTTTCTCAACGTGTAAAGTTTGTATCGGACACGCAAATAAGATTGCTGAATGCAGGATACCAATTACGTTTGTAGTACGTTGTGTTTTCGTAACGGACGCCAGCGAGATTCTCAGTGTTGCATCACATGAGTCGATCGCGTCGGGGTATCATGCATTTTGTCATGGCATAATTTATATGCCTGCACACAATGCATGGAACCAGTGGTACCTGTGTGCGTGTATACATGTACTACGTGTACACGTGTACATAATAAGAGCACGGGCTCTCCTGGAATTTTCGCGCGCTTTAGCCCGCAACAGGATGTGGGGCTGTGTGAGGAAGATTTATTGCCCAGCTAACCGCAAACTGATCCCGAGCTCGGGATCGAACCCTCCGCCATCGCGAGACCAAAATCTCGGGGTCTGATCTGGGGCCAGTTTGGTTCCGAGAGCGTTTACACCTATTTGTGATCCGGGGCTGATCCCGAGCTCGGTGTTCGATCCCGAGCTCGGGATCAAGTGTAAACACGGTCTATAATCCATCATTTCCCATGGGCAGTAAGAACTACACATACAGCATGTTATGTCTCCCTTGATCTTAAAAATTCATCTGTTGATCATCCCCAAAGCCCATGCTGATTTGTCATTAAGAGCGTCCTTCATGTAAACTCCCTTGGCCAATTACATGCACCTGTTATGTCCCAGTAGGTAGTTAAGATGGCATTTTAAAAAATTTTCCCCATGCAGCCATTAGCCAAACATGTCATTCAGATTACAAGTACAGAGGCACGTGTATTTCAAATTGTCATAAAAAAGGACCTCTGTTCTTAATTCTTTGTGATAAAATTTGCAAATTTATGAAAAAGTGCTTGCCTTAAGGATGTATTGTCCGTGCGTTTTGGGTGTGGCACCTCGAAAAATATATTGTTAAAAAAAAAAAATTTCTTTTCTGGAAACATAACAGTTATTCACTTTCAAATGAGACATCAACAGAAAAAAAAATCATAGACCATATTTTAAAGGAAATACCTTTGTCTGGTCTCAAAATAAATGTTTTTTGACATTGCACAATGATGGTGTTATTAAAAGATCCCAAAAGTTGAAGCACTCGTAGTTTGGAAGCCACGCCCCTTCCAATTTTTGTTTTTTTAATTCTCCACTCGCCCATACAATTTGAATGAATTATGCAGGTGGACTTTACACCAGCGACTACAACTATTTGTTTACAGTGCATTTGAGCCATCTGTAGCTGGAGAACAGACCAAAAAAAACAGCCCGACAAAGGAATCTTTTTTGGTTGTGAGTTTATCACCTTGTTCTTATCAGTCACTTTGATCCTCCTTCAATGTGGACTGTAAAGGATGTTCAAATAAAAAAAAAAGCACCATATCCAACAATGATATGCACTTTACAAGCCAATTTGTGCACTTGGGTAAAGTTCTGATACGGTCAGGATTTTAGAGACCCAGTTTTACCCCCTTATCTGTTATTAGGCCTGTCCGCATTGGACTTTTTTGGACTGATGCGATGGGTACTTTCCCATTTTTAATCCAGTGTGGACAGCCTGGGAAGTTTTCCTCTCAGTAACTTTTCCCGAGTCCAGTGGTTACTTTTCCTGGTCAACTGCTGCCTAGGAAATTTTACCAGGTAACTTTTCCTGAAACGATGAGTCCAATGCTGAGACATAGAGTCGGTAAAAGCACTCTGGAAGCGTAATGTCCGGGCCGTGAAGGTCATACTGTGAATAGACACTGCGCATGCTCTCCCACGGTCTTGATAAAAAAAAATTCCTGTGTCGAAAAAGTCCAGATGTGGACAGCAGTAAAATTTCTCCATTCTTCATTTTACCATCGTCTCGTAAAACCTGTTGAAAAACAAGTCCAATGTGGACATGGCTATTAATACACTCGGTTGGTGCTGTACCTACATTGTAATGCGCTGTATAAACTATGTTATATACATGTAGGCCTACATACATGTACATGTAACATGACATCTGCAAGGAGGGGCACATCTAGCCACATTTATGTGCATGTAGTACTTAGTTAATCAAAACATCAGTACACTGTACAAACATCACCCTTATCACTTGTTTACATTACATTTTAATGTTGCATATAAAATGTATGTGAAATGTTATTACAGGCAAAGTAGCTACATGTAGTATATAGGCCTACACATTACTTCTTGCTAAATGATGTAAATATACATGTACATCACTACCAAGATCGACTTACGTACCATTAAAACATACACAGTAGATAATTAAATCACAATAAAATTAGTGGTCTCGCGTTCTGACTCGCATTCTTTTAAAAAAAAATTTTTTTGAAGGGGAAATGTACTGGTAAGGCCACTAATTTTACAGTGCTGCCAAAAAGTTGTATATTCATGAACAAGCATAATTGTGTGGTGACCATTTTTTAATGGAAACATAAATTATTTATTCACAACTCTGCACTCGGCCTGCCCACTTTGAAAACTGTACACTTAATCCCATCATATGCATACATTTAGCCTACTACACATGTTGCAGGGCAAGTACTGTACATACTGAAATTCTGATTGCCCATTCTTATGCAAGCAACTTTCCTTCTCTCATGGTATGAGAATCTACCTTAAACCACCTTCTATAGCTAGCCCTGCCAATCTTTTGTTGACAGTAACAACAGGCAGTGCAAAATCACTTGACTAGGTTTTGACCCTACAGTGGGAACACACAATGGCCAAATGAAACCTGCCACAAGGCATTCACAAAGCACTCCATTTTGCTTCTCACTTTCTGTACCGCTGCAAATGGCAAGCCTTACCATTTTCAAAAGGTAATTTTTCTTGACGATTTTTTTTCCTTTTCTAAATCTACCCGTAGGCGCAGTCCTCTTTTTGCCAACAAAGCACAAGTGTTGCAAAAAGTGTTCCATTTCCGCTGTTATTTTTGAAAAATAATTGAACAAAAAAAGTAACCTGGCTGTCGCCTTTAGACCTCTTTTCTTTCTTTTACTTCTCCACTCAGTCTACTTTTAGACTACAAATGCTCATTATTCCATTTCAGACCCAAGTCTACCCTAAGAATTGGTTAAATCTTTGATTAAACATTTGATAGATGATCATGGATTTTACTTTTACTCGGGTGTGTACAGTACATCACTGGTTGAGAACTAGGGCTTATAGAGCCAGAAAACCTTCACCTAAATTAACAGATTGTCTGTTTGCTCTGCTCACACTAGTCCCTGATGGAATTGTCAAATTCAATTACCACTGTTAAAATAGTGGTTTAATGTGTGTGTTTTACATACTATGTGTGCGGGATGTGTACATGTACATTGTACATGAAGGATATTGAGAATTGCAGGAAGGTGTGGCTCCCTGAATAGTACAGTGAATTCTCAATGACTCAAACTTTGTCCTCGAAATTTGTTGTAGCTCAAACAACAGATTTTACCATCATGTTAAATATTAAAGGAGCTTGTCCAGATTTTCCAGAAAATGAATTTCATTCTAACCTACATGTAGCAATCATATAAAAATACCTCGCCAAAATACTATCCATGGGAAGAAAACAGGAAATTTGCAATCTCCAATTTGGACGTGGAAGCAAAAAGGTTGGTGTAATCATTGCACTGCTTTATGTAGCCGGATGAATTAGTTTACAAACATTGGTTGTTTTTTATGATATCCTTGAAAATATACCGATGGAAAGTGCAAGATTTTAGAATGGTAATAATAAAAATATGACAAATTATATGGTATCAAAATCTCAACACTCGTAGGAAAAATGGGCGGGGGGGTGGGCAAAAATGTGATCTGGACACGCTCCTTTTCAATTGAAGTTAAGCGATTTCAATTGAAGTGAAGAAATGTACCTGTAGTAATGCCATTAGTTGGAGTTCAAATTAAATGTTAAAACTGGAATTGGAAATATTAAGTACAGTGTTCATTCAGATGATATTTTATTTTACACTTTCATTGAGGAAGTTTTTATTTTTGTCTCTTTGCCAAATGCAGGTACCAACAGCCAGATATCCTACACATTCAACAACGGCAACGATGGCAATGGTGCATTTGTCATTGATGAAACCTCCGGCATCATACGGACGGCCCTCCGCCTCGATCGCGAAACCAAAGCCAAGTACCGTCTGGTCGCTTTTGCCGTGGACGGCGGTCGCCCTACCCATCGCAAAAACGTGAATATCACCGTGAACCTACGCGACGAAAACGACAACCCACCTGAGTTTCCGCACAACGAGATGGAAGTGTTCATTGAGGAGAACCGTAACCCTGGGGAATTGGTGTCTATTATCAAAGCAGAAGACCCTGACGAAGGTTACAACGCTTTCATTCATTATTCCCTCATCGATGGAGACTTGGACTTTTTCGAGATTGACAGTCGGTCGGGAGAGCTGACAACTCTCATCGAACTCGATTATGAAGCAAGGAATGAGTACACGGTCACCATCAAAGCCACCTCGACTCCCTTCTTCAATGTCGCAACCGTTAAGATCCACGTTTTGGACCAAAACGACAACAGCCCAATTTTGGAGGACTTCGACATCTACTTTAATAACTACGAAGGGTTCTTTCCAGAGGGTGACATTGGTCAGGTGCCTGCCCATGATCCGGACGTCTCGGACACGCTTCAGTATGTCATCATCAGAGGGAACATCAACAACCATTTGATCCTGAATGGCAGCACTGGGGGCATCAGGCTGAATCCCATTTTGAAGGGCACCGATATTCCTCAGAGAATTGAGATGGGAATTCAAGTCTCAGGTGAGTGCGTTATTTTACAGTAGAATCATGCTGATTATTTTCTTGGTTATGCTACCTGTGATTGCAGGTTGGTCATCTCTGTCATCAGAAGTCTACATACACTGCTACTTGATAAGACTTACTGGTTTGAGGTTGGCCATTGTATCCGCATGCCTTAAAATCCTGCCTAAGGCCAGATTTATATTTTTTTCAGACATGAGTTTAGACATGCATAAATTTGACACACGTCGCCTCAAGAAAGTATGGCATACGGAATTTGGTGTAAATTGATGTTGTGTTGTTTTACTCCAAATATTTTTTCTGTGCCGAGTTTTCCTGAAACTACCGGTACATGCACAAAAATATGCACGTATTGCATGGATAAGGTTCAGTGTCAATACATCTTATAAATAAATTATTTCGCGGACTCGGCATACTTTTTACATACTATGTACAGTAGTGTGAAAATCTGGTAGGGCAACTGGATGTGGTTCTATGAAATCTAAGGTGAAAAGTCACGCCTGTGACTGAGATAAATGACAGATAAAACAAAATGATTTTTTTCTTCAACTTGTACAGTATGCATGTACAATATATAGGTGTACAAATTGAAGAAAAAAAATTACTTTGTGTTTACACATATTTTCGTTAACGAATCACTTCAAGATAGTCGTGCATACCGGTACCTGATATTGTACGGTATGGGAACATTTCTGTTGCAGTGAATTACTGGGAAAGTACATGTACATTGTACACTTCAGTAGTGTGCACATTCTGGTAGTGTTGGACAGAAACCCTTCTAATGTGCACACCTGTATAGCTTTTTTTAATCGAGTCAAAAACTGACACCAGTTACGCATTGAATGTAGACAGCATTTTGCAATAGAAAGCAAGGTTGTTTATTGAAGACAAGCCTACCTACGGGTACTTAACATGCTGTATTGCTTATGGCACAGTACCAGCGCTTTTCATTATAAAATTGCCTGAGCTTGTAGTTTTTAGATGGAGGCTTAGCATGCACTGTAAACATAGACAGCTCTCTATACCACCTCCATAGTTTGGATTACCAATTCAAGAGTGAAATCGAGCCCCTGCGCTATTCAAAAAGATTTGCACAGTATTGCGCATGGATGGGTCCATTTAGTGCGCCAATGCTGAACTTTGGCAGGGAACAAAAAGAGAGGTTATTTAATACGTGCATTTGTTACCAATTACTCTCAAATTCTAACTGGATTAGGTTGGGAAAAATGGTTAAGCCATGGAATGTGCCTTTATGCAACTTTGTAAACCTACAGATCTGAAAAGACTAACTTGTGAATAGTCAATACAACATTTTGGGGTGCGCACCAAGAAAGATTGTTGACTCTCCAGGAGAGCACCAATACATGGTGTGTACAAATTTCCAATATACGCTCGTAACCAGGACGGACACTTGTGTTACATTTTAGGCCGTCCCGGTTACGAGCGTACATATATGATTCACCTTTTTCAAGTCGCCTTTGGGGTAGGGTTGAACCCTGCAGTTGCGGGGTTGAATCCTGCAATTGTCAAGGTCGCTTGTAGTGTAAAACGCTACCCGGATACAGATTCGGCAATTTGAGTGTCCCCTTGGGGCGGTGCCCGCCAGGTGGTAGATTTAATTGACCAATCTGGCACAAGTATGCACTGCAGTTAAAACTAATGGTGACTTTTGCGGTTTCTGAAGGCGAGTTGAAGCCAAAACGAGGTGTAGTGTAAACGCGGCAAATGTTGAGTCGCAATAGAAATGCTGGGTCTGTATCCACCTTTGCCGGTTCGAGTGTAAACACGTTGTTAGTTGAACACTACATTGACACCAGCTGATGTTTTGTGACACGACTGTGGAATCAAACATGTGAAAAATAGAACAATTCATAGAATTTACACCCTATTTTTGTAGATTCCACAAACTAGTTTTTTATCAGAATTTGCTGGTTGCATTTTTACATTAAATGATGGTGTGGAGTGCACGATACTGGTGCTGCTCCTGTTATGTTCTACATACATTATACATCATGTTTGGATTGTTTTGCTCTGGCTGATAAAGTAGGACAAGGAATTAGAGCAAGGAAATTGTTGTTTACCTTAATGTTGTATACATGTATAGGTACGTGTACATAGTATGTAGTCTGTGTTCAGGCCACTCGGGAAGTTACTCGCATTTACAGAAGCAGTGTTTAATGTACGGTACGCTGGGAGTTAGATGAGTGTGGTGCTGAATACAAACTCTTGCAACTGGTTCCCTAGAGAAATATCTGTGATTGCTTTTTGTAATTGAGAAGACTACAGAGAACCTGCAGTATAGTCCGAAGGTTTACATGTGGGTGCTGGGACCTTGAGATCAATTCTAGGCCCTAACTCATGTGTACATGCATTTATATGAAGACAGAATTAAAGGATTTACTTATACCCCTTTCCCACTACAAAATCTCCGGGTTAACTCGGGACCCCGAGATACCCCGGGGCAGACAACAAATTTGGCCATTACTTTGGGGTTCGTTAACCCTGCCAGCGACCAGGGTTAAGGATGACAATCTTGGGTGTTCACAGGCAATCTCGAGGTTAGCGTGCTCTGGGCTGGCAAAGATCATATACGTACATACGTGCACATTTTTGCTCTCCCAATAAGGCGTGGCTTCTTAATCACCATACATCTCAATTCATAACGAAAAGAAAAGGACAAAGGTGTGGAAAGAAGAAGAAATAAAGCTCCTCATCTAGGCCTGGGAAACTGCACTGCGCTAACCCGGGGCAAGCTCGCCTTGGGTTTAGCGAAACTCCGGGTTAAGGAAACGAATGGGAACATAACTCGGGGTTAACGAACCCCGAAGTAAGAAAAGCTTAACCCGGGGCGGCAAATCTCCGGGTAAAGCTGTTTGTAGTTAGTGGGAAAAAGGTATTACTGACTTTCATATACTGTAAGGCACATCTAAGTCCACCATCAGTTCCTCATTGTTCAAACTACTGGTACATGTACATGTACCACCAGCACAGTATGCAATGCAGTAATGTATTCAGCACTGGACTGCACAAGAATTTGCAAGGAAATTGAAATGCAATCTTGTCTGTAGGGTATAGACCTATGCAAGAGGTGGCTTGTTTATCAGCAATCTGGCTCCATACCCACCCATGGGAGATCTGTGGATGATACAGCACACCTGATCCAGGTATGGTGCTATTCACTGCAAATCAAAGCCAAGCCAGGTACATTGTACATGTAGGATAGCATTCTGAGATTTATCTGTCTACATGTACATGTAGGCCATTGATTAATGGATTTTGTTTTAAAATAAAGTTTTTGTGACTTGGAATTTTAGGATATTTTGCTTTGTTTCTTTTTTGTTTAGGTGCACTTAAAGGTTTAAAATTGAACTTAAATTTTTTTAATTTAAATTATTTTAAAAACTATTTTTGTTTTTTTATTTGGGGCTTTTACACTTGGCAAGGATGTGCAAGGGTGTTTAACTTTAAAAAGTATACATGGGTTGGAACCGTTTAGATTTCGACACGGGTGGGACGTTCATAGTGTGAAAAGGCCTTATGCCTACTTATATTACTTGATCGCGCTAAACGCGAAAACAAAACAAGTTTGACAGACATGATTTGTATGCTGAAAATACGGCTTTTCATGTTTCAAGGCCTGGCATGACACCAACCCGTAAACATAGCTTCTGTATTCACCCAAACATCAATATTCCGAAGAGTATTTGTCGATTCTGATGTCTACTTTTGGTCTACCATTGGCCTGCTATTTCAAGCACGCGAACATGTCTTGGTACACATGTACGTATGTAGTCCCATTTTCATTTTAAATTTTGCTTTAAATACTAGTATTTTACCGGTTTCAGCCACTAACAAAAGGCTTGACCAAAAGCTGGACCATTTTGCACTGAAAATGCCGTTTTTGTATACAACATATTGGCAAAAAAATTGATATGCCTATCGTCAGTCAGGTACATGACTATGGTACATGTAGGGAATACATGTGGGTCTGTCCACAGTAATGGGGTACATTTCTGTAACATTCAAGATCTTAGGTCCGTGTTCACTTTAAATGTCTTAATTTTATCTTTAAATTATCAAGCTAAACTGAGGAAATAACTTTTTCACCAAGGAGTAAGAAAAATAGTCCTACAACATACATTTCTGAAAACCCCGTGCACAAATTTTCCTATTACGCGTGTAACAAAGACGGAAAAAAATGTCACAAAATGGTCTGTCCACGTTACCTACGTAATAGGAAAATTTGTACACAAGCTTTTCAAAAATGTATGTTGTGGCAGAAATTGTTTACCTTTTTGAGCAAAAGTTATCTCCTGAGAACAAAACAAGGACATTTCTTTAATTCTGAGATAAACTAAAGACATCTGAAAGGAATTATTTACTTACTTTTCAAATGTACCCCATTACTGTGGACAGACCCATGTACATACATGTATGTAGTCTATATGCAACACAATGATAGTGTGAACTTCTCCCCTTTGCAGTACTAGTGTAAATACAGCATCGTTCTGTAGCATCTGTCTACTGTACATTAAGGCCCACGCATCTCATTTGAAAAACTGGACTTTAGCCACCCTGTATGTTGGATCTGATATTTGAGCTGGGTCCATAACCAAATTACAGTGTTTGTCTTTTGATGATGTCATTGTTGACTTCTCTGATAACTGTTGGTGCCATGGTGTGGATTTGCACAGTTCAGTTGGTGCCATTCAGTTGATAAGTTTGGTGAGCAAAAATCTTCACAATATGATACATAATTTCTAAGAACATCTTGAATGTCCTGTACACTACATGTATTTTTCTAATGAACTGTTTAGTCTTTTAATCATTTCTTTCTAAGAATTCAGTCTGGTGTGCTTCAAACAATTTAGTTGCTTAGTTTTATGGGGGGAAAAACTACATTCCCTTGTTTTAACTGAGTGATTACAAAAATTGTACAGTTTTAAAAAGAACATGCAAACCAGACTGAGCTAGATAATGCATAGATCAAGCTAAAATTCATACTGTTATTTTCATTGTATGTTAAATGCAAAGTACGGTATGAACACTTCCAGCGACATTTATTTGTTACAAACATTTTGTCAGTTCTGACAGTTTTATCCTGTGCCAGATACGAGATAAAAAAAATAATTGCAGTAGGATCACCTAAAAACACAAACTTCGACATCCAGGCACATCATGTGAACTGAAATCCTCATATCTTTATCATCAAATAAATATAATATGGCGTAATCAGACAATATTATCCCCCAAGTCTGGTAAAATAGCCTTTGGGCATTCTGTCTCCAAAAACCAGTTTGTGAGATTTCAAAGTGTGAAGAGATCCTAATTTTCCAATATGTGACGGCCAATACAGGCCAATTTGGTCTTTATTCATGAGGAGTTCTAAGATGGACAATCATCGGGCATTCACTGTGACTCATCTTCCTTAGTCTTTCTATAACCTCCTTCATTGGCCGTTTGTAATTATGAATAATTCATGAGATACTGTATGCTCTGACGAGGCATTGGATATCAGATGGAGCCAGCGAGCCACACTGCTACAGGGAGATCAAAGTCTAGGCCTAATTTGGCCTTATGAACTGAGACCTCTAATCAAATTGATGAAAGAACGGTTTTGAAAGGCGCTTGTAGTCATTACAAAAATGTGTCTGGGAGGGCTTAGTCCCTGAGGCAGACAATGTGTGAACAGAAATGTTGAGACATTGCTTGATGACTGACAATATGATGGTTGAAATTCATGCATTCAGGCATTTTATTTGGGATGTCTTCAAGTGTAGTTTGTGTTTAAAAGCCCATTGTCTCATTTGCAATGACCCAACATGTCAATCAACAAGTTGACTAGGAAAACCTTCTTCAAAGTAAAGATTGAATGGGAAACAACTATCAAATAAGATGTTTCTGCCCGAGAGGAAAGAATTTTACCAGAAAAAAATCCATGTTTGCAAACGATTTACTTAGTTGGCTCGCATCTGGGCGTTCCGAAATGGGCGTGATGTACAGGCTGCACGATTTAGGCTTCAGAAACTTTCCGTAGGTAGACTACGCTGTACATGTGGACTGGACACAACCAGTATAATGCAAGCCACAGAGTGCATACCGGGTAGGCCTACATATAGAGTGCATATATATAGAATAAGTAGTGTTGAAACACCTTGTCAAGAGCGGCAAACGCGCATGGATTTTTCATGTTTCTGGAAAACTTGCATTTGACGGAGCTGAAAAGTCTTCAGATAGGTTGTTTGATGTCCTTCTTTTGATTTCTAATGGTTTTGTTCCCAGAATCGCTCAAAAACAGATCATAGGGCCTTTAAAACTTCAGAAGTGAACATTTTGTCTTCTGTCTGGTTTGCATGGGGATAGCAAACAACAAATGTGACCCTTTCTAGAGAAATGAGTCAGAAGTCACACAGCCAGAGCCAAAATTTGTGACCATGGGCAGATCGCAATAAAATCAGCTTAGCCACTGGTCTAAGTTAGGCCAAACAAAATAATCGGTTTGTTTACGGTAACCCGACCGACCTGAAATTTGAGGCCAAATTGCCGACCTCAAACTTTTTATTGCCAATTTTCAAGTTGATATAAAAATGAGCACTAGCCTATTTGCAATAATTTCCAACGAACATAACAATTTCTGCACTTGAAGCTGACTATAATTTGACACAAACATACCTGTCACGAAGGCCCTACACCTGTTTTGCTACGCAGCGCTACGTACGATCTTTATTGTCGTAAAATTTCACGCACAAAAACAATCACACACAACATTCACGACTGTCGCGAAAAACTTCACGCAAACTTTTTTTACAACCGTATTATGCCCCTCCAGGGCCACCATAATCTTTGGTGGTTAATAATAGATTAAATATCAGGGGTGTGAAATCTCCGGTTTTTAGCGGATTTCCGCTTTTTAATGAGCGTGCATGCCATAATTTATTTGTTTTGCGCTCCGTATTTTATTTTCCGTTTTTTTTTGCTCTACAAAAAAAGTACAACGGGCCATATTTTTTTACCGAGCATAAACAGCGCCCTCAATTGATTCATTTCGTGAAGCAAACTTGTGCTAGTCCCCAAGCAAGTGCAATGGCATTCGGCGCTTGTGTATGTAGTGTATGCTAAATGTGCAGTGGTGCCGCGTGTGTGACTGCAGCGAGTAGCTAAACTCTAATCCCTCAGCAAGCGCCATCTTTTCCTGCATCACAAACCGGAAGCGGCTGTTCGTGCATCGCGTGCGTGTGTGGTGTGTGATGCGCGCGTGGGGCGCTACATACACCGCGCTCATGATCGGCAGGCCGGGGCAATCCCTGCGCTCAGCAGGCCGGGGCGATCCCCGCGCGCGATGCGGCAAGCAGCGGGCAACGAACCAATTTTACTGGCCGCTTTCGCTTGCCTGTCTTCAACGATCAATGTTGCCTAGATTCTTTTTAATATTATCCACACGTGTACAAGGTAAATAGGCCTATTTAAAACAAAACTGGTTCTTGGGATAGTAAAAATGTTTTTTTTGACATTGCACATGCACAATGTTCAAACGATCTCAAAAGTTGAAGCACTCGTAGTCTGTAACGCCTCTTCCCCGCCCCCTCCCTCAAGGAAGCCACGCCCCGAGAGCTGTAATTAAAAAACAAAAAAGGCAGTGCCAAGTTTAATTCTAAATTTTAAGGTTGTTTTGTTATTGAACTGTCTTTCTTTCTGCGTATTTTGAAGAATGAACAGATAAACTTAACTTACCTCCGAGTCAACTCTGGGTCAGGCTGAAGTTTTCTTTGGAGTAAATTACCCATGGGTAGAAGCTGGACTTGGAATTAGGAAGCTCTTTGCCTCGCAAATGCATTTTAATACCCAGAGACTCACAATTCATGTACACATTTTCGTTAGATTCCGACAGCCAGACACATTCAAAACAATGTTTTTACATGAATTGTGAGTTTCGGCTCTGTTAATGTTATGGTACACCTTGCATTACTGAGCCTACTGAGTGAAAAAAAAGAAGATTTTGCACCCAGCAACCCGGAGGTTCATCAGTCTGGGTAAAATGCAAGTAAGTGTACAACAATGGAATGAAATGTAAACCAAATATACCTTCTCAAATTGAAAATTGCTGAAATACATGTTCACATTCAAAACAGCACTGATCTACATAGGTCTAAATTGTGCCCTTTTATTGAAAGGGGGGTATACCGCTGACAAAGTGCGAGAGATTTGACCACCTTCTGTATTGGCATATGTTTTCTTTCTTATTTTTTTCAGTCAATGCCGATTTTACCAGTTTCCAAATTGAGACAATTCTTTATGACTTATAAACAAAATAGAAATGAGTACATGAGTACATGAACATGGTTAATAGTGTTAATAGTGAGTTTCAAACATTGCAAAAAAACACGCAAATGCATGAACTGAAATGTAAAAATAAATGACAAAATAAAATTATTTTCCTACCTACCTACCTGGATTTTTTTTAGGCCGTTACCGTAAACGAACCATTTATTTTGTTTGGCCTTACTCTAAGACCGGTCTTTTATATAGCTGGCTATCTAACTTAGCCAGTCTCGGCTTAGTCGCTGGCTTAGCCCATTGCAATAAACCAGTCTCACAGTACGGCTGCCCCAGCCGAAAAACACATCTTAACAGAAAGTGACGCAGCCAGCTATCCTTGGGTTCTTTCAAGCCAAACAAACGTCCTCACGAAGCCACTTGATGATGCGTGTGTGGTGCGAAAGTTATCAAATAGCACTAAAAAGGCTCTAATGGGATGTAGTGCGGTGTCCAAAAATTATAGCCTGCTCGCCGCGGGCTTAAATTTTAAGACTGGTCTAACTTTAAGACAACAATATTGCAAGCGGGCTATAATTATAGACCAATCTTAGTGGACGCTGTGTTAGCCGGCTAAGCCTATTGACCGGTCTTGGACTGCATTTTGCAAGCCGCCTCATAACTAGAAATCAGCAGTGTATCCAAGCTCCTTAAAATACAAAAATAATGGAAATTCTGGGTGGTACGTGAACATTTTGGGCAGTTCCCAGGTACCAGCCGGTATTTCCATTGCCACGGATCCACTGTTGATTTCTACTTATGGCTGCAACTCGTTTCTCTGGAACTGGTCACAAATTATGGTACCGACCTTAACAAAGGCCAGCAAGGCCAATGACCTCACATGAATGTCCTGCTGAGCTTGTCAGGGTCTCCTTTCAAAAGGAACATTTTCTGAATACCAATTTGGCCAGCATGCCCACTTCCAATTAGAACAATTTTGCAACAGTTGTGAACCTTTTAGGCCCGTTTACACTCAATTCGCCTTTGCTGAATCTAACTCCGCAATTTCCAAAAAGGGGAGTTGAAGCCGGGTAGGTATAAGTGTAAACGCAAAAGGTGAATTGAAAAGGGTGGATCAGACCCGGGTCTGATTCGCCTTTTTCAAGTCACCTTTGGGGTAGGGTTGAACCTCGCAATTGCGGGGTTGAACCCTGCAATCGTCAAGGTCGTTTGTAGTGTAAACGCTACCCGAATACAGATTTGGCAATTTGAGTGTGCCCACGGTGTAGTATATTTAATTGACCAATCTGGCACTAGTGCCGTGCCGCAACACGTAACGGCTCATGTATGCGCTGCAGTTACAATTAGTGGTGACTTTTGCGGTTTCTGAAGGCGAGTTTAAGACGATTTGGGGTGTAGTGTAAACGCGGCAAATGTTCAGTTTTGCGGTCGCAATGAAAATGCTGGGTCTGTATACACCTTTGCCGGTTTGAGTGTTAACGCGGTGTTTGCGGGAAGGCGAATGGGGCACAGGACCGACAATCATAATTTGTGACCTGACCCTGTGTGAAAAGAGCATCTACCGTTATACTTTTGGTGATGCTTAATCATTTTTACTTTGCCCCTCTGGGGAAAAAATCCTGGAAACGCCCAAGTAGGCAAATGCTCGTATACATGTACATACATGTACGTTGATGTGATCTCAATGCAGGATTGCAACTAAGAATGTGCTTAACTCTTTCACTACGGAATTTGTTCAAGGTCTGTGACGTAATTAATTGAAGACCACAGTTTGTTTGTGTGGCGCTGACAGCGGCTTTCTGGCCAGAAGTAGACATTTCTCGAGCCGCTGTGAGCGGTGCGCTGTAGTGAAAAAGTTAAAACATGCAACAGAGGCTAAACATCTTTAGATAATTTAATGCAACACGATCAATAATGTTTCAATAATTTATCAAGCAATCGAAAAAGTTTGAGCTACCCCGGTAAATGTTGAAAGAATCCACAGTCCGCACCGATCAATATCACACACTCGGCATTCTGTGTGTGATTTCCAATTTGGACACCCATTTCACCTCATTTCTGGTAATATGTATTCCATACGAGAATTCGTGGACTTGACTGCACTGTGTAATATCGATCATGTTTCACATCAAATGCTGACCCTCTATTGACAGAGCTCTTTAACAAAGTTTTCTAGATATCGCGTCCCTCACTTCATTCACATTCTGCTGCTCTTGGAAACTGTGTGCGACTCAAAATATTTATTTACTGTACTTGACTTGCAGGCCCTTAGCCTTTTGCCGTACTGATGGCTTCGCGGTTTAGCTTGAAACAGATATGTTTTGGCGTAAATGCACCCCCTTTTTTTCCTGTTTGACATGCTCTCAGGAAAGGGGACTCAGTTGATCGGAACTTGGAGTTGTGTGAAACATGATAGATGCTTCTCTTGGCCCAGTTCAGTGGTGGTGTGTTCGCCTTGTGAATAGACAATTTTTGTGGGTAGAAAGTGGAGGAAAATCCCAGTGGGATGAAATAGAGGATTTGATGAACATCGCTGAAAAAGTGCTGCAGGGAAATCAGAAAGGTTGAAGGAGTTAATGTGTTAAACATTGGTGCTTGTCGAAGTTGTCCAGTTTCAAGGGGAAACCTGAGGGAGTACCGGTAATACCACTGTGCCTCATAGCCCAGATGGTAGAGCATCTGCCTTTGTGCAAGAAGTCAAACCTCATTAATAAGAGGTCACAGGGACTTTGCAGATTACCTTGTTATAACAGGAACCTTGTATTATCAGGAATAAAAACAATAAAGAACAAAGCAATGAGACCTTAACTTTTACTTGTTGAGCAGAATGTTGTATCAACAGTGCTGTTATTATCAACATTCCAATTTAGGAATACGCTTTAACACATCTGCATGAGTCTTTCCACTGTAAAGGGGGCATTTTGGCAGCACAGACCATATTTTCCTGAAAATACCTTTGTCTGGTCTCAAAATAAAAGAAATAAGTTTCAACCGGGACGGCCTAAAACTTAACACAAGTGTCCGTCCCGGTTACGAGCGTATATTGGAAATTTGTACACAGGGTTTTTAGACAGGCATGTTGTCACACTATTTGTAACCCTTTTTTTGGCTTAAGTTATCTCTTCAGAACAACTGAAACTTATTTCTTTTATTTTGAGACCAGACAAAGGTATTTCCTGGAAAGTATGGTCTTTGTTGCCAAAATTCCCCCTTTACTGTGGAAAGACCCATCTCTTCATTTTAAGGAAAACTGCAAATCAGTGTAGAGGAAAACTTTCACAGGCAGTTTTATGTTAATGGCCCTTGTATACAATGCATAGTTCCGAGACTGCCCAGTTAACCCCGCCCCTTAGATATTGTTGCTATGTGCTCACAAGCCATCGCAAAAAAATGGCGACACAACGTACAAAGCAACGGGACTCGGCATGGAAAGCACAGATTCATTGGAGAAAACTCAAAGGTATTTATGTTTTAGGGTCGACAGTTACCGTAGCACACACTGAGCGAAGGGCTATTAATGCAGGGATGACATATATTCATAAAAATGCGCTTTCCTACCTTTGAACAGCGAATCGCCCGACATTGAAACCAAAATTCACCCGGTCACTGGCGCATACAACATACAAACTGTATGGGCAGAAAATCGCGTGATTGTGTGATGATTGCATCACTTTGACCTTTGTGGGCGCCGTCTGCTAGCTCTGTTGTGACTGGTCGGCGGGTTCGGCTTGATTGACAGGTCGGAACTATGCATTGGTATGTAACTAATAATAATTACTGATAGGGCCTTGCATCTTAAAAACAAATGACCTCAGAGTGCTGTACATACATATAGAGCCACAGCAAACCTATCGGTTAAAGATCAAGAAAATATAACTACAAAACGCCATTTGTACCCCGCAGTTTGTGCATGTGCCATCCACTCATACATACTCGTACATGTTTGCATTCTGTCGTAAGATTAATTAAACATTTCTTTTTTGTACGATTGAGCATGTACTTGCACATGCATGTCAAACAGTTTTTAAAATTAATACAAATTTGCTACTTCCGTGGTGCCACAAAATCTTAACATTTTACCCAAATCGGACCAACGTTAATTTTAATCTTGTCCAACAACACTCTGTGTAACTCTCTCACTCGGAGCTTGGAATCCGCAAGCTCTCTTGATTAAGGAGTCCGTCATCGCTTAGCAACTGGTTAAACATTCATCCCGAACTCCTCCAGATTAGACACCGAAAATTGAGGCACTGCAAATGGTGAAACGTCTAGCGTCGTTTATCATCCTGAAGTGTTTAAAGCAAAAGTGGCGTACCTTTTCTTTTTCACTGTTCGTCGGAGTAATATCCTCAGATTTATCACTGAACTAAATTGCCTTCTCCTGCAAAAGTAAATATCATAAAACATGGGAAGGGTCGCCAAATGGTACTGATCCGTGTCTCTTCTATTTTGTATCTTCTTCATTTTGGTTTTTCTTTTCCGGTAGGAGATCTAAAAAAAAATCCTTTGATCAACAAAAGAAAGTACATGTAGTCAGAACAGGTATGCCCTGTTTACTCTCAAACCAGATTTGTCGAATCAAACCCAATTTTCCAAGAAAAGTGAGTTGAAGCCGTGTAAAGATTGTACATGCTGTATGTATGGAAAATTAAACTCACGAATCCAGCACCGGTTACGCAATGCAGAACAGCCCAAGGTTGCACTGCGTGAGCTGTTACACCGTGTTTACACTCGAATGGGCAAAGGTGGATACAGATCCAGCATTTTTATTGCGACCACAAAACTGAACATTTGCCGCGTTTACACTACACCCCAAATCGCTTCAACTCGCTTCAGAAACTGCAAAAGTCACCACTAAATGTAACTGCAGTGCATGCGTGAGCTGTTAGGTGTTGCTGCACTAGTGCCAGATTGGTCAATTAAATCTACTACACTGCGGGCACCGCCCCAAGGACACTCGAAGTGCCGAATCTGTATTCGGGTAGCGTTTACACTACAAGCGACCTTGACGATTGCAGGGTTCAACCCCGCAATTGCAGGGTTCAACCCTACCCCAAAGGTGACTTTAAAAAAGGCGAATCAGACCCAGGTCTGATCCGCCTTTTTCAATTCACCTTTTGCGTTTACACTTAGTGCCTACCCGGCTTCAACTCCCCTTTTTGGAAATTGCGGAGTTCGATTCGGCAAAGGCGAATCGAGTGTAAACGGGGTGTTAGCGGTGAATTTTGTGGATGAGAAAGGCAAATTAAATCCGGACTGAAAAAAATGTATACATGGCAAATTTTCAGGTTGCTGGACCTGTAAATGCAGCCTTACTCTTGATGATTAGCTACACATGTATACTACATTGTAAGTGCCAGGAAAAGTTATTTCTAAGGAAATTTGTAGGGTTGACAACTCAATAGTTACTGGTATGCACTATTGATAATAGTATTTCTCAAAAAAATTACCTGTTGGTGTGCAGCTCCTTGTAGACACGACCCAAATGTTTAATAACTGGGAGGAAAAAGTGATATTTGCTGCAAAGTAATGTTCATAGTGTACCAGTACATAGTGGACTTCAGCACATCAAAGAGGCATTGCAAAGCGCCATATATGTGTAAAACATGCATCATGAGTACCTAGCAAAGTAGATGCAATATAAGACAATACCATTATGTCAGACTTGTTCGTAATTAAAAATGCCACGTTTTCACATCACCAATAATGAAATGAGTAGAACGAACTCGGCTCGGTGAATCATCCTTCCTGAATGATGGTCAACAATATTGCAGAAGACAACCTCCTCCTCGCCACCGTATGAATGGAGACCACATGACAAAGTATTTTTGCGGCAGACGACACAGTGTTTGCAGTACACTCTAAGGTGTGTTAGGATGGCAGAATTTAAATCAAAGTGGGCCAGTTGATGAATCAAAGCCGACAGGTGGGCTTAGATGTTGTGGGAGGGTTCGACAGAAGCAATGAAGGCAAAGTCTACTTTAAAAAAAAAATCAAATTTTTTCAAATAAAATGTCTGAAAATTCTGAGATGTTAAAGACATTACGTGATTGGAAAACTGTTAACTCTTTCAGTACACATTGTTATTGGTAACAAATTTCCAACCGGGACGGCCTAAAATGTAACACAAGTGTGTCCCGGTTACGAGTGTATATTGGAAATTTGTACACTGGGTTTTTAGAAAGGCATGTTGTCACACTATTTGTAACCCTTTTTGGGCTTAAGTTATCTCTTCAGAACAACTTAAACTTATTTATTTTATTTTGAGAGCAGACAAAGCTATTTCCTGGAAAATATGGTCTTTGTTGCCAAAATGCCCCGTTTACTGTGGAAAGACCCACTCGTCAGATCTGACATGTTTCTTCCTCGCTGTTTAAAAATGGATGAACACCTGGCATAACAACTAATAGAAATCCTTTAAATCAATAAGGTTTTAGACGGCCATTTCCCCCATGCATGGCTGAATTTTAATCGCTCACGGGGAAACACCAAGCACCTGATTTACAAATTCTGAATTGGAATGTACACTCCAGCATGTATTGCTACCGGTACATACACTGTATGCTGATGCTGTGTCTGTGAGAAAGATGTTGCGAGATCCAGGAATCAGAATTTTGTGATGACATTTTCCAGATTTTTAAAAAATTTTCATTTGAGGGATTACACATACGTATGTAGTATCTTACAAATACAACTACTCGCAGTGTCTTCGAATTACATCATTTCAAGGAATTTTCTGAATCATCAGAATGCGACAAAGTATGGAAGCATTTGCACATTAGTTGCTCATTCAGAAATAAAGTGCCAGTGCGTCGTTTATGTTAATGTCTCGTAAAATAAGTTGCTTTGGCAAAACATATGTAAATCTGTCTTTCACCTGTTCCTTTTAATGCACGGTCGGCAACCCATACAGACAAATTATTATTGGTTGGCCACGCTGCAAATTTCTAATTGATGAAATCATGGTTCAAATTATTCAATGTAATTGATAGAACTTTCATTTATCCAATTAGTCTTCGGTCGAATCGCATTTGTCTCTAGTGAAACACCTGTTGTCTCAACAAGTAAGCAGGGAAATTAATCCAACTTCTTCGATTACTGCATGATGTATTTTTTTTCTTTTGGCCAAATGGCAAACTCATTTATCACAAGCAGCCTTTCTGGAAATTTGTTCTGATTTTTTTGTTTAAGAATCCTCCTCAATCCTTCAAAATCAATATGATTTTACTACACCCTAGCGAGTTGGGGTTAATAATTGACTCATGTGTACATGTATAAATGTAATAGAACACACAAGTGAAAATGCCAGCATTTGTGTGTTAATGTTACACTAAAACTAGTGATTGTTTCCCTATGCTTCAGCAGTGGATGTTACAAATGACCAGTGAATGATTAGACCCTGTATTTATGTTGGCAACCGACAACACACTTTATTAGTCTATAAACTAATACACGATAATTGTCTCGTTTGTTCCCCATTTTTGTATGATAATTCTGATGTTTTTGTTTACGTGTGTGTGTGTAATTAAAGTGGGAAACGGGGAGGCCTGCCTTGATTTTTACAATGCTCCCCTCTTCATGTGTATTTTTCTGTCATTAACTCATGCTTTCCTTCACAAAATGCAGTACGCATTTCCCAGAATTTGTTTAGCCTTTCCTGAACCGGGAGCCTTCCGGACCTTACCCTCATCATAGTACAAAAAATTCAATCTGGTATACCCCCACGAGAGAAGAAAGGCGACAAAAACCTGAGCTCCAATGCATCAGGGGGAGCCAGTCACGTTTTGTTAATTCCAACAGATGAATATGTATCCAGGACAATGCAGGATAGACTTACAGCCATTGATAGTTTTAATGGTTGGAGCTGGGTACCAATGAATGTTGATTCCCAGATGATTCAGAGTCAATTTGCACAGTGAGGACGAAGGGAACCGGTTTAGTGGCAGGGTTTGTCTGTATGCAATCGTCCAATGAGCATGCAGTTTTTTAGTCAACCAACTCATACAAAGCATTCTGAGATCTTTGACATTTTCCCTTTTGTCTGAATAGCACACGCCTACAGGTACATTCCTAATTTTTGTCAGTTAAAGGTCATGAAACCAACTCGATTTCCTAATTTTCCTTGTATTCTATTCTATTTAAGCTACACCTGCCATCGCTTTGTGATAAAAGATAGATTATGGAATTTGAAAATATTGCAAATGGTGTGAGATTGAGGATGTGTATGATAAAAACCAGAGACCCTGTTCTCACTAGAGAAATCGCTTCATTCGACGAAGATTCGACAAAGATTCGACAAAGATTCGACAAAGATTCGACAATGATTTGACGAAGAGATTTTCGGATGTGAATGCACACCTTCATTCAACGAAGATTGGAATTGCTTCATTAAACTGAAACTTTCTGTTTCTTTTGTTGCTCGGTATTTATTGTTCATCTTCAATTATCGATTTCATGCCAAATGATATCTCGGGCAGAATCATTGCATTGAACAGTTGGAATCATTTCTATCTTCCATTTGATTACAATTTCGGGACATTGCAAATCCTGTGTATGGACTTTTAATGTTTTACTACTTTTAGACTGTCCTCGTTTTGTACCTCATTGCCAAACAAAGCAAAACATTTCAGCAAAATGACTGCTCAGTCTGTTTATTTGTACGGGTGTGTACATGAGCGCACACCACTTCAGGACGTGAAGCCATACCTGGAATTTTCTACTTTGTTGTTGAAGTGTTTGCATAAGTTCCTTTTATAACCTTTGATCGACCCAGACTGATGACAACAAAGGAAAAGCCGAAGCCCATGCTGCACAAGTAGGCCTACTGGTATTTTATTGGGCCTGAAAAATACTTCATTGGGCATAAAATGGCCAGGGTATTACCAAAGATTCATCCATCTAAAAGTCTCATAAATGGGGCTCGTGTACACAATGCAGTATATTATCAGTCTTGTGTTACTGCAGCGTGAAGGCTCTTGAGCACTGTTGGTGCGCTGCAGTTATTTGTCTAAATGTTTGACAGTAACACCCCGTTTATACTCGATTCGCCTTTGCCGAATCGAACTCCGCAATTTCCAAAAAGGGGAGTTGAAGCCGGGTAGGCACTAAGTGTAAACGCAAAAGGTGAATTGAAAAAGGCGGATCAGACCCGGGTCTGATCCGCCTTTTTCAAGTCACCTTTGGTGTAGGGTTGAACCCCGCAATTGCGGGGTTGAACCCTGCAATCGTCAAGGTCGCTTGTAGTGTAAACGCTACCCGAATACAGATTCGGCAATTTGAGTGTCCTTGGGGCTGTGCCCGCAGTGTAGTAGATTTAATTGACCAATCTGGCACTAGTGCAGCAACACCTAACAGCTCACGCATGCGCTGCAGTTACATTTAGTGGTGACTTTTGCGGTTTCTGAAGCGAGTTGAAGCAATTTGGGGTGTAGTGTAAACGCGGCAAATGTTCAGTTTTGTGGTCGCAATAAAAATGCTGGATCTGTATCCGCCTTTGCCGATTCGAGTGTAAACGTGGTGTAAAAGGCACTGAAGGTATTTCTGAACTCCTTGTGAACAAGAGTATATCATAATCAAGGCCACAATTCTTTTCGAATAAAAGGTTTAGTTGGACAAAAACTTTTTGCATGTTGCATAAGGAACATTTCATAAGGTCTCTTGTTTGTGCCTTGCATAACACTATATTCAAATTACATAATTATACCAAGTGGTACTTGTGATATAACATGCATTACTTTATGGGTATTCCCAAGTACGACTGCCTCTGACACTCACAGGCTTTCTCTAACGAATTTGACAGGCACTAGCTTGTCGTGACTGTCGACCATAAAATCCAAGGACCATATTGACTCCTCGTATAATAGCAAACATGCGATTTGTCACTTTTTAGAAACCTCATTCCAGTCAACTTACCACCAATGCGTGCTTGGATTTACCGGGAACATTACAATTGTTAACCAACTTCCGGATGGGTGATTTCGCCATTGATTTTCAAGGATTTTTGGTGCAATGTTTACCATTCCCTTTTACAGATTTGTTTGTTTGGGTTTTTTTTGTAGTCTTGGTACAAGACGATTTGCTGTGTTTGGCGCCCTCTCTTTATTTATTTATTCACCACATCCAACAGCGGAAGGACCGCCAATTACAAGAATGGGATCAATTAACATAGATATTCGAATAAAGTTCTATCAACTTCTAAGTTGAATTAAAAACGGCCAGAGACACCGGGGAATCCCTCCCCTTGCTCTTCACGAAGGAATGCTCTGGGATCTTTAAAGTGCGTTACCTAACACACTGGACCAACGGCTTTACATCCCTTCCGAAGGACGGAACAAGTGTGATTTAGTGCCTTGCTCAAGAGCACAAGTGCCACAACCCGTCACGGCCCGGAATCGAACCCACATTCCAGTACTGGCACAGGAACTTGAGTTCAACGTGCTAGACAGCTCGGCCATGACACCCCACTTGGTGATTGTCGGTGTTACATGTAAGTATGGCGCGACGGGTAGAGAACAATTCAAGGAGAATTGTCTTGCACCAAGACTACAAAAATAACTAAGACTAAATAAAAATGCTTCTCAGATCACCATTTTTCAGTCCTGTTTCACACTTCTATTAACTAGAATTCTGTTGTGTAACAGTTTCTCCATGTACGAATGTTAAAAACAACCCCATCTCATTGCAAAAAGAAATGTCCCATGGCCACAACTTGGTCCAGAATCCTGCTTGACATTACAGTTAACCTCCCTTATGAATCAACCCTCGCACTACTCTTTGTCGTGCCACCAGTCTTAAAAAACAGGAGGTTCCTGCGCATAATAAACAAACCCGAACTCCCTCAACACCAATACATCCCGTGCTTTAATACATGTACATGCACTAAGGAAACCTACGAAATGATTTGGGTAGTACATGTAGGCAGTTTGAAAGGTGGAGCACTAGAGCGTCTGGGGCCCCCTGAAACCAGGCTTTTTAATGTGAGCAGTAAAACCTGTGTGATCTGATGTTGAACATGACTGATTGCCCCACAGGATGTGGCTGTTTATTTTTCCATAGCCAGGTGTTTGTACTGAAGTCTGAGATTTACTATTGATATTTCAGAGGTTTTTTTCAGTTATAAGAAAGAGGGGCTGACAACCTTCTCTGAACTTGGGGATGTTTTCAGACACCTGTAAATTAAAATTTTGGAACTAAAAGGATTTGGAATCTTTAAAAAAAAATGTACATGTACATGTATATATATATATACTGTCTCAAAAAAGAAATGCCATTTTCTTAAAATATCATTTCTTGATCAAAACAGAAGTTTGTTGAATACAGAGTTCACTTGTGCCACTTCAAGCAGAGGGGCGCAACCTGCCTCAGTGGCTCTTACAGAGGCTGGTGCAGTCAGCCTTGCCACAAGAGGTGTACATAGTATACACATCAATGACCGATAAAATGTTATATCTCTCAGCCTCCTCAATCTTTCGTTCGGAGTATAAATTGCATTTCTATTTTTGAACTGTACACGTGTATAAGCAAAAACAAACAAATCTTGCAGATTTTTCACAGCACACTGTTTGATGCCTTCATACAGTATACGCTTAAGCTGCATTTAATTTTACTGAAATTACATGTACTAAAAAATGTATTATTATTTGCATTTGGTCTGGAACAGGGTTGAGTTCAAGCTATTAAGAAACCAATCTCGGGGTTGAAATTCAGTTGGTCGAATTTAGTTTCAACTGCGCACGCATCATGTTTTACATAAATTTGGTTTAGAAAAAAGGTTGCATGCCACAACCTTCTTTGAATTTTGTGACCTTTGGCATCATTACCAAACCAAATTTATGCAAAACAGGATGCGCGTGCATAATGACGACCAATTTACAACAGAGGACTCTTTAGATATAAATAAAGAGCACGTCATGTACAGTGTCCACAAACCTGAAATCTTCATAAAGAAATCAATCCAATCCCGTGACAGCGAGTGCATTGAGGAGGAACGAGTTACTTGTAAGAAAATCTATGATCCAGCAAAGGGTGTTAGCAGAGGTGTGGCTCTTTAATTATCCTTCACACCTTTGTCTGTAATTCCATCCTCGCTCTACCCTCTTCTTCTAAGGTTTGATAATGATGGCCTTGGATTGATTAAGATACAGTAGGCCTATTGGTTAGTAGAATGGCTGCCATCTTCAAGGCACCTGCGCCAAACCAAAGAGGACTTTGTGTTGCATTCGGGTGAATGGCTTTGTTGGATTGAGTTATTAAATTCATCCCATTTTTAAATCATTCTTGTTACATTCTCTTCTCCAGCTTATAATCCTCAATTGCACTTTGCATGTTGTATTGAAGGCATGGTCTGCCATGTGTAGAATCGATAGATCCTGTTTTGTTTGTTTTTAAAATGATTGCACATCTGTCATGCATTATGCATTCAGAGCTACAAAATGGATGCATGCCAATTTGCCAGGGTTCTCTGGTTCGAATACAGATGAGCTCCATGAGATCTTCTCTCATCCTAATGTATGTTTGGGTATTTTATTTCCATGGTGATTAGGCACCATACCAAATGTTGAGTTTAATTGTTATTTTGCACAATAATTACGCAACCATACAACACAGAGGGAAAAATTTAAAGATCTCCGAGGTTGTCAATTGACAAACCAAGGTCCTATTTCACAAAAGTTAAAAACATTCTTAAGTGGATTTAGGAACAATAAAATATAATTGTTCCTATCTTTAAAAATATGAGTTAAGAATGTTTATTTAGGAATGTTTCCAAGTGGGCTTTATGAAATAGGACCCAGGAGTATTTCATATCCATATCGGTAGTCGTGCACGAGATTAATCATTTTCCAGGGAATCTGTTGCAAAATCCGGGAGCGTTGGCAGCTCTGCATGATGTATAGCTCAGCTGGTAGAGCATCTGCCCAGTTTACATGTACTGTATACCAGAAGTCTCGAGCTCAAATCTTAAAAACGACCATATGATTTTGCTCTCATCCCATGTTTGGTCAGTTCATTTCCAAGGTGATTCGGCACCACATCAAATATTTTGTTCGTTGATCCACATAAAAAAATAAAATTCCAGTTGAAATGTTGATTATAACAGTTTTGTTTAAAAATTCACTTTGTATAAGTTCCTCTATGAGTCACAAGACCACAAATCCTTCTCGTCCTAGACTCTGGTCATATTTCATTACTGTACCAACTCCAGTTTCACCCAGAATCAAGTCTTAACCAATCTGTTTCCATCTTGACGTCTCATCCAGAGAGACGGCGTCACCGATCGCCTCCTTCGCGTCTCCGTGCTGTGGAACATGCACCAGTCATTTCCTGCCAGAGAGGCAAAGCAATCACGGTTGAGACATGGTTTTGGCTCGTCGATGTAGCGCTGAAATTGGTCATTCTGTCGTCAGATTTATGATTACACGACTGCAAAGGGAGCGATGAAAAGACTAATTTTTTTCTTTCTTTTTGAGCTCGTAAAGAGAAATCGTCGGCGCGGTCCGGAAATGTGGTTCGATATTTGAGCCAATGTTTATCATTGTGTCTTTATAGTAATGAGAGATGGCCCATTTGAAAACAACCATCCAAGAAACGGGCTGGGTAGAGGAGAGTTAAAGGGGAATACAGAAAAATTTTCTGATCCTTACAAAATCGCTTCTGGAAATAAAAAGAGAAATCTTCAGATGTTCAGGAACAAAGATGTGCATTCTCCAAAGGTCACTTTGCACATGAAGCAATTTTTGTAGGCATCAAGATTATCTATTTATAAATAAAAATTTGTGGTAGGTCTAAGCTTATGGTTTGAACCCAAAGGTTTAAATAAAAATACGTTTTTGCAAACAAAAATGAAGAAAACAAATTTGTATGTTTTTAAGTGTAATATTTTTTGGGAATAACTGATTGCAAATGCCATTCTAATTTGACTTGCGTGTATACTCTAAGGACAATTTCTGAATAGCTTGGAGAGAATATGTCAAAAAACTAATGTGCTTTGTGAGTGCCATCCTACTTGTTTAGATAGCGAGATAATTTATCTCATCAAGTTGACTTATAACGTGGATTATGTCGTCTTGGCCAGATACTACATGTAAGTCGACTTGGCGAGATAATTTATGTTGCCAAGTCGATTTTCCAAATCCACTAAGTCGACTTGGCGAGATAATTTGGCAAGATATTTTGCCAAATTGACTTGACTTACTCACTTATCTCGCCAAGGCGACTTAGTGGAATTAAAAAGGCGACTTGGCAACATTAATTATTATGTCATGTCGACTTAGTGGATTTATGAAGTCGACTTGGCAACATACATTATCTAGCCAAGTCGACTTCTTAAATCTAAAAAGTCGACTTGGCAACATAAATCATCTCGCCAAGTCGACATAATCCACATTATAAGTCAACTTGGTGAGATAAATTATCTCGGTATATAAACAAGTAGGATGGCACTCACAGAGTGCCGTAAAAAACTAAATGAAAAACAAATCTCATTATCCTCGGAGGTTCTTATTAGTATGGACAGATCATGATACATGTATAGAGACACAACTTTAATTATTATTCCAAGTCCATGCATAAATGTCTTACAGGGACCAAGATATAATTTGCGGTGGTGTAATATTTCTCCGGTCTCCCCTAGGCCCCAGTGATGTTACACTATCCCGGAATTCGATCCTGAGATTATTAGGAAGGAAGAGATGTTCCACCCAGCTTTTGTTTCAAGATCCCTTCCCCGTAATCTTGTCAGCAAAAATAGAGCAAACGCTTTCCTCATGTGATGTGTGGACATTTGAGAATCCTATCTGTAATTTCACACTGCAATAGTACTCCAACTGCCTAAAATTAATATTCTTATAATTTTAGACTTTCAACCTGCTTGCTGTTCCCAATACTTAACCCTGCTCTCCGGTTTTTGTGTAAATTTATCCACCCATACTTGATTGACCAACAGTATAGTGGAGGAATGTCGATCCCCGAATCCGCAGACTCTAGATTTCGCTCCTGTATGTATGCCGAGTACTTTTGCACCAGGTTATGGCGTATAAACCTGAGCAATTTAACGCTGCTTGACGAGGCATTCTCATATTTCGCCGGGATTAAGAGGCCGGTCGCATTTGGCCAAGATATAGTTACAGGAATCGAAGTGCCTGGCTGAAATACGAAGGGAAATATGACTGGGGTCTCCTGGAGTAGACTAATGCTTCAACAACTTGGCTGATTGTTAGTTCATTTTGATGCAGGTTGCAGGGAGCATCACCTTTTGCCCAGGTTCTATGACTAATATTCAAGCAGGCATGTGACCCGCACTGGAAAAAGGTACATATAGTATAAGTCACGCAGGCTAGGTCGAGTTTTCGCGACCATAAGTAGAAATCTGTGGCGGATCCATGCTCATTAAAATACAAAAACACAATGGAAATTCCTCGCAGTGCCCAGATACCACCTGGAATGTCCGTGCTCCGCCTAGAATTTCCATTGTGTTTTGTCACATATGGCTAAATAGTTTCAAGCTGTGTTTAGGTTTTACAGGAATTTCACTGAGATGACTAACATTTTTGTGGTTGAATATTTTGGCTATTGGAGAAATGACATCACATTGTTGTATTTTGCTTAATTTACAGAGTTGAAACTAAACCTTATGCATTGTCCTCATTCCTCTACCAAAAGTCAGGAAAGAACATACAGAAAAAGAAAAGCTCACGTAAATGAGTTAATTAGTATTGAAAAATTCTAATGGCATTTGAGTGATTGAGGATGTGTATGATAATTTTAAAAATCCTCTCTTGTATAAGTCAGCTCTATTCCTAAATATTTGATAATCTTGACTTTCTGAAAGAAAAAAAAGTTTCTTGCAATCACAGGAAGATGCGTATTAATATTTATTTTACGAAAAATTAGTGGTTTTTTATGATGTCCTTGGAAATATACAAATTTCAGAATGGTAACGAGAAAAATATGACAAATGATATGGTGTCAAAATCCCAACACCCCATAGATAAAAAATGAAAGCGGGGGTGTGGTTGCAGTAAAAGTGATATGTGGACATGTTCCTTTAAGAAGAAAAATAAAAAGACTGCTTCATTTTAACAAGTCTAGATACCACATACCATGTACACGAAGCAACACCATGTTCTCCACATTTTTTTAAAAATCTCTATCTTCGATGTGCTTGACCCTCTCTTACTAGGGTTATCTCTATATTTCAATACCAAAATACATGAGATGGTTAAAGGCAACGCTCGTCAATGTGCGCATGAGGCCAGATTTGTGCCACGAGCATCTGCCTTTAACCTAACATGCACCACATCCCCAGAATGTAATACAATGCCTTCCCCTCGCATTCTATTCCTGCGAGTCCATTGCTAATGCAATCAAAACATCCTCCTCTACAAGAGAATGTTAGTTTATGAAATGAAGACAAGCCACAGGGTCAAGTAATACCTGGAGAGTCTTCTCACATTGTCTTGAATTTTACATGGAGCTTTCCAAATCGGTCTTAAAGGCAAGATTCTCCAAGTGTCTGTAAGTTACTGATGCAGTCACCTAAATTATTTAAAGCTGCAGTACATCGTTTCCAGTTACCAAAAATATTACTTCATGGCTTGACAAGATCAACCTGACTAAAAGTGTTGATGGCAATGGTAAGGAACACCACATGATTTTTTTTCCCTGTGTAAAATACCATCGTGAAAGACATTGCCAACTGAAAGTTTTTTATTTTTTATTTTTTATTGTTTGCAAAGGATTTTTTTTACCATTCATTCAACACAAACACCAAGTGCGAATTTTCAGTTTTCTGAAGTATTACTGCATCTCCATGTGGCTGAAATTTCTACAAGGCAGTTTATCAACACTATCAGTTTTAGCATGTTGTTCCGAATCATGTAATTAATCTGTCTTAAAATTCCCTTACTGCAAAACCCCAGTGTGTGTTAAAGGGCCCTGTAATGCTGGACAACTTGATACCATCTTTGCTGCATATGAGGAATTATTTATTTAGGCAGATTTGACATGTACTACTGTTCATTTTGATGTAAAATGAATAAAAGTTGGTGTTTTTCAACTTTGAAAATTTTTTCCCAGAAACTCGCAGTAAGAGGGCGCTGTTTGGGCGGTTTACTTTAGTAACACACATGAGAGAAAGTAAAAACATAAGAATTCAAACTGGAATTGTGGAAAATGTCTGCAGTTTCCAACCCCAGTTTGTCATGGCTTACAACAGGCAGCATGCAAAACAACAGGTTTACAAAAACAACGGCCAAGGTTTACAAAAGTTTCAACAAGTTAGACCGTGTTTACACTTGATCCCGAGCTCGGGATCGAACACCGAGCTCGGGATCAGCCCCGGATCACAAATAGGTGTAAACGCTCTCGGAACCAAACTGGCCCCGGATCAGACCCCGAGATTTTGGTCTCGCGATGGCGGAGGGTTCGATCCCGAGCTCGGGATCAGTTTGCGGTTAGCTGGGCAATAAATCTTCCCCACATCCTGTTGCGGGCTAAAGGGGAGCCCGCGCTCGTATTATGTACACGTGTACACGTAGTACATGTATATACACGCACACAGGTACCACTGGTTCCATGCATTGTGTGCAGGCATATATGCCTGGACAAAATGCATGATACCCCGACGCGACTCATGTGATGCAACGCTGAGAATCTCGATCGCTGGTGTCCGTTACGAAAACACAACGTACTACAAACGTAATTGGTATCCTGCATTCAGCAATCTCTTTTGCGTGTCCGATACAAACTTCACACGTTGAGAAAAAGTGTTTCTGTATTTCCTCTACTTTCTGCAACTTCTCTACTTTCTGCAACTATCTAGCGACACTTTGTCATTATCATACAGCTTAGTTTTTAGTTGTTATATCAAGGATTTCGGAGTGTCATTCAACGATTTCCGACATAGCATAAGTTGACATTATTTCGTCGTGAAGAGAAGTTGACGAAGACGAAGTAGCCGAGTCGAGTTGTCTTCGTGTGAAAAGATGGCAAACGAAGTTCGCGGGCGCTCGTGGAGCAACGACGAACTGGCGAAGTTTTTGGACATTTGGGCCAGCGCAGAAATAATGGCTAAACTGGATGGAACATCTTGGAATTCTGCTGCGTTAGCTTGACCTTTGACTGCAACTTCTGGCTCCGCGCTCGGGATCAACAATAGATATAAACGCGGCACTCGAGACCATTGCGGTTAACCTCAACACATTCTTATCAGGGGGTCAATCTTGATCCCGAGCTCGGGACCAGTGTAAACACGGTCTTAGAGAAAATAGTCGCATCTTTAGTGCAAAGCTGAGTGTGATTTTCATGTGTTTAATTAAAGACAGATTACATGATTGGAAAACCTTCAAGAATAGGAACAACACCATCACATAACAGAATGTTGATAAACTGCCTTGTAGAAATTTCAGGCACAAATATTTATTAATGCTTTAGAAAACCATAAAATGGTACAAAAACATGTCTGCAGACAAATTATTTTTTAAAGCACCTTCCGTTGGCAATATCTCCCACAAAGGTACCATTTTACACGGGAAATAAATAATTTGGTGTTTGTTGCTATTGCTATGAACACTTACGTATAGTCGGGTTTTTCTTTCAACTCATGAAGTAAAAGTGTGGGTCACTGCAAATGATGTATTGGGACTTTACATGTAAATTGCGACATCACAACTGTGCTCATGAAAATGGAAATTCGTATGAGCATAAAAAACCTTGATTTTAACCCCCAAACAACTTTCAAATTTTGTTTTTATGACTGTAACTGAATCTCATAGTTGCATAGCATAGATTTCATTAATAAAAATACCATTTCTGGGGCCCTTTAAATTAATTCCCTTACTGCAAAACCCCAATGTGCGTTAAAACTGTACCACAGTCTTGTATTATGGCCTCGGGAATGTTTGTATTCCTCATATCCTCTTTGTAGGTATAGATTCTGCATTACGGAGCAATGGGGCTGACTCATCACATTATCTGAACATACCTACCAGGTTCTTACCATATAATAAATGTGCCTCAGGTGGTTTGTCCACAGCTCGGTTATTACCCAAAACTTGCCTTTTTATCCATGGAAGTGTAATAAGCAGGTGTGTTGGCTGCCTGTAGGGGGTTTTAGTGTAAGGTGGGTGTGCCAAAAACGGCTTTAGTCTATTATTAATGCGCTTGGGAATTTGACATCGGATTTGAGTGTCATTTGCAATGCGGTCTAGTGGATCATATTCAAGACCTTAGTTCTAAAGGTTGTGGGTTTGAATCCCTGTCTGGTCCATCTGTGGTAGGTGTGCCCTTGAGCAAGGTACTTTGCCACACATAGACAGCCGAAGTGTGACGTGGTTGCCATGGTAATTGGCTCTAAACTATCATGGCCGTCGGCAAACGTACCATTGCAAAAGCACAGGGACACGGTTCAGTGAGTTTTAGTGTAGAGCCATTGCCTAGGCAACTAACAAAAGATGACGTATTCACTTTGGCAGTCATATGCAGCACGATATGTGGCAAACGGACTCCCCCCTATCATTGTTCCCCTATTGTCTCAAACATCCAAGGAATTTCCAAGGAATTCCTTTCAGTTTTTAGGGGGATTGGTGCATGTAAATGAGAAAACCTGCTCCCTATCATGGCCACTGGTGCAAAGGGTCTATACCAGATATTTTTCTGTATTCTACACATGAATACCTCGAGTACCTATTAAACCAGAGACATCTGGATATTATTTAAAAGTCCCAAACTGAACTGATGTTTAGTCTGTGTTTACTTGTTGTACACAAAGCATCACATCCCACCCTTCCCCTGCACTTGTTCATGTCTGACCCCTGTGCTGTTAGTGGCTGGAACCTGCCAACAGCAAAGTGACCCTGGGTGATAAATGACTGGAGATTTCATTGTAGGGTGCTGTGTCAAGTACCAGCAGAGTGTAATGGGGGAGGCACCCAATATATCAAACATTGTATGGTACACATGTAGAAGGGGTTAACTCTGTTGTGCTTGACTACACCCCATTTGCCTCTCCCTGTTTAGCTTTTTCGACATACTGAAGGTAGGCGATTGCACAGGTGCAACTAAAAACTTGACCATACAGGTGTAATAAATCACGTTGCTGATTTTATTTGTAACCATGGAATACTTTTCCATGTAGGCTATAGTATGAACACCTGGACATACATGTGGGAGGCATGGTGGTCAAGTAGATATATCATGTCGGACCTTCGGCCGAGAAGTCCATGGTTCGAGTCCTGGTCATTGCACTACGTTGTCCTAAGACAAAACACTTTACTCCACATCTTGAGAGAAATTTAAAACATTTATTACTTGTAACAAAATCTTCATGTATTTAAATTTAGATGTCAACTAATTATAATTTTGTTCACATGTACATTTGGTACTTTTTAGCAGATTTTCTTGAATCACACAAAAATATAATCTAGAATCCTCCAAATTCAAATTAACAATGATTGTTTAGTTTGAGAACTGTGTGCTTATTTCAAATTCAACATTAAAAAATGTGTACATGTAGTTGGAGTGAAAGCAGTTGAACTGTATTGGTTCCCAAGTTACATCCACAACCACCACTTTGTTAAATAATTCAAAATGGCAGCACTTTATCAACACTGAAGACTCCCAAAATACCCCAAAATTACCCCCAAACAGTGTAAGCCACCACATCATGCAGCATCGTTATATAAATGGTGATTCATTGCTCCCTTATTGACCATTTTTGTGGAAATGAAGAAATGTCACACTTTGTTCCTCAACTTCATGGAATGATCCATACTAGTTACCAAATGGTACGTTTTGCAAAAAGGAATTTATAAAGCATAAAGTGTACATGGAGTAACTGACTGTCCTATACTCATGTAATTATTTTCAAGCCAGTGTTCTGTTATGGCTATTTGCTGGTAGCCAACTGTGACTACATCTGTATTGACACTCTCAAACCTGTGTCCAGTTCTGACATTGCCATGTTTAATCATACTGCAAGTGTTTGATGCAGGCTGTCACCTGCCAATTCCTGTCATATGGACTGGGCGCCACATATGTTTTTCATATTTCAATGTGTCATTTTGTGGGACAGTTTGCATTGCTGCTTTGTACTTCATAAATTTTTCCTTGGCTCCATGTAACTAAACAAATGCCCCATGGGTGCAGAGCGTGATCCAAAACTGGTAAACACTGAAGATTTCAAAATTTCTTAAATTAATCTAAATAATACCTCGATCTGTAAAGAAATGTCCATATTTTACAATCATATTACAAAAATTAACAGAAGTGTGCCTATCACATTTTCAAGAAATAGTTGAAAATACATGTAAAAAATTTCCTTTTTTTGTAAATGTTATTGATTATCTGTCCCTCGTGCATAAAAACAACCTCTGCATAAAACTGTAAAGTCAATTTCAACATGTGATAAACTGGGTGTGTATTAACATCAGTAGCAGGTAAACAAACGGGTTCACTTTAGTTTTCATTTGTTGTTGACTAAGGAAAGGCATTTGTATCTTGATTTCCGTCCCTCACGCGTGAGGGACGGAATTGGATCACGTTCTGCACCACGTACAGTAAATAGAGCCCCATAGGAAACAACCCTAAATGTTTAATATTCAAAAATTATTTTAAAATACTTAGAACCCTCATAGCGTTTCGGTACAAAAACCAGGACACTCTTTAAAGTCCCTTCTTTTTAATTCTGTTCAATTTTATAGGGGGAGTCTGTCACTTTTATTCGCTAATTTCCGTTTAAAATAAAACCACCCTTGGAAGAGTGAAAATTGGCAAACAGACCAGCGTCCATTTTGGAAATTGTCCCATACGCTACTGCGCAAAATAGGGCCACTTTTACGACCTAGATTGTCTTAAATAATTACAGTTCAATAGAAAAAATACTCCACAACATGATGGACAATTTCTACACCAGTCCATACTTGTTCAGCTCTCAACTCCTCTAATATAGAAAAATTTGAGGCGTACAAAATATTAATGAGCTCGCACATCAATTTCTGCCTATTTAGTGGGGTGCAGCCCTATAGACTCTATTGAATAGCTGCCATCTTGTAGGGCAGTTTCTTTGTTCTTTGAGGACATGCATGGTTGCACATTTTGTAAACATAGTTGACCAATATAAATGTCAAAAGTTACCCCACAAGATGGCAGCTGTTGGATATGTTCTGTAGGCCAATTCGGTGAAAAGGTGGACATGACCTCAACATTTTGAGTTATATTAATGAATAGAAAATGGCTTTAAATAAGAAGCACACGCTTCTTCAAGAATGTTTTGTGATGTTTCTTTGAGGAAACATGTAAGTTTCTAGCCATCACAACCATAAGATTGGATTCACACTAAAAATATATTCACGTGAAGTGCGTCCCCTAAAGAAAATGTGGTGCAGAGGAAATTTGGTGCAAATCTACATGTATATGCACCAAAAATCAGAGACACAAAAACGCTTCCCATGCACCCAAGTTGACTTACCGGTAATGCTTTTCATATCTTTTAAAAAATATTTCCTATTTTTCCCTCCAGTGCGTGTTAATAATATTTAAAAATCTCAATCGAATGTTTACCTCTAATGTATGTAAAACCCAATTTTGATTTTGCCCTCAAAAGATGCATTAGTCTCCCCCATTTTTTTTAGATTCTTATTAAATACACTCCCCTCGGGTGTTGAAATCGTGATTTAAACCATTTGGAGAATTTTCTCAGCACCGTCATAAATAATTCTTGTATAAACTACACAGTGTCAACAATTCTCTCAAATTACACTGCGAAGTAAGTAAAACTTGGTCTAAGCACTGTGCACTGTACTTTTTTTCCTGCCCTGCCAAATACAGCACTATTTTCTCTGTGAATATAGATTCCAATAATGCCCAGTACCATCATCGAATTTCATCTCCAGAGAATGTGGAAGATAGAATTGGCTATGCACTTTTTTTCAGAATGAACTCGTGCATCCATTTTCGAATTCATTCATACTTTTTTCCCTTATTTTTCCATTCAAAATGTGGACACGCACAAACCCCCCTGACCTAAATTGAAGTCTTTCTCGTGTGTCCGTGGGGGGCGCTTAACGTCCACCCTGGTCAATACACGGGGTATATTTGTATCTAGTGATGCGTGATTCGTGAGTGGTATGCCTGGAGGCCATATTGAATAATGGCCGCTGCAATGTGTATTCTCATAGGGTTTAGTGGTCAGATAATGGTCTGTTCACCCAGGGTGCATCGGAGGCCAGTACGCCTGCGGTGACTAACGAGGATGCTAATTTGCCGTTGAAAGAAGATCACGTTGTAGTTCTGGTTCACTGTCATTAACATTAATTTGATTTTCATTGAGAAAGAGCATTCGTCACAAATGTAGGCCTGAAAATGTATGCATCATGCATGAGTAGGGTGCTTTGTACCTGTAGATCTACATGTACCGGTATATGTATTGTCTATTGTCGCATCATTTAACATGAAAATCTGCCCTCAACATGACCACAGATGCAAAGAGTCTATTGCATCAGTTATTTCAGTCGATGTGCATCACTAATTCAGTAAAAAATATAGTATTCCACATGTGAGAAATAATATTGTCAAAATTTAATGCACTACACAGCATATTGCCGAGATATAAAACATTTCAGAAATCACACTTTTGCTACAAATTTTGTTCAAATGATTGCCCAATATACACATTTCAAATCTACGTACTAAACTCCAATAAACTAAAAAAATTATCCGAATTTTATTCAATTTTATTCAAGGTAAAATCATGTTTTTGAATAGGCCTATTTAAAAACTTCTGCTGAATAGTGCCATCTTGTGTATTAAAGAAAAATGTTTGTCTACTGGTTCTGCATACTCTCAGCATAATTGCAGAAATGAATTCCACATTATACACTACTGAAACGATTATCCCATGTTCAAATACTAATTTGGCATGTACATTATGCATCAGTATGCACTTCATTGAACAGATTTTCTGACTCGAGCTATTCATAAAAAAAATTGGCTCTGTCATGTTCCACCGTCACCCGAAACTTGGCCAAAACCAATAAACCAGGTACTAATGTGATGTCATCCTCCAGCAGTATACCGCCTCGGAACAGAACAGGCACATTTCATGGCTAGACCGAGTGACCTCAACACCTCTTCCCACCAGGTGCATGCATTGTTATTAAAAAACACCCCATCCCCCTTACACACTTCATTTTGCGCCGAGCCCCTGCGTGCCTGTGCATTGTGCGTTCCCGTCATGGGAGCCCTGAGCAACGGTCTGAAATAATACACTGCCACACAGTCACTTAGGAAACGGTCCTCAGTTCCCACAAGGCTTTCCTGGGATCAATCGGTTAGGAGCTGTGCGGCTGCATGTCATATTCCCATTTTTATCCTGTCGAGGAAACTGGTCACAAATGTAAAGGTGGACATTACTTTTTTGCCCGATCGCTATCTGGTTTAGTATAGGAGGAGATAGCGATCTTAAATGGTGCATACAAATTGACCTCTGGCAGTTTTTCCTTATTATTCTGTGGCTTTCAATCCGTGGTTTATTAATTCAGTCTGGATCGTTTGCATGGCTGTTGTTTATATAAAAATGCATTGCATTTCGTGTGCTATATGGAAGTATTTTAGGGAACTGGGCTCGAAATCATTTATTTAAAGTTTCAAACAAAACTTCTTATGTTTTTAAGGAGAGCACTACCGGTACGTAAAGGATTTTTGAACTTATTCTATCTTTTTGTTCCGTTTGTCTTTTTTTGTATCGATGAAATTATTCATTATCTGGTACAAAGCTATTTCCCGGGGCGGATCCAGGATTTTTCTAGGGAGGGGTTTTGCCACCGGAGGGGGTTGAACGTTGACCGTCAGATTTTATTTTATGCCAGCTTGTTGCAGTCGCACAGAAAATGCATTACACTTATTTTATTTATTTATTTTTTGGGTCACAGCAGGGTGGGGAGTTTGACTCCACCTCTCTTAAACCGTTTGTACTCGGTTATCTATTAAGATATTCTATATTTGTTTGTGTCGCAGTAAAGAGGACACATGGTCATGAAATGGATCATAGTAGTTGCCGTTTTCCCAATATCCTCGGTCAATACCAAGTAAATAGCAATTTATTCTCAGTTTCCTTTTTTCTGGGACACCAGAAGGTCTTCAACATTTATCCTGTCTGTACATCTGGGTCTTTTGTCTTTAATACAGGCCTTTGAATTTTAATACACAGTCCTTTTTTTGCTCTGGACTAGATCAAACAACAGCTCATGGTGACTAACTGATTATGACTGATTTACTACTAAAGAAGAAATTGCGGCATTTTATTTATCACATTTCTGGCAAGTTCATTATACAAATCTGGAAACTGGGGGAACATGTACGTGATTTCAGTGCACAGATTATCATGCTATTCTGGATTATAGATATCAACAGGTCATAAAACGGCCCTGTGGCAGTTATGGAGAGCACATTTTACGTGGGAAGTAGAAAGAATTTTGCAAAAAGCAGTCTGTGTTAAACACAACAGTCTGATACATATTTGTACCTTTAGACACTGCCTGGCCTGCCTGATTCATGTACTCTACCCGGTACCTATACATTGTATTACTCAGTACATGCCAATAAAAGGATTGGATATTGTAATACTGACACATTTTTCAACATGTAATTAATTTAGCCAGGACGTAGCAGGTGCTAGTTGCTGCATGTAGGTCTATACCGTAGATGAATTGATAGTCAGCCATGGTTGGACATAGCCTACTTGTACCTGAATATACCTTAAAGATAGATTACATTTGTAAAACGGCAAATATCTCCTATATCCTACATGTAGTGTGATTGAGGAGGTGTAAAAGTCAGCGCAGTATATGTACTTAATCTATATTCCTAGAAAACAATTAAAAACTGTGTCCATGCTTTCAAGAAATTGTGCAAAGCCACATCCTATTTGGGCTGGTTCCCAGGCCTACTGCACGGAATACGGACTGTAATACACTTAGTAAGTAGTCTAGTTTTTTTCATAAGGTTGCCTTTGTAGAAAAAATCCAAAATGGTTGCGCATCTTTGGCCAACCTGGGCTGCGTTCCAAACACGTGAACAATGCAAATGTTTGCAAGGTTTGCCAACAACTGGTACTCGGCTTTCCTTAGACGCGTGCACAAAAGCACTGTAACCAGTGGCGAACGTTGGCACATTCGCTTAAAAGTGGAACGTAGCCCTGGGCTGCATTCCCACTTATAAAATGCAAACGTTGCCAACGCTCACGACTGGTTACGGTGCTTTTTGGCACTCTATGGAAATCAGGTTTCCAGTTGTTGGCGAATGTTGCAAACATTTGCAATGTTTGCATATTATTCAGAACGCAGCCCTGTCCATTAATTAATCAGTTACAATCGTCTTATGGCAAAATGGTAGTCTAGATTGACACTGTAACCCAACTGCCATACAGTAATTTATGGCAGCCAACATGACATTGTGGGCAACTCCCAAGTTTGGCTCAAATAACTTTGTTAATAAAAGGTGGTCAACCTAAACCAAGGTGTGAAGTTGAAAGGTTCAAGAAGTCCTGAACAGATGTTTACAGTTGAGTTGTTTTCAATAAAGTATCCAGTGTCGAAATGTCTGGCATTGCGCTGCGATGTTTTGTACATGTAAGGTGTTAAACCAGGGGTGGAAATACCCACTGCATCATTGGACCATGTCCAGTAATCTGAACGGGTTTGTCTGGTGATTTCTGTGTTGCACTAGATCTATGGTCCAGTGCTTTACAAATTTGTCAGTGTAAACGGCACACTTTTTTTTTTTTTTGGACATGGTCTGATAAAAATATCTGTGGTCTGTTGGATTTTACCCAAAATTTGTGCCCTGGAAAGGGGAACAATTTATTTTAAAATATGCTATTGCCTTCTATATTTAAAACTATTTTGAAAAATATATTATGCCTGTGTGTTTAGTATTATTCAGGGCAATAACCAAGTTAAAAATGCAGGATTGATTTTAGGGCATCAAGGTACATACTGTACATGTATTTGGATAAAAAATCAAGAGGGCATTAAAGTGAATAAATGTACACTTAAACCTCAATAACAGCACATTCTGCTTAATACAAGGAAAATTTGGGGTCACAATTCCTTGTTCTTCATTGTTTTAATTCCTGATAATACATGTACAAGGTTCGCCTGTAATTACCCATTTTTGTATTCGACAACATTATGAACACTTTTCTGAAGTTTCTGCAATGGTTGTTACAAGAGCCTCATATCAGTTACAAAAGGTTTTAACGTTCCCATGTCGTATGTCTTTTCAGATGGCCTGAATGCTGTGACAGCACAGTGCACTTTCCGTCTGACCATGGTCACCGATAATCTCCTCTTCAGCAGCATCACAGTCCAACTGGAAAACATGAACGCGGAAGAGTTTCTCTCCCCAAAGATTAATCGCTTCATCGACGCGCTGTCCAACATCATCCCAACGCAGCGCAATTTAGTCTATGTCTTCAGCGTAAAGGACCACGACGTCGTGACGGGGCCACCGATTCTCAACGTTTCCTTCGCAGCGCAACACCAAGATGGCTCCTTCTTTACCTCGCAGTATCTCCAAGAAAGGGTCTACCTAATGCGTTCCACTCTCTCAGAAGTCTCGACAGCGACCGTGCTACCCTTCGGAGACAACCTGTGCCTGAACGAAATCTGCAGCGGGGACGACTACTCGCGTTGCCTGTCTCCCCTTTCGTTCTGGAGCACATCAGGTTTCATCGCGACGCAGACGGTCATCTTTCGTTCCATCCATCCGGAGACGCTCTATAAGTGTGACTGCCCGCCGGGGTTCACAGGCAACTATTGCACCACTGAGATCAACTATTGCTATTCCAATCCCTGTGGTAGCAATGGTCAGTGTGTACAGAAGGAGGCGGGATATACATGTGTGTGCAATGAACAATTCGCAGGTAAGTGTTTATGTCATTTACCTCAATTATAGCTGATGCCAATAACACATGGTTCCAAAAGGAAAGCAAATTACCAAAAGATCCAGAAGGCTGAGAAATGTAACATCGATCAGTAACATGTATGAAGACGAGCAGGGTATACTGTTCGAAACGTCGAGACCAAACCGGCTCTTTTCAGAGCCAACACTACTCCAAAAAAAAAAAAAAGAGATTTTTTTTTTTCACATGGTTGTACCCGCAAGTTTACTACTATTTATTTATAGTTACTTCTTATGTATGAACACCTCTTGTGTCAATGCTGATTGCACCAGCGTCCATAAGAGCCGGTGAGGCAGGGTGTGACACTTTGCCTGAAGTGCCTCCCTGAACTGCTACACTTTTTGGGTTGTTTGGGAGACACACTCCAGAGTTCAATTTATCTAATCGTCAAACTATATTCACACATGCAGTCATGAATAATTTATAAATTTTGTCAACAGTGTTCCTTTTGCTTATTTGCATTTCTGTGTCCAAAGAAGGACCTAATCATCATATCTGCTCACACCCTGTGATATGGTCAGATTTCACTCAGCTGTGAAACATAAGCCAGTAAACATGTAGCCATTGCAAGACCCACTTGAACCCAGCACTAGGTAGCCCCACTGGCTGTCTGTCCGATCTCTTCCTGAGCCAAGTGAACGTGACTGGGGCTTTTTCAAAACATCTGCTCATCCTATTTCTCCCTGTTTTCAAGCAATGGCATTTTCTTGTGGATGTATTAAAGGTTGATGTCGATTTAGTATTTCTAGGGGAAAAAATATGTCTTGTGTTTAAAATTACAAATTATTTCTTTACAAAGCCAATTTTCTTTAAATGCGGATATAACCTTTTTTGTAATCAATTGGGGGATGTTTAATCTGACTGTACAATGCCGCAGCAGAAAGCAGGATTTCATCATCTTCCTTTTAAATCTTGGTGCAAATGAAAATTAACGCTTACCGAACTTTAGGCTCCAACCACCATCTAATCTCCGTGCGACTATATTTCAGTCGGATAATAAAGTGTGCGGTGATTTACGACACTTCAGTTTACGACAGGACTCGGTTGTGAGCTGCACGCGGACTGTTTTGTTTACTTCACAATCATGTCGGTGATCGAAATAAAATATGGTTTGGACAAGCAGCAATTAAAAACAGAAAATAATTGAAAAGATTGTAGGATGCAAGTGATTGGAATGCTTAAAGGAGTCTGTTCAGATTTTTCCAGAAGAAGAAGATTTCGTTCTAACCTGCATTATAACAATCATTTAAAATACAGTAGGCCTACCTCCCCAAAATACTATCCATGGAAGGAAAACAAAAAATTTGTAATCTCCAATTTGGATGTGGAAGCAAAAAAGTTGGTGTAATCACTGCACTGCTTAATGGTGGATTTTTGACGATATCCTTGAAAATATACGGATTGAGAGTGCGAAAATTCAGAATGGTAATGAGAAAAATATGACAAATGATATGGTATGACTATCAAAATCTCAACCCCCACAAAAATGGGGGCTCCAAAATGTGATCTGGACACGCTCCTTTAAAGGGCCTGTGACATGCTAAACAACTTTAATAGTGCCTAAGCTTTGCTTCATAATGACGGATTACTTGTTCAGCAAGACATACTATTGTTCGTTTGGATGTAAAATCAATAAAAGGTGGCCTTTTTCAACTTTGAAGATTTCATTGCAATAAATCACAGACAGAGGGCGCTGTTCGGAGTGCATCACATAAGGAAGACAGAAGGGAAAAGTTAAGAAAAAACATAAGACTTCAAGTTGGACTTGTGGCAAATTGCTGCAGTTTCTACACCCAGTTTTGTCATGGCTTACAGCAGGCAACATGTAAAACAAACTCAAACAGCCATGGATTACAAACGTTTCAGGAAAATTGAGAAAAAAGTGGAATCTTTTGTGCACAGTTGAATGTGATTTTTCTGTGTTTGCCTCTTGTGACATCGTGACCTTGGTCATGAATATGCATATTTGCATTAGCATAAAAACTAAAAACCTTTGTTTTAACCCCCAAAGAAAGTTCCAAATAGGATTTTTATGACTTTAACTGAGTAGAGTGGTTTTAAAGCATAGATTTCATTGATAAAAATCCTAAATAAGGGGCCCTTTAACCGCAGTTGGTGAGGTGGATGAGCCCTCAGGAAAAGTACAAACATCAATAAGACTCTTAAGTTGACTTGTGTTTTTAACCTCATTGGTTAACAAGCTGGACATCACGCCTTCTGAAGTCCTATAGTACAGGCCTCTGTTTAGCTGTAGGCATAACCCTGTTTGTATTTTATACTCTATGAATTCCTTATGACAGACCAAAGGAGGCAGGTCGATTTCAATTACATCTGAAAACATCCCTGAGGTGAAGTCTTGAGAAAGAGATGCTTTATACTTGAGATTGATTTCTCCTCGGTCCTAGAAGACTTAGGGTCAATTTCACAAAGAAATAATTTGCGGCATGTCGTAACAACTGATAAACTCGTTGCAAAGTTACGACTACCAAATAGGTAATCAAAACTTCGCTCAGGGTTCTGCTCAAAGATTGCATAGCGCCGCATAGCAGTTTAACCCACATCTTGCAGCATGTACATGTACACGTCATTTGCAAGTGTTTTGTGAAATGCACCTGTAAAACCCATCGTAAAATTTTAAAAGAAGAGGTCGGCGCGTTGCAAAGAATTTTGAGCTATTTGTAAAATCGACCCCTGGAAAGATTTTCAAATAAAATGTAGGCCTACAGTACTGCAGAGTTTAGTCAACCTTTTTCCATGCAGATCTGTGTGCATAATATTACAATTAGCCTAGATGCAGTGAACCCTTCAGTGACGTAAAAGTACATTGGGACCCATTATGTGGGTAATGCCTTTTATACGTGACTTAAGAAGTCTTGGGTATGTGACAAACACTAGGAAAAGACTTATAAATCAAGTTTATGATGCATACATACATGTACAGGAGTTAGCAGGTGGGCAAGATTAAAAAGTGAACAAAGTGATGCCAAAGAATCCTTTGGACAGTTTCTTTTTAGAACGCTAATGTGTCGTCTAGTGGTTATGCAGCCATGCTCATGATCAAGAAGTTGTGGATTCGAGCCTCACTTGTGCAACGTGTGTCCATAGGCAAGACACCTAATCTCAATTTCCTCGTCAACCCAAGTAATATTTGGGGAGCTGTTAGAGAGAATGCCACAATCTCAGTTGTGCGCCTTGGCCAGGCAGCCACCCAGTTTAAGCAAAATGGTTCTGGTTATTCCCTGATGGCAGCGATGATAATAATGGCTACGGCACCTTTGAATGACGGGGGCTGATTACAATATGCGGTCTAAGGCTTAGCCGGCTAACGCAGCGTCCACTAAGACCGGTCTATAATTATAGCCCGCTTGCAATATCGTTGTCTTAAAGTTAGACCAGTCTTAAAATTTAAGCCCGCGACGAGCAGGCTATAGTTTTTGGACACCGCGCTACATCTCATAATCTTGCATGAAAAAAGACGAACAAAACGCACATTGTGCCCGTTAGTGCCTTTTTAGTAATATTTAATAACTTTAGCGGTCAGTTTCTCTGCAAAAACTGCACCACAGTGAGGATGTTTGTTTGGCTTGAAGTCGCGCAAGGATAGCCAGCTGCATCACTTTACGTTAAGATGTGCGTGTTTTTTGGCTAGCGCAGCCGTACTTCAGTCAGACTGGTTTATTGCAATGGGCTAAACCAGCGACTAAGCCAAGACTGGCTAAGTTGGATAGCCAGCTATAAAAGACCAGTCTCAGACCAGTGGCTAAGTCGATTTTATTGCAATCCGCCCCTGATGTGTTAGAAACAAGTACAGAACATGTATTTAACTACTGTACAGTAGATGTTCTGGGGAGTCTTTGCAAATTGCTGACTTTTTTTGCCCTGGAGCGCAGAGGTCATAAACCCATGCCTGCCCCTAACCCAAGGATTAAACCCCAATTAGTACAACTCAGCCACTGGAGATAACTCAACTTATAACATGTTCATCATTGTCATCATAATTCATGTGCTGTGACAGGCGACCTCCAGGTCATGTGCTGTGCAGGTGTTTTCACCCCAAACCTGTCTCAAGCAATGTATGTGGTGTCCTCTGCAGTTATCATTTAATTAAAATTCATATGGATCATTCCATGAAGTTGAGTAACAAAGTGTGACATTTCTTCATTTCCACAAAAATGGTCAATAAGGGAGCAATGAGTCATCATTTGTATAACGATGTTGCATGATGTGGTGGCTTACACTGTTTGGAGGTAATTTTGGAGTCTTCAGTGTTGACAAAGTGCCACCATTTTGAATTATTTAAGTTGTGGTTGTGGATGTAACAATCACTCCAACTACAAATGTTTTCATGTTGAATATTAAATTAACACACAGTTCTCAAACTAAACAATCCTTTTGAAGGATTCTAGCTTAAATTTCTTTGTGATTCAAGAAAATCTGTTAAAAAGCACAAAAAATGTCACACCTACATTTGTACATTTGAACAAAATTCTATTTAGTTGACATATAAATTTAAATCCATGAGGATTTTGTTACAAGTAATGAATGTTTTAAATTTCTCTCATCCAACAGCTTGAATTTCTGAATAGTATTGATTCATGGGGTTATCAAGGGCAAAATAAAAGGAAAAATGGTTGTGGATGTAACACGGAAACTTCATGGAATGACCCATATGAGTTAGACAGATTTGGAAAATTTAAAAATGGCGTTATCTCATATTTGTTCCGGGATTGAAAAGTCAATTGCAAATTTCAAAATTGTAAAAATAAGTCAAATAAATAATGCTTCAAATGAGATTCGACCAGAAATTAAATTGCACTTAACACTTTTATCCCGTAGCAGCCCATCCTCCAGACACAAATTCCCTAAGTAAACTTGAACTTCCCATCCAATGTTGATATTAAATTGTTTCTGCTTGTGACTAGGAGCACAGACCATACTTAAATGAAGAAATTAAAAACACGCCTGTCTGCGGATTAACCTTGAATAATCATCAAGCCATGCATTCAGAAGCTTACTGTTAAATAAGCGGCGAATTTTTTTTCTGGCCAATTATTAATTTTCCTATCTAGTATTTGATGAGCGCATGACTAAGCTGGGATGTGTTGAAATAATCACAATGGGCCATAGTGCATGAAAGTGCAAGTTCTTTGTTGTTCATTATTTTGTCAGGCTTGGATCACTACCAGTAGTATGACTATTCATGTGACCTTAAATACATACTACCGGGTACATGAATATCCAATCTAATTTATTTTAACACGTGTAAAGTATATTTATTTTTATTTATTTATTTATGAACCACATCCTACAGCGGAAGGACTGCAAATTACAGGAATGGGATCAATTAACCTAGATATTTGAATAACTATCGACTTCTAAGTTGAATTAGAAATGGCCAGAGACACCGGGGAATCCCTCCCCTTGCTCTTATCACGAATGCTCTGGGATCTTTAAAGTGCATTACCGAAACCTAACACACTGGACCAACGGCTTTACATCCCTTCCGAAGGACGGAACAAGTGTGATTAAGTGCCTTGCTTAAGAGCACAAGTGCCACAACCTGTCACGGCCCGGAATCGAACCCACATTTTAGTACTGGCACAGGAACTTGAGTTCGACGCACTAGACCGCTCGGCCATAACACCCCACAGATCTGGGGCCAATTTCATAAAGCTGTTTAGCAGAATTTTTTTTACTTAATCGAAAATTTATTTGCTTTATAAAAATGGGTTAATGGTCGAAATTGCATGCCAATTTGTGTTTTTCACAATAATATCTGCTATTCTTGCTAAGAACAAAAGTTGACATACAATTATGGCTGTTAACCCATTTTTATAGAGCAAACAATTTATTGATCAAGCACATTTTTCTGCTAAACAGCTTTTTGAAATTGGCCCCTGGTGTTGTGTATATTTTTCAAAAATTCCAGACATGTTCTTTGTTGAGAATCAACCTCCTTGACAGAAAAAATCCATGAAAAGAAATGGCAATGCCCCATCAACCTAAAGTATTACATATAATGCACATTCACTTCAAATTTATTCACTGTTGCATTCGGGGAATCTGTCTTTATTTACTTTTAGACCTATCCCTAAATGTATTCCAACATTTTGATGAATTGAAAATGTTGTGGTTAACCTAAACCTTTTAACAAACCCTCAAGAGCTTTTATTCCCATTTTGCAAATCAAATGCAAACTTGTGATGTATTGTCCAACCAACTGGCAAAAATTCCATTGAGTATTGCTTGTCACTCCCCATTTGACCCCAGCTTTCACACAGAGTAGATCCACGAGTGCAATTTTTTCTTCTTCTTTTTTACATGTTGGCCATTTGTTGAACAAACGTTCCGAAACTGTCGACTGTTTTTGCAGTATAATGAAGAGGCTTGGGGCTTGTATGGGATTTTTGTTATGGAGGGCCAATGTGTTAAAACAGGCACTTCTGAAACCTTACAAAAACACATTTTTTAAAACCAGAATATAATGAATTATGCAAAAATTCTGACGGTAAAGTGGTGCTAATGGGTTATGGGCTCTTCCCACATTTGACTTTTAAAAAAAAAATGACATACACGTACCATAGAAATTAGGTTAAGCATTGAAAATGTATGTGTATAATGTACATTATATCATACCGGTATACCCACTTTACAGTATGGAAAAGCTTCCAAGTTACATTTCACACTTTTGTAACTACATGTAATGTATGTGTGTGCGCACAGCTACATGTACACTCCTCAAAATAAAATAAGGGTCAAAAGTATTTTTGTGAAAAATGTTGACCAAGTCAGGACATAGAAATAATTTTAGTAAGGGTAATGGGCTAAAGGTTGCTCTGCAACATTTTAAGTAATTTTCACATGGTTTGCATTTCTATTGGCTTAGAAACTGACAGATCATGTGACAAGACACAAAAATGCTGATAACAGGTTCATGATGTCGCAATCAAGTTTGGCACAGCTGCTTTATTTTTCTTCAAGACTTAATGGATTCCCCACACATAATCAATAGGATTCTTTTGACCCTTATTTTATTTTGAGGAGTGTATATGGGTCTGTCCACAGTAATGGGGTACATTTGAAAAGTAAGTCAATAATTCCTTTCAGATGTCTTTAGTTTATCTCAGAATTAAAGAAATGTCCTTGTTTTGTTCTCAGGAGATAACTTTTGCCCAAAAAGGTAAAAAATTTCTGCCACAACATACATTTTTGAAAAGCTTGTGTACAAATTTTCCTATTACGTAGGTAACGTGGACAGACCATTTTGTGACATTTTTTTCCGTCTTTGTTACACGCGTAATAGGAAAATTTGTGCACGGGGTTTTCAGAAATGTATGTTGTAGGACTATTTTTCTTACTCCTTGGTGAAAAAGTTATTTCCTCAGTTTAGCTTGATAAAGATAAAATTAAGACATTTGAAGTGAACACGGACCTAAGATCTTGAATGTTACAGAAATGTACCCCATTACTGTGGACAGACCCATATGCATGCATTAGATTGCATGTGTACATGTACCGGTAGCACATTTCATGGAAAGGATAACATTTTCACAGAAATCAGCATCTAGGGTACCTTGGCCAAGTGGTTTGGTTCATTGGCTCGCAACATTGGGTGAAAACTCAGTGTTGCGGGTTCAAAACCTGGTCGTGGTGCCAGTGCTCTTGAGCAAGGCACTCAACCACAATTGCTCCATCCTTTAGTATGTAAAGCTGTTGGTCCAATGTGTTGTGTAAAGGCCTGTCTACACGAATCAACATTTCTTGGCCAACAAGGTCCAACACATGTCTGACGATGTCGGCCGACCAAAAGTTGGATGGCGTGGACGTCACTCCAGACAACGTCCCACGACATCCAACAAGTTGGAACATGTTTGAACATGTTTGAACATGTTCCTATCGCCCGACTTTGTTGGAGCTTGTTGGAGAAACGGGCCAATAGCAGATTAGAACCCCTGTCACGTGAAGGCAGCAACCAACTGCGGTCAAGATATGATGGAACATGTTGGTTTGCACAGTCGAGCACATCCATGTACCACCCAACAAGTTCCAACAAATGTTGGCTCGTGTAGACAGGCCTTAAAACACATTGGACACTCGGTGTGAATTCATCCTCAACATGGGTGGATTGTTATCCGATTCAGATGTGGCGTAGTTGGCCCTTCATAATTCCATGTTATCCCATGAATGAGTCTCTCTATGGGGCATTTGCCTGCTCTTGACTGATCAAGGAGCGGTCCGTCCAACGGCCATTCAAAGAGATGTTAGCTTGCATTATACATGGAGGTCAGTCCGGTGCTGCCATGCTCATGATGTGAATTTGTGAATGGAAATTCACTGATACATGTAAGAATGTGCTCAATGGGGGTGAATTTGTACTGCTGTGATTGGAGTACGAGCGTAAGATGTACATGTATGGTGTGAGATTGCACCATTTCTTCTTAGATTTAGGTGTATTTAATCACCATTCTCTGCTTTAAAAATGGTAGCAAAAAATAAAACGGGCCTAATATGTTGACGACTTTAGGATCTTCAACATACGGTATGCGACGTGATCAAGCAAAATCAGTCAGAAATATGGGCTTAAGCACAAAAGCTACATGTATGTATGTATTATGCAAGCCACACACATAATTTGCAATAGTCCCAAAATTTTAATGAAACATTTGACTGAAAAACCAAACTTATAAGATACATGTACATACATGTCGTTCCAACTGTCCAATTGAATAATTCCGCCAGAGATACTTAAACGAACAAGATTATTGAAGATAAATTCATGTGTGCACATAAAGGGCGCCCTCATGTGAATGAAACTAGGCCCTGTCTATCGTGATTGCTCTGTTTTCTATGCAGTACAGGCAGGGAACCAGACGTAAATTCTTGAAGCATGAACACAAACTGTTTTCATTGTTTTCTCAGAAAAGCGAGCTGACATTATACACAGGTTGGCTTTTATCACACACATCTTCATTGTAACCAAAGGTCATATTTTCATAGGGTTTTTACAAATATGGAATGTACCCTGAAAAGTAACGAAATATGTAAAACTTGACCAGGACCTACTTTACTTAACCACATCACATATTTTCAAACTGATGTACTCTAGTGTACGTGTACGGTAATTGAAGTACTTTTTTAACACCAGCATATTCAAAGTTAAAATTACATGTACGTGATAACTTCACAGAATAAAACTGATAAGAAGAAATTTCAGATTGTGTGCGACGATGCTGTTTCTCACATGTGCCTAAATTTCCTGTGCCTTGTCCTCATCAAAGATTCATTGCTCTCTAGAATGGCCACCGTGGTCAACATGGCTTCGCTTGATGAAATCAGCTTTCAGTTCTCTCCACACTTGTATCGGTATTTGATCCAAGCTGACCAAGTCGTGAGCGTCACGTTCCCGTGAAATCTGTCATTAAGAGGCGGTGCCCATGCGTGGAATGAAAGGAAATGGCTATCCGTCCATAGGTGTTGGGAGAGAGAGAAGTAATGATGAAGTGCAATCATTTTAGTTGAGGATCTTTCAAGTTGATTTAAATTACTTATGGCTCAACAAAGATCATTTGAAGACTCTGGCTTAAAGGCCAGTTAAGAGGCACATAATTGAACATGCCTGCACTGTAGGAGCACTTGAAGCACCAACTGTATAGGTGTGCAAGATTATGGAAGGTTTGCTTGTATACACTTAGGTGAAAGAAGATTTTATTGCAAGCCTCATGCTTTGTGGTATTAAAGGTACGTGTACATGTATAGAGCTAGCCAAAGAGTGACATGAGCTGAAATCTTTATTGCAAAGTTGGGGGGAAATGGTTCAGCAATTACTAGTGCAGAGCCTTTCACCGTGTTTACACTCGAATCGGCAAAGGTGGATACAGATCCAGCATTTTTATTGCGACCACAAAACGGAACATTTGCCGCGTTTACACTACACCCCAAATCGATTCAACTCGCTTCAGAAACCGCAAAAGCCACCACTAAATGTAACTGCAGCGCATGCGTGAGTTGTTAGGTGTTGCTGCACTAGTGCCAGATTGGTCAATTAAATCTACTATACTGCGGGCACCGCCACAAGGACACTCAAATTGCCGAATCTGTATTCAGGTAGCGTTTACACTACAAGCGACCTTGACGATTGCAGGGTTCAACCCCGCAATTGCGGGGTTCAACCCTACCCCAAAGGTGACTTTAAAAAAGGCGAATCAGACCCGGGTCTGATCCGCCTTTTTCAAGTCACCTTTTGCGTTTACACTTAGTGCCTACCCGGCTTCAACTCCCCTTTTTGGAAATTGCGGAGTTCGATTCGGCAAAGGCGAATCGAGTGTAAACGGGGTGATTGTCTAGGCAACTGTTTTTTAAATTTAACCCTCAAAAGTATAAACGTGTGAATAAATCTTCACACAAAATTATGTATTTTGACCCCTCGACTTTCTGAAAACAATGGCACATTTTACAAGACCAATTCTAGATACACGTACATGTACAAGTACCGGTAGCTCAAACTGGGTACACGAACATGTACCACTGTGATGTAGTACATCCAACATGTTCACTTAATACTAATCCTACCGGATTCTGCTCAAAAGGCATTCTCGGTCTCGCAAAGCAACTACGGTATTTGGTTCTCTCTCCAACGTTTCCTAAGCGCTCACAAAATTTGCTTTTTTTGTCATCCAAGATATTTGTCCATGTGTGAGTCATAGAGTACAAGAGATTGGATTGCAGCTCTTGGACCAGAGAGTGAGTGTTCCTTCGATGATCATTTTACAAATTGGTGGCAAACGCGGGATGAGTATGGTGAATAATCCCTACTGCCTCTTCAGGTTTGAGTCCCCTTCGCCTGTACGCAGCTCAGATATGAAATGACGGTTGGTGTTCCACTTTCCTGATTTAACCCTCAAATGAGGCACCTGTTTCAACTTGAAGAGAATGCGGGGTGTGTGAATATTTGGTCACGCATGTTAAAAAGGTGTTTTGCAAGCAATTACACCACTACAAACTAACATGTACCGGTATTCAATCTGTACATGTGCCTACATGTACACTTAGTTCATTTACTGCAAATAGGCGCCAGCTAAACTCATAGGATTGTTTTATTTTTTCAGTGGTATGGTGTCAAATTTGTACACAACTATAGGAGCAGGTATTTATCACTCCTATTGTGAGACGGCCAAAGGGACCCAGTAGCTGACCACCTTCCCCTCTGAAAATACCATAGTCCCCAGTCCCAACTTACAAAGTGCTGGAATTTTGGCCAGCTGCGTCAGGCTAAAAAGACCACTCAAATGGAATATTTAAATCTGATTCCAATTGTCGAATGCAATGATTTTGCCCGAGATTATTTTTACAAGAAAACAATAATTGAAGAAAAAGAGTGCCTTCTTGAGAACGAAACTAGGCTCATGATTGCCTTGTTATTGAGAAATTTCAAATTGTCATCGAAAACGAGGGTCTCTGTGCTTTCTTCTGTGATAAAATTTGCAAATGAAAATCGTGTGATGTTAATACAATGGCTCAGCATCTGAAACGAGGCTGCTGGTGTCAATTATGGCTCTGTTTTCCGCACTGTAGGATTGTGGCTTCACACAATTGCTCAAAAGCATGGTCAAATTTGAGAAATACATGTAGACTTGTACAGGTTGGTTTCTAACATACATATATCCTCAATCACACATGGTGATAATGCAGTTTGTAACAGTTTTGCAGAAAAGTGATCACGGCTTGTTTTATATTTACAGAAAAGAATTGATCAATGTGAAAAATTGCATGCCTATTAGTGCATCAACTAGTCAGATGATTCATTTAAAGGAGCGTGACCAGAGTTTCTGGAAAATAGTTTTCGATGTAACTTACCAATATTATCGAGTAACTCCCATACACACCTCCCATGTCCCAAAAACCCGAAAACTTTCGCAATTTCCAGTAAAAAATTGAACAAAACTATCGAGTATGCTTTCAGCGGATAAACGTTGATACTGGAAAATTAGTTTACAAATAATCGGTGGATTTTCGACGATATCCTCGGAAATATGCGGCCTAGAAGCGCGGGAGTTTCAGTTTCGTAATCAGAAAAATATAACGGATGTTATGATATAAAAATCTCATGACCCATAAGGTAAGTCCCGGGGAGTTATGGGTAAAAAAAAGTGATCTGGTCACACTCCTTTAAATTGGACAATAAATAAAAGGAAAAAAATTGCTACATGTACATCCTCTGTGTCGAGTATTTGCTTTCAATCTCCCGGTGACTTTGTTTATAACTTCTGATTCTGCACTGCTCTTTTCCCCGAGCAACACGTCTCAGTATCCAAATATCCATAGGATTATTCCTGCAAGGCAAGACGGCCAAATCAAATTTTGAACCAATTATCTAGGAATCGGTGTACCATATTTCCCCTCCTCCGAAGCCCGGTACGTCCCATGCCACTACTTCCATTGGATGTTGTCCACTCAGCTGCGTTAATTACACTATGCCGCCTGGCAACCTGATTGAATTGACCTGCATTCCTCCAGCGGACTGGTCATCCATCGTCCAAACCAATCGTTGTTTCATTTCGTCAGTATTTTGACAAAGTGACGGATATGGCAAAAGTGGGTTATTTTTGATGCTTTTTTCCCCCCATATTTTTATGTAAAATGATGCCCTAAACATATACACCAAGTCTCATGCTTGAAAAGGTCACTATTGTTTAATTAAGATTCTAAGAAATAGTCAAATATGCTGGATTGTGTCTATTTGGTTTTGACAAAGTGACGAATCGCTTTGTTAACATGCAAAACGGCCATTTTGACAAAGTGACAAATCTAGGTTTTGTGTGGCAAATAAGTGCTCGCACAAATGTTTACATTTTGACGAAGTGACAAATACTGTGGCTTTCACACAATTTTGCATTTTGACGAAGTGATGAATACATTTCCTCATTAAAATATTTAAAAATATTGTGAACTGCATTGAGGAAACTGTCATTTTCACAATGTGAATAAAACAACTATCTACTACATGTATAAAGAAAATTTGAAACTGTCGAGTGTATTTTCTCTAAACACCTTTTTTCAGGCAGGGCATTTCATCACAGCGATGACGATTTGATAGTCTCACATCTTACAACACAGTCATACATTCCCCAGGACATTTTCCAGTCACCTTTGAAAAATTGTAGCCTCGAGAAGTCTCGGAAATCTATAGAGAGTAGTCGCACAGCCCATGTGCCTTTGCGAGGGATTGATCAAGCGCATTCTGTTTTCCACAGGGGCGATAATTCATGTGTGAAATCTGACATCTGTTTTATCTGCGTCCTTATTTATCGCTCCATCTTTTCCCCAAGCTTATTTCGTGCAAAATGTGCAGATTGAACTGTCCTGAGGCAACCAAGTGTCAATCTATTTAATTTCCAAAGCATTCAGTACAACTACATGTATACATGTATTTTCACCATTTTTGTTACACTTTACATGTACATTGTATCTCCACTATGCTACAGTCTGTAATGCAATGACGGCATGTTTGTGGGATAAAGTCAGGTCTACCCTTCGGTAATATTAGCTTAGCCAAGCAAGGCATTCCTACAATGAGCATGAATACTGTCGCATTCCTTATTCGCTAATCATATTATTTTGCATGGCTGTATTCAAGGTGTATTGCCTATTTGCAGCAAAGTATAGAGATTGGCATTTACGTGGAGCTTTCATAGACGTCTCGGTGTGCATTTCCAGTGTATGACCAAAATGCATCAACATCTTTCATGAGATGGTTTATTCATGGGAAAAAATTGACATGGCAAATTAATTGGACATCCAATAATTAACCGGTAAATACAAATGTAGTGGTTAAGTTTCTATCTGGAAAATAGCTGAGCTTGCTGGACTTCCATGAAGGTCATACGTGGGTCTTTCCACAGTAAAGGGGGCATTTTAGCAACACGTACCATATTTTTTAGGAAATACCTTTGTCTGGTCTCAAAACAAAAGAAATAAATTGGTTGTTCTGAAGATATAACTCAGGCCCAAAAAAGGGTTACAAATAGCGTGACAAACATGCCTTTCTAAAAACTCTGTGTACAAATTTACAATATACACTCGTAACTACATGTAGGACGGACACTTGTGTTACATTTTATTTTAAGACCAGACAAAGGTATTTTCTGGAAAATATCGTCTGTGTTGCCAAAATGCCCCCTTTACTGTAAAAAGACTCAAATGTATGCAGGGGTCAAGCACAGGGATTGGATCACTCATTGTGCGGTCACATGTTTCTGTTTTCTCCCCTCTATGCGCACTGAGGGAGAATGGTGTGTGTTTCTATTGCTATTGGCGAGGTAAATTCACTGGCATTTTCCTTAATTTTTCCTGGCAATTTATTTTTGTTCTCGATTATGTCTGATTCTTACTGGGAAATAGCGGATAAGACCTGTTTTCTACTGGGATAAGACCTGTTCTCTCTTTTCTGGTACGGTAGTATCTGGTTATAAACGTGTCTAAATAAAATGTGGCTAAATTGATACATGTACATGTATCAGAAATAAATTTATGAATACTACATGTATGTACTCAATGCTTTAAACAACGCTGAATGCCGCAATAGGGCGACATTTCGGGAAGACTCTCACCGGGGACCACCGAAATTTCGGCAACAGTCACTCAAAATGACACCTTATTTTTTTACCCGAAGCTTCCAGAGATGCTTCCAGACCGAAGAGAAACAGCAAAAATGTTTCTCGACCTAAAAAAAATGGTTTTTGACCTAAAAAAATTATTTTTAATCTCAAAAATATTAGGCGACACCAAAATGTCGCCCTAATATAGCTTTTTTTACACACGATTTGTCGCCCTATTCTAGCATTGATAGTAATTTAGCAGTCACTAAAACACATTCCATGAAAGTCATTTTCCTCATACAAACAGGAAAATTTTGAATACTATCGACAAGTTTCAAATTAGCACTCGCATCCTCGTTTCAGATGCTGAGCCATTGTATCACGTCACACGTCTTTTCATTTGCAAATTTCATCGCAAACAAAAAAGCACCGAGACCCTCATTTCCGATGACAATTTCAAATTATACGGCAGCTATTTAATGCGAGGCCCACACAACTGCCAAAGAGACTCGGGTTTGTTTTCCTGAACTATGAAAGTTCCGCAGTGCAAAGAAAAAAAATACATTGATTTTTATACCGAACCAGGTCAAATCAAAAGCTGCTAATGCGTAATTCGTGTCCAGGAAAGTAGAAACAACACTCAGAGTGCCAAAGATGACCGGCCAGTTGTGTGCTGTATCAATAAAAAGGACGGACAGAATGATAAACTCGAGATGTGGCAGTGTGTCACTGTGTGGCATCATGTGACCGCCATTAGAAGCCGCTTTTCGCAAGATCAACAAAGGAAAACTCAATCTTCGATAATTGAGCAGATTATGTTTTTGTAACTTTGCAGTGACCAACAATTTTACTTTAAATGAGTTTACAAGAAGAACCGTATTACAGCCCATTTACACTCGATTCGCCATCGCCCAATTTCCAAATAGGGGAGTTGAAGCCACTTTCAAGTCACCTTTAGCGTAGGGTTGAACCCCGCAATTGCTTGTAGTGTAAACGCTACCCGAATACAGATTCAGCAATTTGAGTGTCCTTGGGGTGGTGCCCGCAGTGTAGTAGATTTAATTGACCAATCTGGCACTAGTGCAGTAACAGCTCACGCATGCGCTGCAGTTACATTTAGTGGTGACTTTTGCGGTTTCTGAAGGCGAGTTGAAGCGATTTGGGGTGTAGTGTAAACGCGGCAAATGTTCAGTTTTGTGGTCGCAATAAAAATGCTGGATCTGTATCCACCTTTGCCGGTTCGGGTGTGTTCATAGCAATGGTAAAAGGTCACCACATTTGTGTAAAATATTACCTTTCTACAGGATATTAGTAGTAACTGGGGGAAAAGGAGTGAGTGGGCTCATTTTTTTTTAGCATTCGCTTTATACACAAAAACCATGTGTGGATTTTAAAGGTTTTCTAAAGCATTGTTGCACATATGTAACTAAAATTTCTGCAGACTATTTGTAGATATGAAGTAAGGAATTATTGTGTCGGTCCAAAACAATGATTAAAGGGATGTAATTTTGCCCATACACGATGCGGTATATGGTCTTTCCACGGTAAAGGGTGCATTTTGGCAACACAGACCATATTTTCCAGAAAGTACCTTTGTCTGGTCTCAAAATAAAAGAAATAAGTTTCAGTTGTTCTGAATAGATAATTTAGGCCCCAAATAGGGTTACAAATAGTGTGACAACATGCCTTTCTGAAAACCCTGTGTACAAATTTCCAATACATTTGTACGCTCGTAACCCGACGGCCTAAAATGTGAATTTCAAGTAATGCATTCTGCAACAAGCTCATTATCCCAAATAAAAATACCACCAGGTGCATGTCCACCTTACCAGTAGTAAACATCCCAATCATTATATAAAGCAATGATTCATTGCTGTAACCATGGGACAGCAGAAAAACCATCTTCAGGCAGTAACAGGGTCACAAACACCCAATTACTGGTGTATTGAGTGACCAGCTGGTATGGCTGGCCCATTGACGGTCCTTGTTAGGACACCTTGGTATGTGGACAGTATGAAGAAACCAGTTGGTGCCCTTGCATGAAGTTGGTGAGGTGAGGACACCATTGGTTCAAAGGTAGTACCACCTTCAAAATGGCAAGGATTTTGTTCAGATTGTGACATGTGAAACTTGATCAAACATAATTTGTCCTATTGCAACCTCTTTCCCCCCCTCCCCCTCCTCCCACCCCCTCCCCCCTCTCCCAGATAGTAAAGCATTGTTGGTAATCACTGCTGTTAAACTATCAGCATGCAAATGCAGACTACATGTGTAACTTGCTTCTGAATTTGTCAATAATTACAGAAACGTCATCTGTGGAGGTGGTAGTATTTTCCCCATGACCTTTCATCTTCATGTCAGTTTGTTAAAATTTCTTCCATAAAGTCATTGTTTGAAACATTTAATGCACCGCTTTTAGTAAAGTTGAAAACTAAACGAATAATTCCTCACAAATGCACAACTTGTCCCTCCGCTGTTGGATGTGGTGAATAAATAAATAAATAAATAAATAAATAAAACTAATTCCATAGTGTTATGGGCGAGGGCAGAGTGACGTCAGCCGGTGAAAAGATCCATATTGTTTTTTTACCTTGTGTGCATGGCAACCGATGAAAATGATCGGCGTGCCGAGTCTGCGCTCTAAACTTGTGGCCTATTCACTTTTAAGCGAATGATGCTGGGAACAAGATGAAGCGCTACTGAGAGTTCCCGGATGTCAGCCCTCGCCCATTCGTGTAGGCCTATTTTTTTACACGTGAACATACCGGTATACCCAGGTACATAGACTAATGATCAGTGCAAATGTAGCCTGCACAAATTACGGTGTTGCAGTACAGTTCCGTTTTTCAAAAATATTAGCTTCCATTTGAGAGGCGAACTAATGAAAGCTTTGCTCATAAATTCTGTGCTCGTATAAAATCAGTGATGTCAGTGTTGTGGAAATGGAGGGCATTAGAGGATAAAAAAGGCACTCAGCGATATACGCTTAGATGATGAATGTTGTCTAATGCATTTTAATTTCTTAACGAGTGACTCACTGCTCTATAAGTAGCAACTACAGTATGTACATGTTACCCACAAGGTGCATTAACCACAAAAGTGCAGGTGAATTGGAGCAAGATAATCTTTTCCATAATCTTATAAAATGTTTCCAGTATTTTTTCCCGTCCACACTTAAAACTGTTAAAGTATGGATAGCCTACATGTTTGTGTGTTAAGTGAATTCTAAAAAAAGTTTCAGTAATTTTTTTAAACCACCTTCAGCCGTTTTCTATAGAAGGGTACCATTTTTGGACAGAAAAACAAATACTTTTTTGTTATCTTGTTATTAACACTTTGAGTAATGCAGGCCTTGACATTTATGCCGTGTTTACACTTGGAATGGCAGACATTTTTATATACATTTTTATCTATACAGTATCTACCAGTATACAGTATCTATACATTTTCATAGCGACCACAAAACTGAACATTTGCTGCATTTACACTACACCTCGATTCATTTTCAACTCGCCTTTACTAACTGCAAAATGTACCACTAAATGTGACCGAGGCATATGCATGGACTGTTGCCGGATTGGTCAATTGAATCTACCACACGGCGGGCACCACAAGGATGTTCAAATTGCCGAATCTGTATTCGGGTAGAGTTTACACTACAATCAGAAAAAGGCGTCTGATTCACCTTTTTAAATTTACCTTTTGCATTTACACTTTACGCCTACCCGGCTGAGGCCACTAAGGCCAATGGCCTCATGCCCTACTGAGTTGGCCCCTTCACGATATGGGTCTTTCCACGCTAATGGGCCTATTTGAAAAATGAGTCAATAATTCCTTTCAGATGTCTTCAGTTTATATAAAACTTAAAGAAATTCCCTTGTACTGTTCCCAGGAGATAACTTGCCCAAAAATGTAAGAAAATGCTGCCACAACAAAATGTGACATTTTTGTCTGTCCACTGTTGCATACGTAAATGGAAAATTTGTACACAAGCTTTTCAGAAATGTATGTTGTGGCAGCATTTTCTTACCTCTTTGGGCAAAAGTTATCTCCTGAGAACAGTACAACAAGGGAATTTCTTTAAGTTTGAGATAAACTGAAGACATCTGAAAGGAATTATTTACTTATTTTTCAAATAGGGCCATTAGCATGGAAAGACCCATATGTATACATTCTGAGGCCAGAATGCCCTCTTCTTAAAATTCCATGAAACTTTTAATACACGAATGACAAGTACACATTTGGAACAAAGTAGGCTGCACCCCTCCAGTAGGCCACAGCAGGCCCGTAACCAGCGAGTTTTGCGGGGGGGATCGAATAGTGCCGTCAGGCACAAGTTTTGAAACAGTAAAATGCCGGCTATACATAACATTGCATACATAACGAAGAATGCATGGATAAGTAGATGACCCCCTTTCAGATATGATCACTGTGTGATATACAACAACATAATACAATAACAACTGGCTATATTGTGCGACCAAAAATTGAATTATTCGAAATATTGAATGTTATTTTGTAGAGCGGAACTCCCTGTTCCGCGGGGGGGGGGGGGGGGGGGGGGGGGGGGGGGGGGATCGTCCGATTCCCCCCTGGTTACGGGCCTGCACAGTGCCCTTTGAAATGTTGACAAAATCAATGCTAGAAGGACCTACCGCTTGTTTTCATAACTTGCCCAGGCCTGATGTTTTACCACAAAAAATGTCCAGTGAGACATGCAACAGTGCAATCTAGGATCAAGATTTCCTGACTACCCAAGTTGCTGGCCTGGTACGTGTTGTATAGTCTGATAGATAATGAGCAATAATGCAGTTTCAATTCCAGTTCATTCCCTGCGGCATAAGTTTTATGACCGCTGTGATTTCATTTGGTCAGGATTGCACCCAAAGGAAAAAGGAAAGATGCCTGGCAAGAAATTGTATTCCTCCTGGCTTGAGCTCTTGGTGTGAACCACGAATGCCAAGAATTATTCTGCTAACAGTATGCCCAAGGGTTATTTGAGGCGTAATGTGAGAATTATTTTCTTGGCAACATGGGGCCAGACTGTCACGCAAAGATCATAAATAAATTTCGTACATAAAAATGTGCAGTGGGATCCATTTTATGAACTGTTAATGTGTTGGTGCTAGAAAATGCAATCGCACAACTATCCGTATTGGACTTATTTTCAAAACAATTTACTGTGGGATTCTTTAACATTCCATCGTGGTAGGCCTACAATGTAATTCTTCCGTGTGTCTGTACTTGGATTTACACTTTCAGCCCGTAGAATGGCATTTGCCATGGTGAAACGTACAGTAGCATACATGTACATGTGTAACACCTCATCATTCAAGTCCACAGGGAAGTTACATGACTGCAACATGTGTTCTGTCATGGTTTTACATTACCTTGTTCATTCATCCGCATAGGACTTTGCAGCGAGTACATGTAAAACTGACAATGTAATTCTTCCACAACCCAGCTTGCCCTGCAAAACTTGCAATGATGGATTGTAAAACGTGCAATCGACTGTCGACACAACAATTATGGTTGTTTATTGGCCGTCCACATTGGATTAAATATGGTAAAATTAGCAACATTCTCCATTAAGTTTGACCAAAATTAGTCCAATGCGGACACGGCTCAAAGGCCCATTGTATCATTTGCAATGAGCCAATTTTGTTTTTCATGAGTTGACAAGAAAAACCTTACTCAAAGTGTTGATAGCAACGGTAACAAACGCCACATGAATTTATTTCCGTCCAAAATGGTATTTCATGCTGGAAATTGACAACCGAAGTTGGTTTTCTAAAAAAGTCCTGTGCACGGGACTTTTTTACCATTCACTTGTACACAAAATAGATTTTCAAGGTTTTCTGAAGCATTAACGGATGCATCTAATTAGCTAAAATTTCTTCAGGCTAGTTTACCAACATTCTTCTTTGGATATGTTACACTCTTATTCCACGAATCTGTAACAAGTTTTGTCTTGCAAATGATACATAGGCCTTTAAAGGCAGTATACATGATTGGTATCTCGAAAATCAGAAATGTTCACAGATTTACGCCTAACTCACACAATATAAACATGATGACCGTAGAAAACTTCCCCTAAAATGGTTTTGTCTGAAGTACTGTAGTCTTTGAGAAATGACTAACACAATTAGTTTTCGTCTCATGAGACGAAAATTCAATTTGCCCCAAAACCATTTCGCCCAAGTGCCATTTCGCCCCCAAACCACTTCGCCCGAGTGCCATTTCGCCCAAAATTACTTCGTCCAAACACTACATCGTCCAAATGCCACTTCGCCCCAAAACCACTTCGTGCACAGGGCGTGGTTCAGGACAAAATGGTTCAGGGCGAAGTGGTTTTGGGGCGAAATGACTGCAAACCCTTTTTTGACCGTTTTCTCAAAAGTTAGACAACCTACGGAGCTGGTTTTTGCTCAGGTTGGTTTTAATTATGCATATCTTCAATCACACAGGGGGATAAAACTATTTGTAACAGTTTACCAATCATGTACATTTATACTATCTTTAAGTTGGATCAATTTTGGTTGAACCGAATATAGACCCCTTTTAGTACAGTGTCTGAACATGCTGTCCTTCAAATATCAATGGAAATGCTTTAGCACAGTATTGTTGCAAATGTCCCCTTTATACTCGATTGCCAATGCCTGAATGTTTACTAAAACTCGTCAGAAACACTTCAATTTTCTACATGCCTGCAGTTTATTTACCTCCATGTAGCAATGTAATCATTAAAAAAATCCACACATGCCTCTAGCCAGACCTGCATCCCTCTACAAAAACACTCTGCATCATTTGAAAAACCTTCAAGGCCCCATCAAGGCTTTTCCAGTTGCGGCGCTTGCACATACTCCAACTTTTCTCCTGTTTGAAAATCTGAAATTCAAAATAAGATGAGAGAGACAACGTAAAAGTAGCAGATGTTGAGGGAAACGCCTCGCGGCAAGAGCTATTAAAATGACAGGATAAGGAGAACGGGAAAAGTGGCCAGAGGGCAGTACAATTTCGGGGCCAAAAACGATTGTAAAATCAACAACTGTTCAGTGACATTTGCAAGCACTCGGAGGCCATTTCACGGTATTTGAAATGTTTAGGGCAGATTTTTCAAGCTATTCACATTAATACTGGTACGGATAGTACATGTATGTTCTTCATTGTTGTCTTACTAAATAGTCTGACTTCAGCTACAGTGATCTCACATCTGCCCCTTCATTTAGCGGTAATTAGACAAAAGATGGTGTGTTACGGATGGGACAGGATGCGACATGGCTTTAAGGGGTTTTTGGAAAGTTTAAAAAACTGTTCTAGTGAACATGACAGAGCATCTTAATACCATCTTATGGAAGCCAAAGAGTTGCTGTACATGTCCATGTAGAAGACTTCACAATACTTCATCTCATTTCATGTAGCTAAAGAGCTTTTTTGAAACAGAAACATTTTATGTGACATTTTTATTGTTCCACAAGATTTGCATATTTATGCAAACGAGGTTTTTACCTAAGAATATGGTATAGGTTTCGGTGGTTGTCGTCGGCCTATATACACTTATTTAGATACCTAGTCTGGTGTTAAATTTAACACCATGGGTGTTAGTTTTTATGTCTCGATTTGAATAAATGCATTATTTTTAACGCCCTAGGTGTTGAAAGTAATACTTGTGGTGTTAAAACTTAACACCAGGTTTGGTATATAAGACAACACCACTGGTGTTTAACACCACAGTGTACTGAACTTCATTTTTTGAAACCCATGTCGCGGTATACATGTATCGTGAAATGGCTGCCATTACTGTAATTTCCTCAGTAGGCATGGCTTCTCTCATACAGCCTTATTGGCCCTGATCACACACCTTATCTTGCATGCCATCTTGTTGAAATCCCCTCGTCTCCTGTCATATGATAATCCTAGTGCGTCTTATCTTGTTACTTCAATTCCGTGGCATAAGGACGAAAAAGCAGGGATCGGGGAGTCTCGGCAACGGAATCACATGCCTTAACCTTGCATGATGGTTTGAATTGTCATAATACGGAATACAAAATTTAATAATAGTTTGTGCATTGCCTTTCTTGTATGCCATACACCACCCATCTTAAAAAGACAATGAAGAGCAAGTGAACAAAAACAACAATTAAGTCAATGTACATGTATGCATCAGCCAAATCCCTTACATTAAAAAAAACATTCCCCTGATAAAACAAGTTAAAAACTTAAAAACGGGTTTTCATTATGCTTTAGAGGATTGTTCTTTTTTGGGACTTATAATAGACCGTATCGAATAGCTGCCATCTTGTGGGGCAGTTTCTTTGTTCCTTAAGGACATGCATCACTGCACACTTTGTGCTTGCATGTGGGTCGTTCTATGGGGTCCAATTTTTCTGTCCCCTGTTACGTCTGACATCTTGTAAAATGTTGTAGTTTGTAAATTCAGGACATATTCTTTAAATGCTTTCTATTTCAAGGAGTGATTACATAAAGTACAATTCATAAAAATATGTTTTGAAGGCGTTTTTAATAATACTTGTATGGCAAATAGTACATGTCAGGTGTAACGGGGACAGGAAAATGTCACACGTTGGACCCCAAATTTATAGAATGACCCATATTTGATACGTCTATAGCAGAAAAACTCTGTTTGCTAGGATAGGGCGAAAATTTGTGTGTAAAAAAGCGACACGCTCAATAGGGCGACAATTTGGTGTTGCCCTAATATTTTTGAGATTAAAAACCTTTTTTTTTTTAAATCGAGAACCATTTTTATTAGGTCTAGAACCAATTCTCTTAGGTCTGGAAGCATTTTTGGAAGCTTTGGGTAAAAAATAAAAATTAAAAATGACGATATTAAAACTCAGAACCAACAAGAGACACAAATATACAGAAATACACACTAGAAAAGACAACAAGTCCATAATATGTAGATGTAAATTTGATTAATTAAATTTGGGAGATAACATTAAAACAAACAGATGAAAATATACACCATATTTTTGATAAAAATACAAAAACAAGATCATATGGTGGACTTACAGAGGAAAATATTGCACTATTTACCATTCAACAGCTTAGTCATGTAAGGCAGAGGGCTTGTCCTGAATCTTTTAGAAGTTTGTATGATCAAGATTAAAAACATTTACTTATTGTAAGCAGAATGTTGTTAACAGTGCTCTTATATCAAGGTTCGACTGTCCATGTATACATGTATGTAATACAAACATATTACCTAGAGTTTATAGTGTGTTTGAAAGCAAAGTGACTTCCACCGTATTTCTCTTCCGACATTTATAGCACAATTCAGGAAGAGAGAGTTGTATCACACTTGTATCTTTATGTCCTATCTTTTTGTTACCTCTCTGGTATGAATTACTTTCCTCAAAAGCATGGCACATATATCTAAATATTGAGGTAATGTCTTGTAAATATTATTGTTGGGACTTGGACCTCACAAACCTGGGAAGGTATTCTGGGGCAAAGAGCAGTCGTATGTGCAGCAATTCTTTCTTGTTTTCTATAAATCATAGGACTTCACAGTTGATTGAAATGGTTTCATTCCGTGCAAGTTCCAAAGTGTGCCGAACCATTGTTTTAATAGCCACTATTTTAATGGGCACTTTGTGTCAATTTGAGGCTACAAAAGTCTAGAATCTACCACTGCTTGCCCTTTAATATGGCAATGCAAGTTCTGAAGTTCATGAGCCCCATTTATCAAATTGCAAACATGTGCACATTTATATGAACATCACTTTGTTTATGATTCCACTTCGTTCAAAGTGTAAAAATGCACTAATGGGAGTGCTATTGCCTGTAATTAGAGCAAGGCTTCTCTTGTACTGTCTGGTGGGAAGTCGTGTACATCCAAGAATTGACCGTTCAATCATCATTATAATTCATCAGGATCCATTTTAGCGTGTTCATTTATCAATGTTAGGTTGTGAATAAGGATGCTGTCTAAATTTTGGATTGATCACTGAATTTAGGTTTGTTCTACTTGGTCCACATTCTTTATTTACTGCTTGGAGTATGTACTCTCCCCAAAAAACTAACTTGGGATGAGAGAAAATTTGTAAGGGCCTGATCGAGATTCGAACCCTAGACCTCTGACTCACCGGGCAGACGCTCTATACCTGCTGCGCTTGAAGGCACTGTTGATATACTCCCTCGGGTTTTCCCTATGGGCCCAATATTTCTCTCGGTATTGCATGGTAGCGCAACTGGGCAAAGTGACGAACACAACATCTGATTTGATTCCCGATAAGGCCCTTACGATTTTTCTCTCATCCCAAGTTTGGTTGTTTCATTTCAATTAGTGATTAGGCACCATGTTGTGTTCTCCCAACAAAGAAATGCATTTTCTTAAAATATCAATTCTTGATCATAACATATGTAAGTTTGTTGAACACTAGAAACTTGTGGATAACAACGCACTGATTGACCAGTCACTTTGGAATCGCTTTTCAAGACTGTTATGCTTCAGTGATTTTTATCCAGGTCCAAGTGGACCTGTTTGAACAAAGTGATTCCCACAGCAATGAATTGAAATTTCCTGTTTCTGGGAGAATCCTGTAGTTAAAGGGCTCTCGAAACCCATTTGATCCTGTGTGGGATTAGCTAACCACTGAAGCCGGGCATTTCCCAAACAGTGCAGGGAGGCACTTCAGGCAGGGTGGCACACCCTGCCTCAGTAGCTCTTACATAGGCTGATGCTACAAGAGGTAATCATACACAAAGAAATACGTTACATCCGTCCTGGATTTGCTATGTCGTATATTTTAAATAGTCGTAAAACGTAACGTAAAATGCCTTGTTCAATCAGAAATATGTGAAGATTCCACTGTTCTTGATCCTGTTAAGTTATGAAAGAGAAACCAACCTTTGTCATGTTTCTTCAAACCCATTTTTAACTTCTGTTTATTTTATTCACTAAGGTCCAAACTGTGAGGTTGACTTCAAAGACGGACGATGCATGGACAACCTGTGTAAGAACGGAGGTGTTTGTCGCAATTTCTTAATGGGCAGCTTCGAGTGCGTGTGTCCTGGACCGGAGTATGATGGTGTTCTGTGTGAGATTCGAACCCGCAATTTCCCTGCAGACTCCTTCCTGATGTTCCGGTCGCTAAATAAGAGAGTTCGATTCCAAATGTCATTTAGGTAAGTTGTCTGGTTAAAATTTAAATATGAATAAGTGATTATTTTTAGGGATTATGACCCAGGGACCGCCAGGGTGAATGAATTTGATACAAATCTGGACAAATGTCCATATGTGTTTGGGAACTCTGGATGCAGAGAAAAGCAACTTAGCTCCACCGGGATTCGAACCACGGACCTTCTGCTTAAAATTTACAGATTGTTGAAGTGTTTTCTGGGTCACATTCCTTGACATTTGTTACTTTTACTTTTTGAAGAGCTGCCAACTCCCCCCAAATCTTGCAACAAAATTCTGGGAAAATTGATTGATAACTGTGTACTCTCAACAAAATGAGTTAATTTTTTGTTTTGTTTTTAATTGGAGTATGTTGGGGTACATGAAGTCATGTACTGTGACCTTCAAATTGACCTTGTGAATTACATGACCTTGAAATGATATTTCTTGAAATTTAATCTCTAACATGTTGACTGAAGCATTTATAAAAGCGTATTCTTTGTTTATGTTTGTATATAGGCTACATGAACAATATAGATTGTAATACAAGTGTGTACATTGTATCAATTATCCCTCCCAGCATGCGATTTTTAAATCTGGATTAATTTGCAGAAGTAAAATTGGTACCATGCCATTTTTTTTTCCCATCAACAGTTTTGCCACCAAGGTGGATAACGGTCTTCTGTTCTATAACGGCCGCTACAACCAGAAGCATGATTTCATCGCTCTTGAAGTAGTCAACAGGCAGCTACGGTTCCTGTTTTCGGCCGGAGAGATTACGAGCGTCGTGACTGCATCTATCCTTGGTGGCGTTAGCAACGGGGCATGGCATAAGGTGTTTGTGGACTACCATGAACAGGTCAGTTTGTCCCTCTGTCTTAAAGAATTGATAATCATTTCCAAAACGCTTTGGAAACGGTATGCTTCCAGTAGAAACCATCCTGAGATCTCAGGGAATTTCCACTCTGCTAAGCGACGATACAATACTCTGAGGAAATCCACGCAAATCTGTGGAGTGAGCCGGCTGTTGTGCTGAGCCAACTAGCGCCCGAGTCATTTTGATGTGATTTAATCAATTCGGTCATGTTATGCTGAAAAGAAACCATTTCTGTACTTTCCAGAAATTGTATTGGGTTCTGTTCCTTATTACTGTCCCATTCCAACCAAAATTTCCCGGTGACGATCTTAATTTACTCCGCAGTTTTTCAAATTAATAACAGGGATGCATGCTGACGAATGTAATGGAACGGATTACCCTGTATGCTTTAAATAGCAACCAATCGCCGACGCGGACAACTGCCAGCCTTACCGAGTACATGTATCACATTCATGCACGGTGTTTACAATCTGCGCGCGTGACATTTGAATGCCTGCAACGCACTGCCAAGCGTCCCGATTGGTCCAGCAGAGGCGACAAGATTTCTGTCGCTTGTTCCCCTGAGAAATGGGGCCGGTTTCAACAGGGCTCTCTTGTTGATGGTTTATCAACAACCGCCCCTTGATTGGACTAAGAACTGAATGTTGAACATTTATACTCAGTAGTACAATGGGTTAGGGTAGGATCAACATCAGACAGTCAAAATATTCATTGTTCTTCACTTCATGTACATAGCAACCATTGACTTTTCATTGGTGCGCCGAGTCTGTGTGCCGGACTTGTGAAGTTGGGAACAAGACGAGAGTTCCCAGATGTCTGCACCTTCCTATGGACTGCTTTCTGTCTCATGTGACATCTGGGAAACTCTGGGTGCCAATGACCACGCGCATGCATGCGCACGTTAATCAATGCACAGGGCACTTAAAAAACGTCCATCCACATGTTTTTGTTCAAAAATGCCGCACGTGCATGTTGCGATATAAGTTCAAATATTGAGCATGTACTCAATTTGTAAAAGAGTTTTTATTTATTTAATTCACAATGGAGCCTGAAGAAAAACCTTTTATCTTATTCAGCGCTATTGCCGTGGGGCAACAACCAACAGTAAAGTAACAGATAAGTGCAACCAATATTTTGCTTTTCTCACTCATTTTGCTGGTTAGCACTCGGGCCACGTAGGGCATGATTGTCAAATGATGCCCAAAATGGTGGAAGGCATGACGTCAACGGAAAGCTTGATAATTTAGTGTGCAGCGTCAAAGAAAAATAAACGGCCACAAACGTGAATGCATCATAAATCCTATAGTAATGACAGATACTGTGATATTCACAAGTCCATCAACTGCCTACATGTATAGGCCTGTGTGTAGCCTAAAACTAAACAGTGATTACTAGTATAGTACAATTAACCCCTGCCTTTAAAAGTGTCTGTTTGTTTGTTTTACGGTATTTAACGTGGTATGACTGACATGGCTCATTAGCCACTGTATCCCTCGCAGCAATGTTTGTACGAATGATACACAGTGACAATTACGCAAAAAGTGCGTAGCACCTACCTGTAACGCATACATTATGTCAATTATGTAGAGTCACGCGAGTGCATAATTTTCCTTCAGACCCTTTTGCAAATGAAGGCGTGGGGTTTGCGTATATTTTGTATTCATGGTGATGCAATTAACCAGTTACAGTGTACATGCATTTGATTACTCTAAAAAGATGGTTCGACATTCCTATTCTTGATGTACTGTAAGGGGCATAGGAGAAATGCATAGGGTGTAGAATGTGTACATGTAGGCCTACCCGTACATGTACAAACAATGTACCTATAGGTAAACATGTATGTTATGTTAGACAGAGTTGTGCACAAATTCAAGTTGTTTGTTCCACAACCTGTGAATTTATTTCACTGGCGGATCTGGAGGGGGTGGGGAGGTTAAAGGGAGGTTGAAGGGGTTGCAACCACACCCTTGAGGGCTAATGTTGTGATAAAAGGTAGAAAATGGAAAGTGCCTGTTGAGTGCCAAACCTAGACCAAATCTCTCTCCTGAAACCTTTAAAATAAAAGCCCCTAATGTGCCTTTGATTGCAGGATAAACCGCCTAAATTTCAGAATTTTCCGGGTCCTGCCCCCTTCTCCCAGCAGGGCATGTTTTTGACACACAGTAAGAGCCCCAACCCCACCCTTAACCAAAAGCCAACTTTGCCCCTGAATTTTATGGGGATTCAAGTTATTAGTCGCGTTTGAACTGTCACAAGTCACCTGTAAATTGTTTTCTGTTTTGTCAAATCATGAATTGTCAACACATGCCGTACCAGTACATGTAGTCTGCACCTGTTGGTGTGTAAATTAGATTGAATATGGTGCTGAAAGATTTTATTGTCGTCATTTATTATGTGTTCAATTATGTCTTTCACACAGTATGTTCAAAAACAATGTTTGTGTTAAGCCTGCCACAGGCATGCATGATCTATCTGCTGAGCAAAAAGTCATTCGTGGTCATTTACTAAACATGTAGTTTACCATCTGTGCTCCATTTGGGAAAAAATTAGGATTCCTTGAAAGTTCCCATAGCACTGTAGCTCATACGGTAAGCTTGATTGGCTTGAGAAAACTTGTGAAGAGAAGAAAATGATGAAATGCTCAGTTTTAGCCACTTAATCAAGCTGGGGACTGAGAACCCAATCCACATACTGACCTGGATGGGATTCGAACCAGGACCACAGAGGTGGAAGGTGAGGAAAGTACCGCTACGCCAACCTGATTTCCCCGGTTTTATTTATTTATTTCATTTATTTATTTATTGTTTTCCTTTTCTTGCAAGGCAATGTTTTTATTCTCCGAAGTAAGATGAGAAACCTTTATTAGACTTACAGAGTGCTACAATATTTGTTCAACCCAATTCCTTCAGTTTCACCAGCACCTGTTCATGTATGCTAGTATTGGCCCACTTTCCTGCCGGCAACTGAAATGAAACCCATTTATAAACCTGCATCATATACGCAGATACCAGTAAGTGCTTCATGATCAAATTTATCATAGTTTCTAAACATGACTTCATCTGATGAAGAAAAAAAAATACATACTGCACTGATCCCCCAGTCAATATTACACCATGAGGAATCACAATATTGCATGTTTGTACAGCACTCTGGAACTTCAATCAAACATGTCTTGGCAAAGGTCGGATTTCATAAAAATGTGTCATACACATGGTACTGTTGTGATGATGCACATACTGTTCTGTATAAAGCTACATGCGAACCATCAACTTGTAGACTGCAGTAAGGCCTGTTGTCAGGCTTATGCCGTGTCGAACTAAACTAAATTTAGCAACACAAGCACGATGTTTGGACTGTGCCGCGCCTAATGATATCAGCTCGACAGAAGCACGGCAGACCCTGTCGAGCTTCTGCCGGGCCAAAATACTTATATCAAGCCAAAATATTGGCGAATTAAATTAGTTTCAGAAGTCGTGCTTGTGTCGTGTCTAATACAAAAAAAATAAAAATAAAATAGTTCGACACGGCAGTTAAGCACAACGTCAGAAACAGGCCTAAACTCCTATTGTAGTGCTCTTCAAGAGACTAAATTGAATGTGGCCTTTACATGCAGGCGTAACCAGTACACAACATGCAGGCCTATATACATCAATACATACACGAAAACAGTAACAGTCGTATTTCAGAAAAAGGAACTTTACATGTACAGATGATTTTTTGGTGACAATATTAGATTTTTAAGTTTCTATTTTTATCAAACTCATGTGCAAGTACATGTATGTAGGTAGCTCAGTTCCATACCAAAAACCATAAATCAACATTACCCCACAAAACACCACAGGCTCTCGGCAGTGTGTGAAACCCAACTCCAAAATATGAGAGATTTACTTTCAGTTTTTCAAAGAAAATACTCCCAAAATGGTAGAAATGACACCAGAGTAGCTTGCTAGCAGATTAACCATGAATGATTGTTGCCTTCGGCACATTAGGACATCGAGCAACGAACGTGACTTCAGATCATTTCGACTTTACTTAAAATATGTCCAGTGCCAAAGGCTAAGCTGATATAATACCCACAGCTTATTCCAAATCACAGTTGCCGTATGTGATTTTCTGGAGACTTAAAAACATTGGAATTAGATTTTTTGTTTCGGTTGGCTTACTTGGACAAATGTGACAATGATGTATGGGCGACGAGGGAACACAGGCCCAGTGGGGAAGTCTACGGTGTCAGAGAAAAATGCTACCGATTTTTGGAGGAGCGATAGTTGGTCCCATGGTGTGTGGAGGGATAATTCAATTTCACGCTGGGAGGAATGAACTTCTATGTAATAAGCCCCATTGGTGAGATACACTGAAGGCTGACATGCCTTGAATGCTTTTGATTGATAATCCTATTTATTCAGTTGTGGATCAGGAAAGCTTGACGTTTTCAGACCCCAAAGTCATCCAGAGGTTTCATTAGATGGAATTGCATAGTAAATTGTTGGTTAAAATTGTATAAAGTGTATTATAAAAGTTGATCAACATGGCCGAGTGGTTTAGGTCGTTGGCTCACAACACTGGTGAAAATTTTGTGTTGTGGGTTCAGCGCCAGGCAGGAGTACCTGTACCCGGTACCCTTGAACAAGGCACTTTTATAACATTGACTACGAGTATCGTAGTAACAGGTGTACCCGATTCTGCCACTATGACTATACTTGTAGAAAATGGGAACGTCCTCTGTGGGAATGCCCTGCTTGGCAGTCAACATGTTAACATAATTGCTTCATCTTTTGATGTAAAGCCGTTGGTCCAGTGTGTTGTTTAAAAGGTTCCAGAGCACTCTTTTATGAAGAGTATGGGGATTCCTTGGTGTCTGTGGCCATCGGCTACCAATGGCACCACCCACAGTCTACATGATGGATATGTATCTGTGTTTAAATACATTGAAGTTATGGCATGATGTTCAGTTCAACAAAATTGTAGATCTCAGTTTCAAATACACATACTTCAGATTTCAAGTATCAAATGCACATGAATGCAGTAAGCTAATGAAGATACTACATTTGTTTCAGAAATGGGTCTATGGAAATTTTGCTTTTCAAATGTGGGAATATTTGGGTAAAATGGAAATACCAACCTGTCAACAGCAGGACTACTTGTTCAAAAAGAAAAGGGGTGGAGCCTAAATTCAATGAAATCTAAACAAATCTGCTGTGGTTTCCCTCCCATAAAAAAAGTTGTGGTTACCCCTGTGGGAGTTTTTCTACTGTTTGTATGACACAATTGCACATATACCCTTCTCAGTTATTTGGTGATCTGATCATGAAAAATCACAGCAGCAATAACAACAACTACCCAGTCTGGGTGACTGTCCGGCAGGTTTCCATAGAAACCCCTTTAGAAAAAGCACACCAAAACCTCAATAACTTATCCCATGGGACGAAAGCACTGTTATTAAATGACAAGTGTAAACCTGTACTTCATTTGAACAGTTAGTAGGGGCAGACCCAACCAAAAACCGGGGAAAAATACGGAGAAATAATTCATTGAAATGAAAGCACCTGCCAGCAATATTAAGGCAATGCTCCAGTTCATACTTGTATTGCGACACCTCCAGGGATTTTAGCTGTGGAGTTGAGGGAGCCGGGATTAGGTTACCAGGTCTTGAAAGCTGAGTGAATAGCCTTATAAAGAGGAGAGTGCCCTCAGTTCAAGAGATTTCACCCGGAATACAGACCCTTTTCACAGCTTTTTAATGACCCAATTTTTCACTCTGTCCCTCATACCCTATTGAATTTTAGTTAGCTGTCAGAAGAAGGCTTTTGCTTTTTTTTAGATGTAGGTTTCATTTTTTTAAAGATACTACTTGAAACGTTTTCATTATTCTTTTCTGAATGCTTGAAATTATGCAAGAAAGATGTTAATGTTTTGTCACTTGTTTTCCCACATATAATAAACACATTTGCCTAAAGATTTTAGATTATTACTTTTGATACAATTTTTATGAAAATATCAGTGATCCTTGGCAAATGTTTAGTGATATATATATATCTTTTTTTGTTTAGGGAGGTTTTCATATAAAAAATCGATGTGAATAAAAACCTGGGGCAATTTTTATAGCGCTGCTTAACCGCCAAATTTTCTGTTAACTGAGCAGCTGCTAATTCATAGGCATCATAGGCACGCTGCGGCCATGAAATAGAGCTTAACTCATCTGCTATAGTAAGCACGCCTTTTCAGCTAATGCTTAAGCAGCGTTATGAAATTGGCCCCTAATAATTCGAGCATTTCACAATACATGCAAGTAGCGCCACCAAGAGTTTGTGTTGGAGAGGGCATTTTTGACTCTGCAGTTTACATTGACATGTACAAACAAAATTTCAGATTTGATTTGAAATAAAATGCCAGATTTTGAGATTAAAGTCTGTTTAGGAATCCTAGTTTATTAAAACATGTTAGAGAACAAAATCAATCTAAGTCATTTATTTCTTGAAAAATACACAACATGCTGTGTGCTTCACTTTGAACATCTCATCGAACTGCATCTGGGAACGACCCACGTTTTGCACAGCAAAAAGCCAAACATGACCCTGCAACAAAGGTGTGTTCATTTTTCCATGCGACAATTTTTGAGTTACAAATCACAACTTTGAAGTTATAAAAAAATCTGACTTTTTAAGTCAAATTTATTCAGTTTTTCAAGTTTAGTTTTCGAGTCAATTTTACTAAAAACTTGAAAATTGTGACTTGAATGTCAAAATTTGCAGTTTGCAACCAAAACAGGCATTTGTCTCCTGTTTTTTAAGAGGAGATTATTTATTTATTTATTTATTTATTTATTTATTTATTTATTTATTTATTTATTTATTTATTTATTTATTTATTTATTTATTCACCACATCCAACAGCGGAAGGACCGCCAATTACAGAAATGTGATCAAAACATAGATATTCGAATAACTATCAACTTCCAAGTTGAATTAGAAACGGCCAGAGACACCGGGGAATCCCTCCCTTGCTCTTCACGAAAGAATGCTCTGGGATCTTTAAATGCGTTACCTAACACACTGGACCAACGGCTTTACATCCCTTCCGAAGGACGGAACAAGTGTGATTAAGTGCCACGGCCCGGGATCGAACCCACATTCTAGTACTGGCACAGGAATTTGAGTTTGACGCACTAGACCACTCGGCCATAACACCCCACCCATAAACATTGGGTTAGATGTTAGTTAAAAAGGATCGAATCCTGATTTGACACAAGTTTACAATCACGGCTGACTTTGATTACCCATGTTAGACAAGCATAAGGCCAACATGTTTATGCACTATTTTTGTGATGACAATTATTGCTTCAAGGTGGGTTGATTCCAGTAGCAGTACATTTTTATAATATCCACATGTTATTAACCAGTGTCATGATTCCCAAGTGGCTTCCAAACAAGATGGATTCAGCATTTTAATGGAACTCAAATGGCAAAAACCTGTGAAGAGCAGGTGAATAGCATTTTCTAATCCCCACTTGAGCAATAAACCTTGTTAACTCAGAGACTTTACAAGAGGCCATGACATTCAAGAATAATGACCATGGCACTGGCTGTGTTAGATACAGGTTGTGGTGCAGAGGTGTACAATTGCCACTTTTGCAGAAATCCATAATAATACATGTAGGCGTACATACTGTCCATCCATGTTATTCATGCCAATACATGTATATGCATATGGGTACATTTGTTTTATATATCTCAATAACGGTAATTGCACCTTAGGCAGTGTGTGAAAGTCCCCTTCTTTTGCAAACTAATGCTCTGGAATCTTTTAAGTGCACTACACAACACAACACACTGGGCCTATACCTTTATCCCGTCCGAAGTATGGAGCAAAAGAGAAGTATACCTATAGGCCGTATTCCTGAATGCGTGAGGGCGCTGTCAAGCGGCCCATGCCCATCGCGCATTATGTTTGAACAGAAAACGCGCTACGCATGCACGCCTTCCAAACATTTGCTTTTCATGGAAATCTCTGCGTACGTACGGACATGTGATATTCCCCCCATTTTCCACTGTGGCTATGGCAATTTTCCCCCAAATCACCTAGTTCAAGCGCCCACACGCGTTCAGGAATATGGCCTATTGCAATACATGAAAATGTTGTACGCAAAAACATCATTCTGTGCCAAGTTTTCAGAAAAAATTGTAGCGTCCACTTTATCGCTGCAATTGCCATTTTTTTGTGAAGCTTGTATCAACTTTTCAATATGTCATATTTCTTTTTCTTTCTGCAGCAATAATGAGTTGTACTAGTACTAGTAGTTTAGCACAATGTCTTTTGTTTTTTGGGTACATGTACCTAAACACTTTGATCAAGTACACTGCAAAAACTGTGGTGTTAAATTAACACCAGTGGTTTTGTCCTATATAGATACCAATCCTGGTGTTAAGTTTTAACACCACAAGTATTAGTTTTAACACCTAAGGTGTTAAAACTAATGCATTTATTCCAATTGAGGAATGAAAACTAACACCCATGGTGTTAACACCAGACTTGGTATCTATAAAACAACACCACTGGTGTTAATTTAACACCACAGTTTTTGCAGTATGTATACACAGAGTGGTCCAAAACTCGCACCCTCTGGGTGTTTTCACCAAGAGTTTGTTTCACAAACACCCTAAAGGGTTCCTTTTTTGACAAAGTTCTCTTTTGTAAAATGAACTCCTTAAATTTGCGGGACAAGAAACTGCTAGGGCATGGACAGCACTCCACTTTTATACAAGGCACTTTCATGGAGCAAGTGGCTCTTTCACCTACTGCTAATTACCACCTTGCCTCGGTACAAACCGTACATGTATGCCTATATGATGTTATTTTGGTGCTTTTAACACCAAAATGTGGGATTGTGTATTTAAAAATAGCTTTTTCCCATTGGCAGTAAATATAAACATGGCACACTCTGGGGCTTCATGCCTGAATAATACTTGGCATATTTGTTGGATTATAAGGCCTATTGGCTTAGTCTACAGAACTCAAGTTCTATTCCAAGTACATGTAGCTAGAATGTGGATTAAATTCTTGGCCTCCAGAGGCCAGGAAATGTCCTTCAGTAAGACATTTTAGGCCTTTTCCCACTACCCACCTCCGACCCGGGTAACTTTTCTACCCGGGTAGCGGTAAATAACCCGGGTTACATTTAACCCGGAGTTTCTTTTCACACGACAAGCGTTAACCCGGAGAAGCACTTACCCGGGTCGTCTCTTACACGGGTACAACAGCGACCCTTTTCCCACGGCATTTCTGCATGCGCAAGTACCCGGGTACACCAATCAGCACAGATACCCAGAAACCATTGCGTGTGGAAAATCGATCAATCGGTCAGGCTGCGCGCGCACACACAAACATAACGGACGACACAGAAACATCACTGGCAATTTTGCTGTTAATATTTCGCATGTTTAATAATATTTATCTATGTGTGCTTTCACTGGCCTCACGGGTATTTTGTTGTACTCTACCTTCAGAAGAGTACCAGTTTGACAGTGCCATTCAAGCGCGGGCGCACTTGCAACATTTGACTCGATCACAAGAGTTTAACTCGCTAAATAGCCTACCCGGGTAGGCTATTGTCGTCGTTTCCCACGACAAACGTTAACCCGGAGAATCGTCTCAAGGTCGCCGTTAACCCCGAGATTGGTGGGTTAACCCACCTCCCGAGCAGGGCTAGAAATTACCCGGGTTAAGTGGCATTTTTGGCCAGATAACCCGGGTAATTCGTAACCCCGAGATTTGCCGTGGGAAACGAACCCTTAACCCGGGTAATCTCGAGGTTACATTTTTCTGTTACCCGGGTTATCTCGGGGTTAAAGTGTCGTGGGAAAAGGCCTTTTGACATGTTTGCTTCCTTAACTTTTGTTTCCAGTTGTAAGCCATGGGAAAAAAAACTAAGCTGGAAACTGCAGCAATTTTCCACAATTCCAGTTTGAAGTCTTACGTTTTTTCTTTGCTTTTCTACTGTGTGTTCCTAAAGTGACATGTCCCAATCGGCGCCCTCTTTCTGTGAGGTTTATGCAAAGAAATTTCCAAAAGTTGAAAATGTCACCTTTTATTGATGGGGCATCAAAATGAACAGTCTTTCTGAACAAGTAATCCTTCATATGCAGCAAGTTATTTAGCATTTCAGAGGCCTTTTAAAGAGGCTAAAGGCAAGTTTTTAGACATTAAAATCGTAAATAAATTAGTGTATTCTTGTTTCAACAGGATATGCTGGTTTCTCTAGATTTAACTTGGGTAGCCCTTAAGTGTGATTTGCATAATTATGATTGCATAATTATTAGGCTTCTCACCGATACTTCTTTTGTCAGCTAGAGAGCTGGAAACCTTGATTGTAATATTAAAAATGTTCTGACAATTCTTTTTTTTATATTTAGGTGTTTACTTCTCCCAAATTTCATCTAAATTGATGTGATTTGTAGTCTCAGATTCCTCATGCATAATAGATTTTAGTACTTGAAATACCGTTGAACCTTATAATATGCTGCTCTCACACTGTGGCGAATATGCTAGCGAATGTGCTTACGAATGGAAATATTTGACAATCGCTCAAACTTCGCAACATTCGCCGTGTCTTCGTAAGCGTTGGTAACAAATTTGGAACGTTCACAAGTCATTCTCCACCTCCTTACGAAGATCGGTCAATTTAGGAAGCGCTTCCTAAATTTCAGCGAATGTTGTGAGGACGCCGGTCATTCGCCGTTGATTTTCGTAAGCAATGGCAACGTTCGTAAAGGCATTTGTAAGGCATTTGTAACTTTCGCCGGGTCCCCTTCCTTACGAATGTCTTACCACTATTTATACCAATCGCAGCCGCGTCATCAAATATTCGTAACATTCGTAAGAAAATGGCAAGGCATTGGCAACGTTGGTAAGACATTCGTAACATTCGTAAGTGCATTCGTAACGTTTGTAAGCCCATTCATAAGCATTCGCAAGCATTCGTAACATTCGCAAGGCATTCGCTGCTTTTCGTAAGGCGTTGGCAAGCGTTGGTAATATATTCGTAATATATTCGTAATACATTCATAATATATTCGTAAGATATTGGTAAGGAGAGGTCGAGGGACGACCGAGGGGTGACCGAGATGAAAATATTCACTATCCAATCGCAATTTTTGGGTGAATTCACCGCGAAATTCAAATATTCATATTCACAAGAATATTCGCCACAGTGTGAGAGCAGCATTACTCTTGTGACTTTGCAGATTACCTTGTTAACATAAGCCTTGTATTATCAGGAATGAAAATAATGAAGAACAAAGAATTGGGGCCTACAAAGCATACATGTTATAAGCCCAATGTTTTATTAACAGTGCTCTTATTATCACAGTTCAACTTTGTTTCTGCACTCCAATTTGAATGAGTAAAAGGAATCCATACTATAGGGTAAAAGCATTTGATATATAGATGCACAGCAGACCACAGCAAACAGTGTCGCTCTCAACACATCCAACACAAAATACAGATGAGCCCAACCCTTTGTGTGACGAGCTGTCCCTGAACAAATATCCGAATGCATGCTCACCGACACGAGGCATTCAATCTCACAGGCAGTGCACACACGGGCATCCTGCGCCAAACACAGAAAACAACTTTATTTCTCCCCTAGCTACTTCAAAGGAAGATGGTTTCCAAGCAACCTAACATTTTATGACAGAGTCTCGGAGGCTAGAGAGCAAAGGTCAAGCTGAGGTTTTCATTGTGTTGCAGACGGAGACTGTTATTTTTTGGGCTGTGCTCTGATTAACACATTCTTGCTAACTTTGAAAAGCCATTCATAATGTGCTTCATTGGTAAAGGTCAATTGTATCATTTGTAGATCAAGCTTTTGTATGAGTTCCCGGAACAACGGTATTAAGTATCTAAAGAATAGTTGCAGAAATATCAAATGCATTGATAAGCTAATGTTTCACGAAACCTTGAAAGTCCATAGGCCCTACATGGTTTTTGTGAATACCTAAAAAAGAGCGCCCACACTTATATTTTGTTAGGCCTGAAACCACCTTTAGTACAGTTGTTAATACGTGCCATTTACGGTTCCCCCCACAATTCACTGCACGCATACATGGCGCAGTGCAGAATCTCATATACGTACGATTGTACACAAGTCAATGGGTTTCCGGAGGTGAGCCGAGTTCTTGACACAAAATGATATGGGACTCACTACTCTCTAAATGTAAAAGAGTGAAAACCACTCTTTTAAGAGCCATATAAGGGACAGCTCGTTTTGGAGTGAATATTTAGCTCTTTTAGAGTGCTTTTTCACTCTAGAAGAGTTAAAATACTCTAAATGAGTGAAATCTCCTTAACTCGGAAACGAGTTGTCCTTTATATGGCTCTTGAAAGAGTGATTTTCACTCTTTTACATTTAGAGAGTACCCATTACTGGCGACGCCACGCACGCTCGGCTTCACGCAATACCGTAACCACAGATTTTCGACAGTTATCTCAAATATTCTGCCCCTAGATCCCAATATAACCCCAAAACAGATATACAGTAGGTTGAATCTGTATCTGAGCGCTATATTACCAGTTATCATTTTGTGTCAAAAACATAAATTCACCGTGTTTTACGAGTTTGAAGTGGCCAAGAATTCCTCTTACGGTACCTCCGGAAAACCCATTCACTTGTATTGATTGCTTTCGATGACGTAGAACATCCGGGAATGTGTGGTGGTCAACAGTCACGCGCGTACTCGCGCGCCAATAGACGCACATGAACACGCGTAAAAAATACTCATCAGCGTATTTTCATTCGGAAATGCCACACACGCCGCGTTGCGATACGTTCAAAATATTGAGCATGCAGTCAACTTGTAAACACAAAAGTGCTTCTACTTGATCGCGATTTTTAGCCTGAAGAAAGACATTTTTATCTTTATCGATACAACAGCCATGGCGCAACAACATAAAGCAACGGAGGTAAGTGCAACCAATTCGCTTTTTCTTGCTCTGTTTGCCGGTTATTACTCGAGCCACGTGCGTCATGAAAAATGCCCACCAAAATGGTGGATGGAAGGCGTGACGTCACCGGAAAGCAATCAATACAATCGTACGTACGAGATTCAGCCAGCGTACTAAGCCCTTTTCACACGAGGCCAAAAAACTCGAAAGGCTTGAGATATTTTCTCATGCTTGAGAAAATTTTACAAAAGTGCCGTCGTGTGAAAGGACACCATGCTTGACAGTCTCGAGCATTCCTTGAAAATGTTCTCAATGTCTGATATTTTGGCGGAGGTCCGGACCTACGACAAAATCTTCCGCTAGCGGCGCGCCCCCTAGCCCTAGTGTCTGACCACAGTTCTGTGTGTCTGACAAAATTACATACATGTATTGCACTGGATAAGTATTCAATATTCAAAATGTTTAATAAACCTGCTAAAAATGAGATTTTCTGATTTTCATCTGCAGCAGCTGTGTGATATACAATTTTTTTCAAAGCCGTTTTTCTCAAAGTCTTTCTGGCAACTACAGCGCGCTGTGTCATCTTTCTTACGTCATATTTCCCAAAAGCAGTAAGTTACAGAAATAAATTTGGTGTCATTGGAAAGCTGAGGAATTGGTCTTCTCGTGTATAAAAACCAAAAAGTGAAATTTGTGGAACATTCCTTATTTTGCCGTGGCAGGTCATATACTGACAGTAATCGTTGGCGTTCTTTAAAGCCTGGTATTTATAAAAAATCAATTCTAGAAATGTCACAACATAAGGGGGGATACTGTGCCCATTTACATAGAATGACCCACATGCAGCCCCTGTGACTATAATAGCAACTGGCAATGGCGTCATCTCGCTCTGGTCTTTATAATCCAGTCGGGAGTCAACCATTTTATGAGTAGTACTATTTATATTCATCAATACGACAAGCCTACTCTCATACATTTATGCAATCTGAACTATTCCCAGTCTCAAGGTTTTTATGCATGGCACTACTACTACTTCGACTAAGTTCAAGAGTAGCCCCAGGCTACAGTTAACTGCCTTTTCTTGTTGCCCGATTTCTACCAGTGAAATTAGAAACGCAAGAAAAATGGAGACTGGACAATTAGGAATTGATTAGTAGGCAGGATTGGGATTGTATTTGGGCCATTATTCTGTGTTCTTGGTTATAATGGAATGGTCTGGTGGGTTTTGACCCAGTGGGAAAAGAAAGATTGCAGATCTACGCTGAGTCATTACACTAATTGAAAGAAAATGAATTGTCTGGAAAGTATTATCCACACAAAAAAATTGACAAAAAGTGTCTGTAATTTTTCTGCTGAGTGTTTCTATACTGAGTGCAATTACCATTTTTGAAATCCTTTACAAATTTGCATGCAAAAGTAAATTAAAACCTGCTCGGAGAAGGTTTTTGCTGACGCGCATGCAACAATATTTTAGTGGTAGAAACGACCGATAGTTTTTCACCAAAAACTGTTTAATGCTGATCCCCTCAGTAGAGACACGCTATGTTAAAGGCCCTATGTATCATTTTTGCAGATTCGTGGAATAAGAGTATGTTGGTAAACTAGCCTGAAGAAATGTTAGCTACATAGATGCATCAATGCTTCAGAAAACCTTGAAAATAAAAGGGAATGGTAAAAAAGTCCCGTGCACGGGACTTTTTATAAACCCACCTTTGGTTGTCAATTTCCAGCGTGAAATACCATTTTGAACGGAAATAAATTCTTATGATGTTTGTTAGCATTGCTATCAACACTTTGAGTAAGGTTTTTCTTGTCAACTCGTGAAAAACAAAATTGGTTCATTGCAAATGATATAATGGGCCTTTAAATTGTATTTTGAGGAAGTGTTCAAGTTGTGGAAATATTCATGTAGGCCCATGCATTAAATGGGATTTTTAGAATGGTATTGGCACACGTCTCGACAGTGTCACTGCATGCAGAGTGTGTACAGTACCTTCATGTGCATGTGTCTAGGCCTACATGTATTTTACAATATTTTTATAGAAATGATAGTTTATCTTCGTCAAGCACCCTTTATTCCCATGTGACCAAGAGACATGCTTACTCCCGTTTCCACTCAACGCAAGTGGTTTATGCCTGCCATAGGAAGAGCACATCAAACCAGTGTGACTGGAGACTTTGTGTAAAAAGGTACCCCCAGGAGCTCCATCCCAACAATGGAGGTGGGGCAGCCGAGGTGACGAACTACACAGCCTCCAACTTGTAATGAACGAGAACTGATATCATAGCCGAGAAAGATCCCAGGGCTCGTGATATGACTCACACGTTTTAGAACCACCAAGGTATTGGCAACGAACCGCCCGCGGCATCAACGGAGCAACACACGCATAAAAAACCCAAACTTGCGGGAATTGGGGTCTCGGATATTGCATAAAATGTATATAAGCCTTATCTAAACATGGTGAATCTCCCAGGCCGAATCGGGCGACCGATCCCGAAATGAGAATTTTTCCAGAATTGTCATGAGACAACCTAAACATTTATCCATGTGGATAATGTTTCAGGCGTTTTAATCTAAGGTTCCGTGCTTCTGGCTGTGTTTAAGTCTCATTCCCACAGTAGGTATGTGTAATCAGCGGAGAGAGAGACACAATTTTAAAGAGACACTGTTGCCAACATCTCGTTACAGTTCCTACAAATAAACACAGCCACCGCTGTAGTCAACGGACGAGTGACGAAGATGGAAGATCATGGGGAACTCTACTTATATTTATTATAAACAAACACAAATTCTTAACATGTTACACAGAGAAGGGGCCGTTTTTTTTCTTCAGTTTAATGCTAAACCTCAAAATATATAAACATTCTGAAAAAAATAAACAGATTTACCAGGAATGGTTCTATCAGAAAAACGAAATACATGAAGATGGCTGGTTAAATTTTTGTTTTTAGAGTATGGGTCTTTCTATAAATTAGGGGTCCAAAAGTGTGACATTTAGTGTCCCCCGTTACACCTGATATGTGTTATTTTTCATTCAAAAATCATTAAAATGGCTTTTAAACCATTTTGTATGAATTGTACTTTATGTATGAGTTCACTCTTTGAGATGGAAAGTATTTAAAGAATGTCCTGAATTTACAAAAACAAGATGTAAAATGTAACGGGGGACACCAACATTGGACCCCTAATTTATAGAAAGACCCGTATAGTGGATGCAATTCGTACACTCAAACTGCAGCCAAACAGTGTATACGGTATTTCATTCTATAGCCAGTGTATGCCCTCTATTGTATTTCAGAGAGTTTAGTTTTTCTCTTCAATATCAGTTGTACAAAAATGCAGAGGTGGCGCTGATAAAATCCCTGTTGTCCATTTTAATTAGTGTTTGTAGCACTCACCTTAATATGGGACATTGTTTTCATAAAGCCAATGCTTATTTGGATTCTAATCTGTATGGATGAAGCTCGCTTCCCTTGCTGTTGCACAATAAAACAAAAATGTTTAAAAGACCAAAATTTAAAGATTGATGATTTTCGGGAGTTACTTTAGCAATATACACTTCAGTACAAGATCAGCGGATCCTAGACACACTGACTGCATTGTAGAGTGACTCACTCAAAGGGTGTTCATTAAGATTAATTGCTTGATGGGTAGTAGCCAGTGGTTACTGCCATTAGACTTTGGTTTACTGCCTGTAGACTTCTTCAGCAGATCAATGCAGCGATACAAACAATATGTTCTCATCTACTCTTGTCCGGGTATATTGCGCTGAATTCCCCGGGCATGTTTGTGGCTACAGAGTGGGAAATGAACTGCAAAGTAGAAATAAACAAGACTGTGCTAACCTGTCTTGGGGTAGGGAATCATATTGTTGCTGACATCAGGAAGTAACACTCGAGCGGTTTAAGTAAAAACACTTTATGAAAAATGCAAAAAGGGCAAGATATTTTCGTGAACTGACATACAAATTTGCGCACACACTTCGTACACCAACAGGCTTCCACGAGCTGACACACAAGTATTCGGTAAATTTTTGTTGTCCAGACGAGTATTTTGTCCGGACAAAAACGGCAGTGGAGAACACTGCATACATGACTTTTCGTTAAGTGAATGGTAAAAAAAAATTGTATGCGCACACATTTGTTACTGTCAAGTACCATCTTGGACGGAAATAAATTCATGTTGTGTTTGTTGCCAAATTGCTATCAATACTTTGAGTAAACTTTTTCATTTCAACTCATTAAGTAAAATTGGAGCCTTTAGCTCCACCTATCAAATACGTAAGTGACACCAGTTGAATATCTATGAACTAAATTTCAGAATCTCCACAAACTGAGATATCTTTTCGTTAGTCTATACTTGAAAATTGTATATATTTATGTAATAAATCCTACGATGGAGGAATTATCGGGGTGTTGACTGCATTTGCTAAATCAACAGGAAGAGATGTGTATCTCAGGTTGCAGACGCAGAATAAGAGCAGAAGTCAGCTAAGAAGAAAACTCCAGTCTGATCTTGATGTAACTTTGGATCGTGTGTTTATTGCATACTGGACAAAAAACCCCAACACTAATTAGTCATCGAGCCACTGGCTCATTATCCAAGACCCTGGTGGTCGATCATGTCGGTGTTCTCAAATCATAAGGCCTAACCAAACGTTAAGGTGACATGGCTTTCTGGCTCGTGAGATTCGGTCCACCGGTGACTAAAAGGACGCTAAAAGAGACCGCATCTCCGATTGAACTCTTATATCCATGTGCCTCACAGGCGTGACAGACTGACCCTTAGTTTTATCCTTATTTAAAGTGAATCAACTTGGACAATAAATCTAGAAGGGTGCTTTCTACAATATAAATCATTAATAAATGAATTTTACAATATATAAAGAGCAGAGTGTTCACGGAATATCGGGACCTACATTTTCATCCGCGGAGGGCAATTACCGCACTCGTCGCTATGCGGTTTACGCAGTGCGTATGCACATTAAAGGGATAGACAAAAATGTAAGGGGACTTGTCAAACATGTGAAATGTTAAAGCAAGATGATTGCAGCTTACAGATGGGCAATTATAAACAAAGAATGTACTTTTTGCGAATTAATTCCAATTCTCCACATTTACATGCTGAACCAAGTTGAAGGAGTAAAAAGAACACTTTGGATATGAATATTTAACCATGGACATTACTGACAAACTATGGTAGTTGCAAGGAAGCTTTTAAGACTTATTCCCATTGTGGCACTTAAAATGACAATTAAATCAGCTTCAGAAGTTAAATGCGTGAAAGCGGAAATGCATACACGCTTGAACAAGAAACATCGACCCGATATCATTATTGCTACCCTCTGCTCCAGACACTGATACTAGCTATGTCTTAAAGCCACAAACACATCATTTGCAGTGACCCAAAATTTTACTTCATGAGTCGACAAGAAAAACCTGACTAAAGGTGTTGATTGCAATAGTAACAAACACCACATGATTTTTGTCCCGTGTAAAATGGTACCTTTGTGGGAGAAATTGCCAACGGAATGTTTTTTGGGTTTTTTTTTGTTAAATCGTTTGAAAACGATTTTCTTTTTTACCACTCATTCAACACAAAAACCATACATGAATTTTTAAGGTTTTTTCTGAAGTATTACTGCATCTATGTGGCTGAAATTTCTACAACGCAGTTTATCAACATTATTCTTTAGTTATGTAATGGAGTTTCTAGAATTCGTCAAAAACTTTCATCTGCAAATGTTATATACTGGGCCTTTAACACATCTCTCTCCGCTCGACCTTTTTCCCTTATTGCGAATCCATCTGTAACCATTGGCTTTTACATCAATCTACCCTGACTGCTCGTCGGCTAACAGCGCCACGGCGTCATCTCGCGGCTTGGCCAGTAAAGCGTGGTGCACTCGGCCTAATGATCCATGGAGCCAATTTGTTGGTTGAAGTCTCTTCCTGCGATGCATTCCTTTGAAGAAAGCCGCTCTGAATGTCTCAAGGATAGTGGGGTCTTGGTTTCAATATGCCCCATGTGTAACGCATGAATATTTGATGTGCTTTATAAGCAAGTACTGACTGACAAACGGTATTTAACAACTACATGTTGAGAATTCTATGGACATGTGCACTGTGTAATAATTAACATCTACATTTTGAAAATCTGGACCTCATTAATTTTAATTGTACGCATTTTCTGTTAATCTATAAGATTTTCTGATCTACATGTATGAACAGTTTTATGGGGTATTAAATGCTTTGGGGATAGAATATTTAATTTTGCCAGATAAATTGTGTAGCAACAGGTTTCAAAGGATTCACAGTACACACACACAATGTATGCCTGGATCAGGCCTGTGGTTGTTAAGGTGCATACGTAATTTATTGCTGCAATAGACTACTAAAACGTGATGTCAGTTGTCAGGGTAACTGGGTTTAAACATTCAATGGTAATCTGATAAAGTCCATTGGTAAAGCACAGGGACTCAGTTCATCGGTTTTAGTGTAGACCCAGTAACCTTGGCAACAAATAAAGGGTGACACTTTCGCAGGGTTCCCTGTGAATAACATTTATTCTCAGACTTTAATGTACAAGATATTTCCAAACGTAGGATCAGAAAAATATCATTGGGATTTGAACCCCAGACCTCTGATACACTGAGCAGATGCTCTACTAGCTGAGCTATGAGGCACAGTGGTATACTGCCTCAGAATTTTCCAAAATGTTTCCGGTAAAATGTCGGAATAAGATTGCCTAGAGTTAAACTCTGGCAAATAAGATTGTCTAATGAACACACTATTTAATTGTGTGTAGTGCCTCATCACCACCTTGGAAATGGAATAACCAAATGTGGGTTAAAAACAAAAAATCATACAGTTACCATCAGGATTTGAACCCAAGACATCTGGCATGCCAAAACGGTACCAGCGGAGCTACCATACATGTATGATACTATGAGGCACAGTGGTTTTTACTCCCTCAGGTTTCCTTAAGAACTTAATAGTTCTCTCGGTGTTGCATGGATTTGCAACAGGCAAAGCAACTAAAACACTTTGATGTATAAATGTATCATTTCATGGATGTCTGATTTCCTTAATAAGATAATTAAATCCGTTTTGAGAGAGACTCTGTTAGGGTTCGAGGGTAAGACCACTGATTCTACAGTGAAATAATTAAATAACAACATAATGAGATAATAACATTCAGTTTTACTCATGCTGACCTAAACCCTCTTGGGATTTGCTCAATTAATAATGTATAAGCCATCTGCCTCCCTCAAGCAATTCCAGCATACAACATAGTACGGGTCATCATATTAAAAAAAAATTGCAACGACCTGTCAATTGACATGAAACACTTGTAATGAGTGTGACCACACATCCTATATATCTCGCACCTCCGCATTTCTCTTCTAGTCCATGAACAATACTTCCCCATAGATAGCGCTATCCACCTGCCGCCCAGAGCACTGGAGACACGTCCAACCGAAACATAAAACCACCGTCGCGCTACCCTTTGTTCCTTGCTCGTTGTTAACGACTATAAAAAGCCAGTGAGTCACATGGTCTTTTTGCGAGAACCGCGCGTCTGTTATACAGATCTATGAAAAATACATCCATATTTGATATGTAACATTAGATGGCTTCAGAACGGTGCGATGTTGTAAAGGATGATTTGCACACGTATCTAAGTCTTCATTAGTTGGAGAGTGGCGACGTGTCAGATTTCGGTCGCTCCATGACATGTATGCAAAATGTAGTTTTTTATATTTCGTTGAGTTTGTGAATTTATGGTGCTCTTACACGCAATTTGTGTTCGAAAGTAGGTCAAAAGATACTTGTCATTAGTTTAAATATTCAAAGTTGTGCTTTAGGAAAATAGTGTTTCATTTTTCTGTAAATTTGAGTCATGAATGCTGCCCTGTATGTATTGGGTTTCATTTGACTGATTCTGCATAAAACATTGTATTTAATTGTATCAATAGGCCTAAACCGTGTCAATTGGTTTTGTTTTTCAATATTGTCCCCTGTTTTTTAGTTACATGACTTTATAATTCATTTTCAGACATTTAAATTTTGGTCAGTTTTTGACAATATTAAGCCTGCATTTGCTTTTGTTTCATGTGGTAGTAGATTCCGACTACCATCAAGATTATAGAAGATTATTTTTGTTAACATCCCAACATGGCTTAAATTTTGGTAAAAAGTGTACTGAATTACTGGGCTCCCTTTCTCAAAAGGTTTACTAGACCAAAGACATTTAACTAGACCACAGCCCCCCAAAAAATTAATTTGCCTTTTAATTTGGGGGAAAAAACCAACGGACTGTCGTTCTAAGTGCAGCTCAGGAAGTGCTAGACCAATGCTCAAATTACTGAACTCGGTTCAGCAGTCTAGTGGTTATTTCAAGCCCTGCTCAATAGAACAGAGGTAGACATTTTGATTAATAAAGTGGAAGGAATAATGAAAAAAATATTCTTTTGTCTTTTCAGACCGCAACATTGGTTTTGGATGATTGTAATGCAGCAGTGGCCCTAGAGCATGGTGAGGACCTGGGCAACTATTCATGTGCAGCTACAGTCACTCAAGGAGGACAACTCAAGTAAGTATACCAAATCAGTTTGGTTTTCCTAAAGAAACAAGTCTAAGAAACAAAACATACTGATTTTTAGAAGCTGGTATGAACTGCAAGCTGGTATGAGCTGTTGTCTCGTTCCCAGACCTGATTGGGATATTCGCCCAGCCAGTCTGGACACTATAGACCTTTATCACGGTGCGGCCATCTTCCCCTTTTGCCTATTAAAATGAACGTAACCAAAGCGAGCCTTGCCGAAATAAAATAGTTTGGCCCCGTGTTGAAAATGTTCATTGTGTGCATCACAATGACATGCGCGCAGTGCGATCAAGAAAACACGCATCGCGGACAGTGATTCTCTCAAAACAACAACGGAATACTGCACGTGCTATCAGCAGACATGCACACGCAATGATCATGCCCGACACGTACACGTACTATGCAGTGGGGAACAAGACAAAGATGGACGCACCGTGATAAAGGTCTATTGCTGAGGGTTCATTGGATGACACCATTTTAGTGGGGTTAATCATATTGTGATCATGCTTGAATAGGCCTTCTGTGGATCTACACGTATTGTCACATAAAAATAAAACTGTCCCCTAACATCCAAATCAAGAAAAAAATTACTTCTCAAGGTGGGGTTAAGATAGTTAAAGAAACACATATTTACAATGTAGACAGTTATTCATTACCAGAAATACGTGAACACCATTCTGCGCATGCGTGAACTTACATTGACCGCGCGCTGGTAGTTTGTGCAGCGTCTTGACAATAAGATGTCCCAATGTGCATACCAACGATCAGAACGAAAATACAAAAAGCCCACACCAGCGATCTAATCATTGTGTTTTTGTTGTCCTTTTTTGGACGAAAATACTGAATATTTTTCAGTGTACATGTGCCATGTGAAAATCACCCCATATGTGCAATGATATGCGAGGCAAAAGGCACACGAGATATACAATTTGCCCGACTTCAGGGCTTTCTTCCGAGAAAATGGCTAGCCGTAGCAAATTTGCAAATAGCGTTAATAAAGGGGGGTACTTTAAAGTTTACATTGAGCGTAAAAAAAATATTTTTACGTGAATTTTTGCAGTGTACATTGGCATGACAAACGTAAAAATCTGTACTCTAACTACGTATACTATAGCACAGAATTGATCATGCATCATGTAGCCCGTGCTTGGCACTAATATTTACATGTAAACAATTACTGCGCGTGCGCGTAACGTGGTTACAGCGCCCTCATTTGTCACGGGCAGTTTACACATTTTTGGTAATGTTGTCAATCTTGTGCTTAAACTAGGATAGATAATAAGATGCAGGAAAAAATTTTTTAGGTAAAGAGTGAAGCTATATGAGAAAAGAAACTAGATGAATATCTCGCAGTATTTGCTTTGGGAATAGTGACTACAATAAAGCTACAGAACAGATAATTACATATTTTATATTTTTTCAATTGATCAGGTTTTTGGACTTAACCGGTCCCTTCATACTTGGCGGCCTCCCGACTCTCCCCGAAGACTTCCCCGTAGCCAATACCGACTTCATTGGCTGCATCCGAGATGTCTTCATCGACCACGAGCTACTAGACCTAGCCACAGCCACTAACCTCGAGCCCATGGGGAACACTCTGCCTGGCTGCCCCTATCTCAATGATTTCTGCTCCAACAGGCCTTGTGGAGGCGATGGAGGGCGCTGTTTGACTGAGTGGAATGGTTATAGGTGTCTGTGTCCGGATGGGTTCGGAGGGAGAAAGTGCCAGGAAGGTATTGAGCTTGGATGATTCTAACATTTTTAAAATTGATTCCGGTTCCACTTACAAACTGTGAATCCATTTGAATGTGATTCCATTTTCCAAAAAAATTGTTGCCACTAAAATTAAACAAAATATCTTGCAAACCTGATGCCGCTGCTAAATTGCTCGAATATTGTAATTACCGTAATTTTCGGAATATAAGCCGCCGGGTGTATTAGCCGCGGCGTTCCGAAATCTTCAAAATAAGATTAATAGTCGGCGTATAAGCCGCACCATTGTATAAGCCGCACCATTTTGTCGGCCACAAAGAATTATTTCAGGAACCACGATACATAATGTACATGTATATGAGCATATAATGATTTTTATCTTTAGAGCTCGGCGTATAAGCCGCCCGGTTTATAAGCAGCTGGGACCTTTTTTTTGTGCAAAATCAACGTATAAGCCGCGGCTTATATTCCAAAAATTACGGTAATGCATCCATTAACATTTAAACATTTCAGGTACTTTGGGAATCGCCAAGAGAATCACGATTCCGATTCTTAACTTGGAAGCGATTCTAATCGACTTTAGGGAGGATTTGCCCAAGTCTAGAAATAAATACATGATTCTACTTTAAGTTATTTAGCTGGCTGCAATTGACTCATGTGTATACAAAAATTATAGTAGTATAGCCAAACAATTTGAGTGACACCATAGGCTCTGAGAAGTTACCATTTTTAGGCTTATGGGTTGCCACCAAAATATTTTTGTGAAGCTATTAAAAAGACAGTATCGGTGCTTTCATCGTCATTTATATGTTGCCGAGTGCTGCCCAAAGTTGTCAACATATTCACATTTCTCCAGAGAGTACTATTTTTCAAGACTCCTCTCCCTTTCCCCAAATTACTACTTAACAACATTTTTTCTGGCAGTACCATGAAATGTCAACATTGTACATAGCATGTAAAGTACTACATGGCCCTTGATCCCCCCCTATGATACTCTTTGTAGAATTGTAAAAATGTTTACAACTATGGACAGCCTCTAAATTTATCGCATTTTAAATACATGCAACACTATTTCTTTAAAGTATGTGGGTAAGCTGGAAAAGCCATTTGTAAGCCGCTCCACCGAAAGTAGGCGCTTGTCGCACAGGCCAGAACTGAGATTATGGCTAATTTATGCATGCATGTATGTCAAGTAGGGCATTTTTTTTCGATACCAGGATTTCTGCATGAGACCACCTATTAAGTTTCCATCTATAACCTAAAGAAAACATTTTTTTCAGTGTTTTTCTAAACCATACCTTCATGAAACCAGGCTAATTTGGCTAAAACAATGGGAAAATCACTGATATTCCATGCTTATTTTCATCATGTTTTCATTGACTTCGGCAGGGGTTGGCACTATATCTCATACACCAAAAGAACACATGTTTTCCTATAGGTATAGGGCTTTTGGAGTCAGAATTTGCATGGTTGCTGAGGACTTTATGCCTTAACAGAAGTACAACCTTCTACACCATTTGTCTCTAAAGCGCTTCTTAAAAAATTGTGCTCTTGCAATGTTTGTAGTTTTGTGAAGCTTATAATATACTCTATCTGATTAAGTCATTAGCTCCATTTTCATTTTTTTATGCAAGAGCCTACTTTTGGTAGAGTGGTTCACATTTTTACAAATGCATAAAAATGTCACACTGTGACTTCTGTTTTTCATGAAATGACCTATACACTTTTTTTGTTCTTTGCTATAGATTTTGCTGAAGTGCTAACCTTCCAAGGCAACGGCTTGCTGACCTTCCTACCGTTGACCTCTCCCATCACCATCCCATGGCTGAACCGCATTGTGTTCCGCACTAGAGATATCAATGGCATCTTAATGAGCATTGCACTGTCATCCTCGATCATCATACAAATTGAGGTAAGCTTGATTCTGTCTAAATTCCTCCCACACGCTGTTTTTCTTTTTCTTTTTTACTCCAGTGCAGGGCTGCGTTCCACATACGCGAATGTTTGCAAACGTTGGCGCCAACGTTTTGTCCAATGTGGAACAGATTATTTGCTAAAATACGTTGACAAGATGGCGGCACCCACAGCCCCAGCGGTCGTAGAGACGTTGTAATGTGGCTCGGCGCTGCTTACCAAATTGATGAGGAAATGTGACTCGTTGCTTTTTGATTGTTTATCGCCAGCGATAAGGGGAAAAAACATGATTTATTACAGGTGCGATTTATTTGTTATTTTCAAAACTGGAAACCATCGGCTGTCATCTTTCATGTACAAAGCCAGACTTCTGAGCAAAATCAATATTCTTGATTTGTCTTACCATTATACAGATTGTATCCAGTGAGCTACAGTACCATACAGCCCAAGCAATGGTCAAGCTGGAGGGTGTCAAGGTTAATGACGGCCAGTGGCATGACTTGGTAGCGGAATGGAAGAACAGTCAGATTGTACTCACTCTGGACTTCAACCAGCATACTGTAAGCTATACTTAAAGATTGGTTGTTTGTGCTTGCAGCTGCTTTCGAGGTGACAAATACATTTGAATTAAATTTGATTTCATCAGTTAATAAAATTTCATTGCTGACATCACAAACCAACACCCAATCACAATTTGAGTGCACTTTATAAGAAATGCACAATGAGGGCTAGTTATTTTCACATCCGCATGTGCACTGTCACAATCAAGCTATTGTGAACGAGTAATGAAACTATTTCTTCACCATGATTCTCACTTTATTTACAACCTCCACCAAAATTACCATACATAGCTATCCAAATATAATTAATTCCTTTAAAGTTATTTCAGAGATACGAGTTATATTAAGTTCAATCTGATAAATGATTTCAAAGCTTAAATCAATCTCAGCAATTATTTCAAGTGTGTGTCATGTAAATTCAAACCATTTATTGCACGTATATTTGCACAACAATCTATCACCATAACGTCAAAATCTCATTAAATAAACGCATTTGAAATTATGGAACCTTCTTCGATTATTTTCCTTCTACCCAAATACAGTTATCAAAATATATATTAATTTTTTCACTATTTCAGTTCATAATCGTATTCTTAGAGGCAATGGCGTCCTACTTTTAGTACATCCAAAATTACAGTTCCTATTTAGCAAACCAATAAGTTGTCCAGTGCAAAACATCAACCAGTACTTCAATCGTCGTCTGTGACGGGCTTGTCTGTAAGGGTAACCACCGTGTCCCGTCTTAACTTAGCGATGAACCCAGAATATGTACCACATAGCTCCCAATCTCACAGTCGAACTCCAGATTGGTCCCTCAATACGTATATAGTCAAACATCAATAGATGTAACGGGTAGGTAAGTAGGTAGGACGTAGTACCAGTACCAGGGCCATCTAGATACATAATTTAAATAAATAAAACCTTTCAAAGCAAAATAACCAATTCATGAAATTACCGATATGATTAAATAATTACGATAATTCCGTAAATCCAAAGCATTAAATTCAAGAAAACCATAAACATTATATTACTACTTTGTGCACTTACATGTACTTTTAAAACAAGGGTTACAGGTTTCACAAACTGACGCACAAATACATGTAGGCAAATGTAGAGGAAATATTTGACGAAAATGCTTGGCAAAAATTAATTTGATTCATATATTTGTGGAATATAATCTTATTTAACCAAAATACTCCAATTTGTATATTTACGATATGAGTCAGTTTGTGAAAACAAAAATGTTCCGATTAAACATGCCATACTTTGGTGTCAGTTCATGAAAACACAAATTACATGCTGTTCCGTAGGAGGCGTGCACTCAGTGGCACTGTTACTTTCTGGTGTCGCCTACGATTTATAAATCTTTTACATTTTGCAAAGGATGTCCAATCAATAAACCTCAAAATTATGTTGTCATGACCACATAGTTCACGTGACAATCTGAAAGTTCAATCTAATGATTCATTTGGTATGGTAACTCATCCACTATGGCACACCTCTCACAAGAGCTTGAGAAATGTCTACTTTTTACCAGAAAGCCACTGCGAGCAACTCGTTGTAGACATAAACAAATTGTCAGCGTTTTCATAAAGAAAACATTTTGAGCAGTATCTAGTGCCCATAAAGTTCCCTTCGTGAAAATGCCAATTGATGAAATCTGGCCTTCGATTAATGACATCAAAAGAGTTAAAGATGTAAAAAAAGTTAGAGTTCAACTGGAGTCACAAGTTTGAATATTATACTGATTCATCCAAATTTGATTAATCAAATTATTTTTTTTTTTTGATTTTTTGATTTTTTATTTTTTGTGTGATTTATTTATTAATTTGTTTGTTTTTTTTAAAGAATTTTATCATGGCTTCAGAATTTGGGTTTTTCTATGAAATTTGCACTTACTGATGCTTGATAAGTCATTTTAAAGAAAAATATTAATGATGTTAATATCAACTTCTCAACAGAAATCTGTACCTGCACAAGAAAACATACAAGGCCACACAGTGAATGCAGTCTACATCGGCGGCCTAGCCAATGCCGATGGCTTAGCAGTACGGCGTGGCTACACCGGCTGCATGCAAGGCTTGAAGGTTGGCGATAGCGTCCTAGTTAGCACCAATGGCGAACAGCAGAATGTCCATCTCGGCTGCAGTCAAAGGGACGTTTGTGCGTTTGAGACTGAGGGTTGTCCGGATTCCAGTACATGTGTGGATCGGTGGGGGAGCCGTGAGTGTGTCTGCAACCAGGGTATGTATTTAAGAGCTTAAAGGCCCATTGTATCATTTCCAATGACCCAATTTTGTTTTTCACGAGTTAACAAGAAAAACCGTACTAAAACTGTTGATAGCAATGGTAACAAACACCACATGAGTTTATTTCCGTCAAAAAAGATATTTCATGTTGGAAATTGACAACCGAAGGTGGGTTTTTTAAAAAGTCCCGTGCACAGGACTTTTTTTACCATTCACGGGTACACAAAATCCATATAGATTTTCAAGGTTTTCTGAAGCACTGATGCATCTATGTAGCTAAAATTTATTAAGGCTACTTTACCAACATTCTTCCTTAGATAATTTACTCTTATTCCACGAATCTGCAAAAAGTTGTATCTTGCGAATGATACATAGGCCTTTAAAGGCCCAGTGTATCATTTGAAAAATGAAACTTTTAAAAATTAGTCTGTTGCATGTAACATTTGCATAACGGCTGACGCCACAAATTCTTCATTTTCAAATGGAGATACAGTTAAGAAAGTCTACATACTATGCTGTTGTTGCTACGTGGTACACACCATTGCCTAGCAACCAATAGTCTGGTTGCTTTATGCCAGTCTTTCCTACGGTGAACACGGTATCGATTCTGTACTTCACACCTACCGCGTGCACCACATAGCAACAAAAATTAAGTGCATGTTAAATGAAGTACGTCAGTACACCAGACGTTATTCATGTGAAACATGCTAATTCCTAGAATAATGGCATAATATATCTATAGAAGAATGTTGATAAACGACCGTGCAGAAATTTCAGTTATGCATCAATGCTTCGGAAAACTTTTAAAATCTGTGCATTTTTTGTGTAAAGTGAATAATAAAAACAATGTGTGTGCACAGACATATATGGCCTTTAATGTGGATAACCGGCAACATTCGTAAATTGTGTTCTTTTCGTGAAGTTTCAGATACTATGAAATGGCCCTATGGTTGCACACCAGTAAATAGGGCTCCCATAGGAACCAATGCTAAATGCCCAATTTTCAAAAATCATTTAAAAATACTCACAACTCTCTCAGCTTCTCAGGACAACAACCAGAATACTCACTGATTTCTCATCTTTTCAATTCTGTTCAATTGTATTGGGGTAATCCGTCACTTTTATTGCTTAATTTCCACTTTAAAAAAAACTACCCCTACAAGTAGTGAAACTTGCTAATCAGACCTGCATACATTTTGGAACAAAGGCACATACGCTACTGGGCAAAATAGGGCCACTTTTAGGAGCTACAGTGTCTAAAATGTTTATAGTTGGAAGAAAAAATACCCCACATTGCGACGATAGTCATATTCTACACAAGACCACACTCGTTCAGCTCGCAACTCTCCCTAATAAAGAAGAAATTGAGGGCATACAAAATATTCATGAGCTCGGCGCACAGATCTCTGCCTATTTACTTGGGTGCACCCCTATAACAATGGTTGACCATCTTTGTCCAGGTCACTACGGTCCATCATGCACCAGTGCATGTGACCTCGGCGTCTGCCAGCACGGTTCACTCTGCTTCCCAACCAGTAGCAACCCCTATGGCTACATCTGCCGCTGTTCAGACCAGTACTACGGTGACCACTGTGAGCATAGGGTGGAGGAGTGTGATGAGGACTGGTGGGGCTTCAAGATCTGTGGGCCGTGTGAGTGTGATGAAGAGAGAGGCTTCAACTCTGATTGTAATAAGACCACTGGGCAGTGCTACTGTGAGGTGAGTTGGCTTTCTATAGAGTGAAATCTTGTTATGCCTAGCGTACATCGACATTGCTACTGGAATCGACTCAACTGATCAGTTGCTGTCGATGTGTGCGTAGCGCGCTCATCGACAGCAATTGATCTGTTGCGCAACTAGCGGCAACTGAGAACATCCAGTTTTCAGAGCGCGGACATCGACACGGCAACTCGGTAAAGCCTAGAGTACATTGACCAAACAACTGGAAGCAACTGTTGCTTGCAGTTGCTGTCGATATGCGCGCACGTATTCAGACACACACGTGCAACTCACAGCAACTAGTTGCAACTACGCGTACATCAACGCAACTGGGTACAACTAGTTGCCAGAAAGTAGAACATAAGCAGAGAAAAATATTAAGTCAAATCACAAGGGCATAAGAGAACAGTTTCAGTAAAGCAAAGTTGAAATGGTGTTTTTATCGATGAAATTAGGAAAACACAGGAAAATTTCATTCAACTGTGCACAAAAGTTTCCACAATTTTCTCCAACTTGCTGAAACTTTTTTAACCCATGACAGTTTAGGGTTTTTATTACATGTTGCCTGTTGCAAACCATGAAAAAACTAAGGCTGAAAATTGTAGCATTTTTCCACAATTCCAGTTTGAAGTCTTATGTTTTTTCTTTGCTTTTCTGCTGTGTGTTCCTAAAGTGACATGCCCCAAACAGCGCCCTCTTTATGAGAAGAAATCTTCAAAGTTGAAAAATGCCACTTTTTATTCATGGGGCATCAAAATTAACAGTAGTATTGTCTTTCTGCACAAGTAATCCTTAATATGCAGCAAAAACTGTGCATAAAGTTATAGAGCATTTCAAGGCCCTTTAAACATAGTAAAATCTGTTCTACTTTTGAATTTTTTTTTTAGTTACATTTATGAATAATTAACCTCAGAGTAGACTTCACCTCATTAGTAACTTCGTTAAAGAAAATTAAAACAAACATTTGTTTTTGTAACATGTCTACTGATTGGCAATTGGCACTCATCTTGTATCCACAGGAATACTCATATCAACCAGAAAACAGCGACACCTGCTATCCCTGTAACTGCTTCATCGATGGTTCCTTTGGACCAGAATGTAACCCCCAGACTGGGAAGTGCCACTGCAAGAGAGGTGTCATAGGAAGGGCTTGTGACTCGTGCGTTGATCCGTATGCAGAGGTTAAGCTTAAAGGCTGTGAAGGTAAGGAGATTAAGAACATTGTTTTTTTTCATTTGATTAACAGATGATCTTTTCTATTCCTTTTTGGAGGATTTTGGAGGATTGAGGAAGAATAGTTTCTTATTTTGGATTTACATTTATTATTAGGAAAAAATATATATTTTTGATCTGTTTGAAAAAAAATTCTATTTGGACCATATGCAGCATGATATGCGATAGAGGGTACCCATCCCCCCCACTCCCCCTGCACTGTTTCCTTGTGTCTCAAATATCCCAGGAATTTTAAAGGAATTCCTTTCAGGTTTTAGGAGGAGTTGGTGCATTAACAAAAGGGAAGAGTGTGTTGAGGTATATTGGGGCAGTAGGGGGGGATTCCCTTTGTCACATATCATGCTGGGAATAATGTGGACTAAATTTGTTTTATTGTACTAATTGTTTAAAGTAAACTTTTCCAGTACAATCTTGATGCCAAAATCGGCTATTTCGTAACACTGCCAACTGGAGCAACAATCAATTCTTTTCAGGGAATAGCATTTTAAATTGAGATGTCACTGTCTTTTACAGTTGTGTATGATTCCTGCCCCAAACGTTTCGCCGAGGGCATCTGGTGGCCCAACACAAAATTCAACAAAATATCCAGGGTAGACTGCCCTCCAGGGTCCTTCGGCAAGGCAACTCGCCAGTGCTCCTTGGCTGATAACTGGCTGCGTCCTGATCTGTTCAACTGTATGTCTGAAGCATTCCACTCGCTCATAGACATGGTGGGTTTTTGTCATTTATAATTAATAGGGTATGCATCTGTGATCAACAGCCAATTTCAAGCTACACTTGGAGTATATGAGGCCGAGTGGGTACACAGCCGTGCTCATGATAGATGGGTTATGGGTTCGAGCTTCACTTGTGTCAACATGTTTGTGTCCGTGGGCAAGACACTTAATCTCAATTGCCTCGTCAACCCAAGCGATATTTGGGGAGCTGCCTTGGCCAAGCAGCCACCTTGTTGAAGCGAAATAGTTCTGGTGATTTCCTGATGTCAACAATAATAATGGCAACAGTGCCCTCATGTAGGGTAGATGTGCGCTATACAAGAATCTACTATTGTTATTACTTGTGTTATTAAGTCCCCTTATGCAGCATTTTATTGTATAAACTGTGCAAGAATCTCGCAATAATTACACAAAAGTAATGCCATTTAATTTTTCAATTAAAAATGGCAGTGTTGTCTATCTTATACTGCTATAAGTCTTTGGCAAAAACCATGCAGGTCAATTCTATGAAGAGGTGAAGATTACTTTTTGGAATTCTATATTTGTGTAAAAAATGGCTTTAAGGTGTAGCATAATGCAACAAGCTTCTGCAGAATTGTGTTTTTTTAGGAAATTGTACTACAATTTCTTTGTGAGAAATTGTATTAATTAAGTAGGCGTGGGACAGCTGGTAACATAACTAACTATAACATTACAAACCGTGATTTTTCAGTAATTCTTGAAGCTGATGAAAGTAGTTGTGACTTGACGTGTACAAAACACACGCCAGTAAACAAGCAATGAAAGAAATATGATGTTTTGTTTCAGTTGTGTCCTGTTTGAAGAAACTCTTTGTTTGAAGACATGCATTTTCTTTTTCATGTCCTTTTTTGTAACGCTACCAACCGAGATTGAATGTTTTACTAACCATGGAATCACCCTGCAGCTTTTTTAGTAGTTTCATAAATTAACCTTGGATTGTGTTGCGATCTCTTTTCTATCCTAAGCTGAAAGAATTAAAGAAAACTAAGAGACTAAACCCTGACCGCTCGTACTCGGCCGTGGAGAAGATTCACCAAGCCACGGCGGAAACCAACAAGATGTACGGAGCTGACGTCAACATAACCTACAACTTTCTGGTCCTCATATTGAATCATGAGAGCAAGCAGGAAGGACTCAATGTGACGGCTGCCATTAAGAGTTCATTCACAAGGGTTAGTTGACTCAAATTTGCTGAATAGACAAATTGATCTACTTGGACAAAAACCAAATAATGTTGGTCAGAAATACTTATGTAGTCAATCAATAGACCGATCCAGTAAGCTCCGCCCATTTAGAAATTGCCTAGCAACATGCCACACATGTGAGGCACGTGCAGTAGAGTCGCATGGCCGTGCCGTGCGTCAGCGTCCGCGCCCTGGTCAGCGCGTATTGAAACACGCACACGCACACAGAAACTGCACGCTCGAAAGCAAAATGTGCACTTAAGTATCCGGTCGTGTGCGTGCACGTACAACACACCTGCAATACGCGTAACACGCGTGATCGAACAAAAACATCTCGACACACATCTAGAATGCAGTGAATGCACAACATAGCAAAACGACAAGCTAATTTTGGTGAGTTTTTCCCGTTTACACAAAAACACATTTATGAAGGGATTAAAAGTAGGTTAGGATAGTCTTATACAATCCGTTTTAAACCGGCTAGGGTCCTCTGCGCTGATAAAAATGATGTTTATGGTGTTTTTGCGTCACTCGTGCTGCATTTCACCGTAGCTCTGTGCACAAAATTTTGAGGACTCAGTTAACCAAAATGGAGATCCACTTTTTGGTTACCTGAGGCTGTGATTGGTCAATTCCAAAATGTGTGGAGCTTACTGGATCGGTCTATTGTTTCCATCAATCCAAATTTACATGTGTTTTACTTTCACACGGAGTTGCGGACAAGTGGTAGTATCATAAAATTTTCTTTTCATTTCCAAATTCTTGAATTTATTTTTAAAATTCAGAATGAAGTGATTATCTTCAAACCGAGTTTAACTTTTGAATAAACCGTTCTTGATTCACAAAGACTTTGTGATTTGCCATGTCATCCTAAAAACCCAGTGTATCATTTGCAAGATGATACAATGGATTTCTTGAATAAGGCCATAACATGTCTAAAGAAGAATAATGGTAAACTAGCATGCAGAAATCCTTTAAAAGTTATCCTTGTTTCTTTGTGTTAAGTGAATTGTAACAGAAATGTGTGCAGGAACAATTTCTTTTCTAAAAACCACCTTAATACCATCTTGGGAAAAAAAAGAAATTTAAGTCGTGTTTATTGTCATTGCTATTAACACTCATTGTCATTGCTATTTCCCAACGCATGAAGTAAAATTTGGGGTCATTGCAAATTATATGGGTCTTACAGAGCTTCCAACCCTCCCGGATTTTGCAACAGATTCTTTGGAAAATGACTAATTTGAGTTCTGACATGGATAAAAACCCTCCTGGATTGTCAATTAACAACCTTGGGGATTTTTAGATGTGTTTGGAGTCAAGGAATGAACCGGTTTTTCAAGATGTCCTCCCCAAAATCCGGGAGGGTTGGCAGCTCAAGTATCGACCACAATTCTGCTTTCACAAATGACATTTATTTCACTGCCATGATTGCCTCATTTGAAAACTAGTTTGTTCAAAATTGAAAATCTTAAATGCTTTCCTCTTTACAGAAAGTCATTGAGATCACAAGTTGCTTGCTGGACCCTGGGAACAGGGAACACTGGGCCGTGATACAGAAGAGTTCAAAGGGCGTGTCAGAGGTCATATCGGCACTAGAAGCTTTTGGTGCTAACATAGCTAGAACGTCCGACTACACGGCTGACTACACGTACACTCCGGAGTTTTCGGTGGTTTCTCCTAATATTGGTAAGACTACAATTTGAAATAACGTGAAGTCATGAAGTACAAAAAGAGCCATTTGAGTATTAAACAAACTAGACGCGTCTCGTGCCTATTTGACATGCCTCTCGTCGTGTAATCTGTGTTGTGGCAAAAAGTTACAGCAGCATCCGCGACAGGCATGTCAGACAGACACGGGACGCATCCAGTTTGCTTACTCAAATGGCACCTTTTTGCACTTTAAGCGCTATATCATAAACTTAGATTTTAAGATAAATTACATGATTGGAAAACTGTTACAAACGGCATTTTCTCCATGTGTGATTGAGGATGTGTATGATAAAAACTGACTTGTGTATAAGTCAGCTCGGTACCTCATCTATGTTCCACCTGAACATTTAGGCTGGTTCTTTGGATACTGTGTGAAAAACAGAGCCATAATACCACAGTAGTCGGGGTCTAGTATCATTCACATGAGGGCGCCCTTGTAAAAAAAAATGTGTGTACATGCATTTACAGAATATAAATTAGTCTTCAATTTGCATTTTCTTATGTAAAATATCGTTTTGTGTGAAATCACCGCATTGGGCATTTGGAACCACTTTTAACCAATTTTTAATTTAAAACGTTTTGTATTTTTGGTCATTCCTCAGGTAATAGCTTTATAAAAGAGCTTTATATCAGGAGTATTATTTATAATGATAATTTTCAACTGCATTTTTTATTTTGTTGCTATCTGTCTAATCTCCCCCAGTAATGCATCACGACATCATTGTCCGCGAAAACTTCAACACCACCGTGATACCCATCTACGAGTTTGACCACTGGGAGGACGGGATCGAGCGTGACCAGACTCGCATTCATTTCCCTGGCGACGCTATCCGACCCAAACCTGAACTGGATGACCCGTCTATGATTTCCATCTCGAGTAACGTCGCCGTTACGTCATACATAAAGTACAACACTGTTGGGGCTCTGCTGCCGAATCAGTCGGATGCAACTATCGAGTAAGTGAACTGATCTTCACAGGAATTCTCGAGCTAAGTGGGCTTCTGGCGGGGATGTAGTCGAAACCTTTCCAAGACATTCCGAGACCTTTCTAAAATTTGCATTTTTTGCCTGACACTAAAAAATGGCTGTCCAATATCTACACTGTTCCCTTAGTAGCGATTCAAATATTGATATTTGTGGTGTACCGTTGCCGAGTGGTTTAGGTCACTGACTCGCTACATTGGGTGAAAACTTGGGGGTTGTGGGTTCAATACCCGGCCGTTGTACCGTACTTGCTCCATCCTTCGGAAGGGATGTAAAGTTAGCGGCTGGTTCAGTGTGTTGTGCAATGCACTTGAAAGATCCCAGAGCACTCTTTCGTGAAGAGTAGGGGGATTCCCTGGGGTGTCTCTGGCCGTCGGCTGCCAATGGCGCCGCCCAGCTACGTATCTCGATGTTTAGGTGGAACACACTTGTAAGCTTCATGCATTTCAGCCTACGGGCTGTGAATTTAAGTTCATAAACCCATTAAATAAAATTCAGAGATCATTTTCTGTTGAAGGTTTCAAGTCCTTTTTCCATATAAAATTGATTGTACAAATTACTTAAAACAATAGTTTAATACTAAACATGTGTCTATTCCAAGCCTTGGGAAAGCATTAAATACACAATTGCAAACCTGGCTTAATTTCTTTAAATTCACTTTATTATTTAAACAAGCCCTAATTAATCAGGGTTTTATTCATTATCCCTGACACAAGCCAAATCGCATTCTCATAAGCCCTAATTTACACCCTTCTTCTTTCGTAGGATCCCCTAAAGGGATCTAGTTGCTGAGATTAGCCGACATAAGTCGTTGCCCTGTAGCCACCTTCAGCTCTGCTACAAAGTGCGAGAGAACAGGAAGAAATTCCAAGTTTTAGAGGTGGGAGGAAAACCCCACACACCAACGTGTGGGGAAACCCACGGAATCAAGCAGGGACTGAGAACCCAATCCACATACTGACCCGGACGGGATTCGAACCAGGGCCACAGTGGTGGAAGGCGAGGAAAGAACCGCTACTCCAACCTGATTCCCCATTTACACCCCAAAGAACATCAACAATAGATAATACCTTTAATCGTTTTCTCTCATGCAGACCTTCCCAGGGAGCCATGGGGCAGCGTATTAACTCCCCCGTCATCTCACTCTCCCTGTACGACCACCTAGCAAGTGAGGGCAGCACACAGCAGAACCTCCCATCACCGATCGTCTTTGAGATAACCACCCTGAGTGCCAGTAATCTCAACCCACAGTGCATCTTCTGGAACTTTTCATTGTGAGTTTATGTAAAGGTTGACCAGTTAGTTTTCTTTTTTTAAATGGCTTCAGACATAGCCATAATTTGAATATCAAATGTACATTTAATGAAAGTTGAAGTGCCGTGGCCAACTGGTCTGGGTTGTAGACTGGGTTGGGTTGGGGTTCAAACATTTAGGTGAAAGCTTGGAGTTGCGGGTTCGATACTCGGTTGTGGTACCTGTGCCTTTGGGCAAAGCACTTGACCACAATTGCTTCATTTTTGGAAGGGATGTAAAGCCGCTGGTCCATTGTGTATCGTAACGTACTTAAAAGATACCAGAGCACTCTTTCATGAAGAGTAAGGAGATTACTTGGCGGTTCTGGCTGTCGGCTGCCAATAGCGCCACCCATGTATCTCGATGTTTAGGTGGAAGATACTTTATGCAATTCAGGCTGCGAATGGAATAAACCCATGCATAAACAAGTTCTTCATATGGTTTCAAACACCATAGTTGGTACTTTTTGTTTGTTGATAAAGCAATCCAAATTTGTTTCTCAGATTCAACCCTTTTTTCAATGGTGATTTTTCTCAGGTTTGATGGTGTAGGCGGTTGGTCAACCAAAGGCTGTACCATGGATTCTTACAACGATACCCATGTCAACTGTTCATGCAACCACCTGACGAACTTTGCTGTTCTGGTTGACAATGAAAACCCTGTGGTAAGTAGTGTCTTACTGTTGTAGCTGGAGTCTTGACTAGCCAGAGACTTTAGATTGTCACATCGACCATGTGGACTGCGACGTGATGACATCATGTTGAGGCATGCATCAAGTTGTCTCTTTTGTCCACTGCCGGAATTAAGAATACAGCAACTATGGTTTTGGTATTTTCTCTAATACCTGAACAGGCGTCGTCATGTCTCAGTTCACTTAGTCGACGTGGCAATCTAAAAGTCTCTGTTATACAATCAAATGTTGAACTCCAAATTTGAATGCACTAATGCTACATCGGCCACTTTGCACTAGTTTGTAGCCAAAGCAAGCGCGGCAAAATAGCATTTATTCAGCACGTTAAGAGAGTGGCATCAAAGGTCTGTGCCGGGACCTGCAGCCTAGGGTTAAAGGAAATGTATACACAAGAAACAAAAGACTTTGTGTTAAAGAAGTGCAACTTGTACATTATTTATTTTTTTCAAAGGACAAGAAATATGACCCATTGGAAATTGCAGTGATCTTTGTAGTAGGGGCTCTGCCATTTTGTTTGAAAATTGGGCAACGAATAACAATTTGCATGACTTTTTTTGTGTTGTGCCATAGCATAGGAATGCACTAGGGAATTGTACACAAAAACATTTTTCACCAAGTTTTCGGAAAAATGGTGGCACCCATTCTAGGCGTTGCTGCAATTGCTGTTCTTTGTGAAATTTGTATCTGAAGTTTGTATGTTCCTTGAGTATACTTTCCTTTAACTGGATGAGATACTGTTTGGTTTCAAGAAAAGTTTGACTAGATGATAGATTTTCGTGCACATTTTTAAAATGCAACATAGTTCCCTTCAAGAGAGAATTTGCCATTTTGCCGGAGGAGCACGTCAAGCAGCCTCTAGCCCTTCAGATTGTCTCCTACGTTGGTCTTGGATTGTCCATCGCGGTGCTAGTCTTTACCTTCTTCACTTTTCTCTGTATACCCACCCTTCATGATAACCCTACCATCTCCTAACAAAATCCCTATTTGCCGTTTTGCAGAAGAAGCACGTCAAGCAGCCACTAGCCCTCCAGATTGTCTCCTACGTTGGTCTTGGAGTGTCCATCGCGGCTCTAGTCTTAACCTTCTTCACCCTGCTCTGCATCCCCACACTGCACTGCAATCTGAACAGCATCCATGTCAACTTGGTCTTTACTCTTATCACTGCTGAAGTCACGTTTCTTGTTGGCATCAACACTGAGAATAACGTAAGAACAACCCACCTACCTCCTATTTGTGGTTAAGACACTTGTTTGACTCATGTACTTGTTTTGTTTGTTTTTTTGCTAGTACATGTTATTGTATTATGCACTGTTGGAACAAGTCTTTCTCTGCTTGAGTCTCAAGTTAGAATTCCTTTAAGTCTCGGGTCAAGTCATTTGACATCAGTGTCAAGTCGGACATGTTGGTTGAGTCAAATAAATTTGTTAAAGCTTAGTTGGGTATTGTTCTTGTTCAGGACACACATGTTTCTGCAGTAAAAAAAAATCCATTTTGGTATACTTCAGTCAAAAATTATTCCAGTCAGAGTTAAGTTGTCATTTCTGCCAGTGACTTAAGTCCAAATCAATCAATTTGGGGGACAATTTCATAAAAGCCGTTTGCTTTATAAAAATTTGTTTGCTTTATAAAAATTGGTTAATAGTCAAAATTGTATGTAAACTTGTGTTCTTGCCAATTTCATAAACGGCTTTATGAAATTGGCCTCTCTTTTAGGACCGGCCCAGCCACACATTTATTCCTGTATTTCTTTTTGTTTAACCTTATAAAATGAGGTGTTGGTGCATCTTATAACATGTCTCATACTTTCTTCAGATTGCCTGTACCATCGTAGCCATTCTCCTCCACTATGCACTGCTCAGTGCCTTTGGCTGGATGTTCATTGAGGGTATCCATCTCTACCGCATGATGACTGAAGTCCGAGACATCAACCAGGGACCCATGACGTTCTACTACGTCATAGCTTACGGCATACCTGGTCTCATTGTGGGCTTGGCTGTGCCGCTGAGTGAAGCTGATTATGGCCAGCAGGTTAATGTCAACAACCAACACTTGTAAGTAGATTACTGGAATGTAATCAACCATTTAAAAAAAAAAAAACCTTTGGGAAAAATCTTTGGTTTAAAAAAATCGGATGGAAAATAAGCGTTTCCAACTATCCAATGCACAGATTCTTTTATACTGAAGATGAATTTATATAAATACATGTGGACATGCATTTTTTTTACAAGAGCACTTTTGTGTGAACAAATCAAGGCCCCTGACTACCGTGGTATTATGGCTCCATTTAAATTGGACCGTGGTTTAACACAATTTCTTGAAAGCATGCACACAGTTTTTCATAGTTTTCCCGGAACATAGATGAGGTACTGAGCTGACTTACACACAGGTTGGTTTTTATCACATCCTCAATCACGCAGGAACATAACGCTGTGCATGACATTTTTCTAAATAAAAGGCCCCAGAAGCAACCCTGAAAATGTACATCATTATGTATTTAAAACACAGCCCTAAAATGTCCTTGTGGCAGTTTTCAACCACATTTTTGCAGTTTATATTTATTGTTTGCAAATTTTGTTACCTTTTCCTTAGTTGCTGGCTATCAATTGAGGACATTCTAATATGGAGCTTTGCTGGACCAGTACTGGCAGTTGTAGTGGTAAGTTAACTTGACAAAAATTACTATCAAACATGGAAATGGTTGTGATTCTGCATTAAAATATATCATGTGTAGGTTAGTCCAACTGCCCCTGACATTACCAGGGCTCTCTTTAAATAACGGCTCTGATATATATGGTCGTCCGGAGATGGTTAGAGAAACCAGTAGACCTCAATATCTGAGTACTATCAATGAATGTTCAAAATTATCTGGTCATTTTTGTGGATGTGGATGAAAATGACATGTTTTTAAATCTCATTTCGACTTGCATTATCATTCTAACTGGTATTCTTGATGCCCCAACCAACATTCATGGGAGCCGTCTGGGGCCAATTTCATGGCGCTGTTTAGCAAAAAAATTGGTTTAGCACAGAATTTCTTTGCTCTGTAAAATGGGTTATCAGCCAAAATATCAGTAAATACACATCACATACGATTTTGGCTGGCAACCCAGTTTTGCAAAATAAAGCAAAGAAATTCTGTGCTGAGCAAATTATTCTGCTAAACAGCGCCATGAAATTGGCCCCTGGTTTGTAAAAGTTTAACCCTATTGTAAAAGGCTTTTTGTAACATTTTGTAAAAGTTAAACATAACCTTTTATGAATTCTCACTTCGCTGCATTATCGTTAATATTTCAGATGAATCTGGTTGTGTTCTTCCTGGCCATAAGGGTCACCTTGACGGGAAAAACCAAAAACCAGGAGTTCAAAAGTAGCAAGTAAGTTCTTTAAGACTCGGATACGAACGGATAAACAGTCGGCAATAGACCCTCAGCACAACCACCACAGTTGGTAGTCAAATGAAGGAATTCCATTGGTGCTGTGTAAGGCATTGCATATGTGTACGTCGGGAATGTGTATAACACACATGCCTGTTTCTCCACCAATGGCATGTCCTCATTTTCAATACCAAAATGTTGACTGCATGTGTGTATGTGATGTGTCAGGGTCTATTGATTGCTTTCCAGTGACGTCACGTCTTCCATCCACCATTCTGGTTGGCATTTTTCATGACGCACGTGGCTCGAGTGATAATCAGCAAGAAAAGCGAATTGGTTGCACTTACCTCCATTGCTTAACCTTGCTTTATGTTGTTGCGCAATGGCTGTTGTATAGATAAAGATAAAAACGTATTTCTTCAGGCTAAAAATCGCGATCAAGTAGAAGCACTTTCGTGTTTACAAGCTGACTGCATGCTCAATATTTTGAACGTATCGCAGCGCGCGTGTGTGGCATTTTCGAATGAAAATAAGCTGGAGAGTATTTTGTACGCGTGTTCATGTGCATCTATTATGGCGCGCGCGTGTACGCGCGTTATTGTTGACCACCACACATTCCCGGATGTTCTACATCATCGAAAGCAATCAATAGGCATAGTTAAAATGGAAATGTGTTTTGTTTTTTAATTCTGTCATAAATTTCTTAGATTCTGTGTAAGGTTTTAGTGGGCAGTTTCGTTGGAATTTAGACCCTTTTAGAAGGTGATACGCAGACATTTGGATTTTTCTTTGGTGTGTGGTGGTTGACGTGTAAACAATAGGACAAAATACAGAAAATGTCCACCATCCAGTAATTAACAGACTCTGTTGGTGTCTAACGCAGGACACAAGATAGAAAGATCTTGTTTTGAATTTTCCATAATGTACAATAATTTAATACTTTCATTTGCTGTACCTGTTTATTTCCTTTAAAATCTGTGCCACCATAAGACCTCTGTGGTAAGTATTGCAAACAGATTGATTATAAATCAAGCTGGTGTTGATGAAGCATGAAAGATAGCAAAATGCATGGAAAGAATTTTATTCATGTTTGTTTGTGTTTTTGAACAAGTAATTGTAAAGCTGCGACAGTTTTTTAGGTATTGTGTATATTTTTAAAAATGCATTTCCTATTAGACACTGTATTACAATGTAATACACTATATTTATTCACTAAAGAATCATTAAAAGCATCAAGTGCTGGGGTGGGTTGGTATGGTATGAGCATCTTTTTGATGGATACCGGCGCATTACAAATAGTCATTATTATTATTATTATATAGTACACTATTTCTAATATTAAAATCTGTTGCATGAGTTGATTTTGAGTGATAATTCCCTTTCTGTTGTAAATCCAGCACAACCTGCCAACCCCTTTGCATTTCCCGGATGTGAAAATATGACTTGTGCAGCATATTAAAAGCACTGTACTTGCATTGTGTATTACACAGTATTTTAAATTATTATATAAATTGAAGCTTTTGCTGATACTGTGCATTTTTGATACTGTGCAGCACAGAGCCCTAATACGATGTGCGTCCACGCTGGAGGTGCGCATCATGCATTGAGCATAGATATAAAAATATAATTTATTCTATATCTATGGCATCCTGTGAATACATTGTGCATGTGTGCAATATGCGCGGGAGTACGGTAACAAAAAATACTGTACAACAGTAACAAAAGCGCATGCAGTTACACCAAACGGCTTCATTTTATATAACAATAATATTTGATGTCTTTTCGGGTGATATGAGAATATACTGCACTCGTCATGAAAATACCAAACTCGCCTTCGACTCATTCAGTATTTTCATGACTTGTGCGGTATTTTCTCATATCGCCCTCAAAGCCATCCAATATTATATAAATATTTTGTGCTTGATCTGTTAAAAAGCTGCAGTTGTTTAACATTGCTAGTAATTAGTTTGAAAGGTAATGGATTTATTTTTGCAATATTAATTTTCCCCAAATTGCAATTGCACCTTGCTGATAAGGATTCATTTAAAAAGAAAAATGAGCAGGAATTCCTTTTTAATTTTTATAGTTAACTCGTGTGAAAATGGTCACTCCCCAATTAACAACTTTTACTTGCGTTTGTGTACAATGCTTTACTTAATTTTGCATATGAAATATAGATGTTCCAGTTCAGGTGATTTTTTTTCTTTTTTTCTAATAAATTTCTAAGTTAACGAAAGCAGAATTGATCCAATGCTTTAACCACAGCATAATTATCATTTAGCAATCTAAGCATCTAAAAACAAATAAAAGAAACAATACTCTTTTATAGTTAGAGTTCTAATCTTATTTAAACTTCTATAGGGACGGTAATTCTCAAAGTGTGCATGCCTCAGTGGAGTCTGTGGTGCACTTTAAAGAAAAAAATAAGTTTATGCTTTTATTATCGTTTACTCACCACACATATCTATTGCTTTGGCGACTCAATCCGTGATCGATAACAGCCATGGCAGTTGCATGCATTCGTTTTGAACACTGATTCGCCGCGCGAGGGCTGCTGCTCAGCGTGCCCGAACAAAATGTTTAGCAGCGGAGAACACTGCTGAGTGGTTTTTGTTGTTGACTCACAACTGAAAACTTGATGTTGCGGGTTCGATACGCGGCCGTGGTACCTGTGCCCTTGAGCAAGGCACTCCACCACAATTGCTCCATCCTGCGGAAGGAATTTAAAGCTGTGGGCGAGTGTTGTTGTGTAACGCATTTAATAGATCCAAGAGTAAGGGGATTACCCGTTGTCTCTGGCTATCAGGTGCTAATGTCGCCACCCACCTATGTATCTCGAAGTTTAGGTGAAAGATACTTTTAAGCTTCATGCAATTCAGCTTACGTGTTGCGATTTGAAGTTCATTAAACCCATTAAATATAAAAATAAATAAATGAAATCAATGTTTGTCTTGCTCAACAGGTCTGGTCTTCGCTCAGCCGGCATCTTGCTCCCATTACTAGGCATCACCTGGGTCTTTGGTCTGCTAGCAGTCAACCAGGACATGGTGCTCTATCAGTATCTCTTTGCTGCTTTCAACTGCCTCCTGGGATTCTTCATATTCTTCTTCCATTGCGTACTCAATTCCAAGGTAAAAATCTTCTGTGGATTTTCTCTCTGTGGCGGATGTCTCAGATAAAAATCCCGCCAGTTTGGATATATCTCCCAGTTTTTTATCTTAAACTATAGACCACATCAAATAGCTGCCACCTTGTAGGGCAGTTTCTTTGTTCCGTGAGGACATGCATTTTGTGCTTACATTGTTGACCAATTTAAATGTCAAAAGTTGCCCGACAAGATGGTAGCTATTCAATATGGTCTTTACGGTGAAATCTTGTTAGTAAGGGGTCCTTGAGACTTTGCAGATTTCTTTGTTTTAACATAAATTTTGTATTATCAAGAATAAAAACGATAAAGAACAAAGGATTTAGACATAACTTTTTCCTTGTTCAAAGTGGAATATTGTATTAACAGTGCTGTTAATATCTAGTTTGACCATATTTGGGATGCGATCAAGCAAAATTAGTCGGAACTTTTGGCAATCATTGTTTCGAGATATGTGGCAAAATATGTTTTTTTTTTAAATATAATTTGTTTGTCCATTTATAGAGGGGAAAAACATTATTTTGCATGAGAGTGATCTTTTGACAAAATTTTGAAGGGTAACTAAATTTACTTTTTTGAGACACTCCAGCTTTGATGAGTCAAAATATCTGAAACTATTTCCAGAAGAAGCCTGTATTTGACGCAGTGTTTAAACGATTGTAACTTTTTCACCAAAGGTTTTTTCACATGGGTGTTTTACTAATACGGAGCGTGAGTTTTACAATCAAAATTAATTTGTAAAAATCCCAAAAATAACCTAGGCTTATTTCAGACTAATTTTTCCTGATCGTCCCACTTTTGTGAAACGAGTGCATGTTTTAATCTGTTTCAGGTGCGAAGGGAGTGGCTACGATGCTGTATGGGAATACAAGGCAAGAAGGTCCAGTTTGATGAAAGTGTTAATACCTCGGTAAGCTAACTTATTGCTTAATTCAGCTAGCTTGCTCATGATTGATTGGTAAACTGTTAAAAACGGCTTCATTTCCACAGAAATTTCAGCCACATAGATGCAGTAGTACTTCAAAAACCTGAAAAGTCCATGCATAGTTTTTGTGTGTGTGAATGAATCAAGACAACTTTTTTTAAAATCCACCTTTATATCGGCAATTTCTCCCACAAAGGTACCATTTTACCCGAAAAAAAAATATTGTGGTGTTTGTTACCGTTGCAATCAACACTTTTAGTCGTTTTGTTCTTGTCAACTCGTGAAGTAAAATTTTGGGTAACTGCAATTTTAAGGCTGGTTTAAATCTGTCATAAACTTCGAAACAAGGTTCAAGTCACATTTTTAAAATTTGTCTTCATAAACCTTAATCTCTTTGTTTCCCCAAAATGTTGCAATTTTGATAATTTGAAAAAAATGTTGGTTGTGTTTACTAATATTGTACATGACTCATTCTCGTTTGTTGTGCAGAGATCAGCCTTGTCATACAGCAAGACTGAGGCGCAATTCCGGCACCATATTGGCATCTCAACAGGCTCCATTATCAGCAGTCATGGCAGTCGAAGCACCAAAATGAGCAACAAGTAGGTTGACTGGCTTCATAGATGAACCCAGTAACTAGGGTCTACTTCTCTTAATAATAATAATAATAATAATAATAGGCAGTTCTTATATAGCGCATTTTAGAACCGACGGAACTCTCAATGCACTTTCTGCATTATTACCCCTGGTCATTAGGCTCAGTAGTATCATTCCTTAATCCTTCTCAACTCTCTGGGGAGTATGCTGCTTATGCGCACAGGGACTAATCAAATACATCAGCTTTCACTACCCTCACAGGTACCCATTTCCTCTTGGGTGGAGAGAGGCAATTTGTGGCAAGGTGCCTTGCCCAAGGGCACATGGACGAGCCGGGGTGGGAATCGAATCCACGATCTGTAGATTTACCACAATCTTGGATTCAACACGCCACACCGCTGGGCCATGCTTGACTCATCCTCTTTCAAATCTTGTGTTCAGTAAAGGCTCTCTCACACACGGAAAAATCTCGGGCGTGAGCTTCAAGAGTTGGCAATTTCGGGAAACTCTTGGTCAGTGTCAACGAGTATACTGCGAGTCGGTTACGAATTTTATACGAGCCTGGTACGAGTTGTCCCGAGTGAACTACGAATTTTACGAGTTAACTATGAGTTATTACGAATTACGCAGGAGTTTCCCAAGTAAGTCACAAGTTCACTACGAGCTTTCCAAGCTTACTGCGAGTCAGTTACGAGTGTGGCACGAGTTTGGTACGAGTTACCAGATTTCGGCATTTTACGTGGGATTTGGCGCCAAACCACGAGGAATTTCACTGACTCTTGCAACTTGTGCTTGAAGTCTTATACCTCGTAGACCAACTCGTACAACTCGTATCAAACTCCATTCAAACTCGCGTGATACAGTGCTGTACGAGTTTGCTACGAGTTGTAATAGTGGCCTACGAGTTGCATGAGTTTGCTAAGAGTTGCACGAGTTTGGTGCGAGTTGTTCATGAGTTGGCAACTCATGGCCGAAATTTTGAACATAATTTTCGCCACAAGTTACGCGCTGTTACGAGTTGATACGCGCTTCTACGAGTTGCGCGCTGTTACAAGCGAGTTGTGCCCGAGTTACACAAATCATTCTGAGTTGTCCCACGAGTTTTCTAGAGTTTCCCGAATTCACAAACTCGTGAAGCTCCTTCCACTCCTTCCACTGTGTGTGTGAGCGACTATTGGATAACTTTAGATATTGACCTTGACAAGGAAAATTACGAAAAAGCTCTGGGAAATAGTAAAAGGCACAACTTGCTACCAGTGAGTTTGAATTGAGTTAAGAGCTATTTCATTTTTGTGGCATGCTTAGCAAGCATGTGCTTGAAAACGGCTATTGTTGTGTCACTATCGTAAGCGAACTTTGGCTCTGTAATTAAGCCATGTTTTCAGTTGTGTACTCTTAACAATGTCTTTGAAATAGCCTGAGACTTGGTTTATCAGAAAAGTGTCTATGTAAGTGGCTGTATAAAATTGGCCCCAGACCTTGAACCGATGCACTATCCAAGTAGACTACCACGCTGCCATTGTCCCTGAGAAGCAATTGTAATCAGCTTGCTTTTTGTAACTGACCCATTCCAGGCCTGAGGGTTATCTACGCAACACAGCCAGCACATCTACAACTTCCCCATCAGCCCATGAGTATGTGCCATCCTACTACAACTACAAGCCGAAGGTTACCAATTTGGATGGTAAGTTGTCAATGGTCATATCAACCGCGAAATGTGTTGAATGTCACGTAGTTTGGGCCAAGTTTTTGCAACCAGTTCTCAAAATCAGCGGCTGATCGAGGATCATTAAAATACAAACATACAATGGAAATTCTTGGTGGTACTCTAATTCCAGGCAGTACCCCCAGAATGTCCAATGTATTTTCACATTTTAATGGGCCTGGATCCACTTCTGATTTCTGGTTGTGGTCGCGAAAACTCAGACCAGACTCGCAACATCAGACAATTTCGCCTGATAAGCTCACATTTTGTTGTGGTGCCTAATAACCATAGAAAATGAAATAACCAAATTTGACTCAATTTATCAATACATGATGAGGCACTAGCAGTATCCGTTGGGAATAGGTAATCCGGTGTTCATCGGAGCATGTGGTGGTTTGTGTGATTCCATCAGCTTTGTCACTGCACTCATTTGGAAGTGGTAACCTTTGGTAACCTCTCAAGCCCAGTTCATACTTAACGCGAAAGCAAACATGAATGCAAATTTGACATCACGAGAGTTTTCACGCCACAAAATAAAAAATAAAAAAACTTGAACTAGTTTCAAGTTAACCGCAAAATGTTTGATGTCAGATTCGCATTCATGTTTGCTTTTGCGTGAAGTATGAACTGGGCCAATTTCATAAAGCTGTTTAGCAAAATTTTTTGCTTAATTCAAAATTTGTTTGCTTTATAAAAATGGGTTTGCAGTAAAAAAATAAATAGTGCTCTGCTATTCTTCCTAAAAACACAAGTTGACATCCAATTTTTACTATTAACCCATTTTTATAAAGCAAACAGATTTTGGTTTAAGCAAATATTTTTATAAAATTGGCCCCTGGCCTTTTAGGGAGGAATCGTCTGAATAAGTTGACCATGATATGAAAGCAAGTTGAATTTAGAATGAATTTTGATTCCAACTGTTTTCTGGCCAAGGTTTTAGCTCGTCTGAAAAATATACTGCAAGTGACTGCATTCAAAAGCAGTAATTTGTTACCTTTTCTATTTCTTGATTTGAAAACAAAATGATACAAACTAAAACAAATATTTAATCGTGTGAATGCTAATTTAAACTCTTCATCCCATGATTGCTATACTAACACTAATACTGATCATGATTTAATCTTCATATGGCTTTTCTGAAAGTTCATGTTGAGAGGTATAAACTTTTCTATCTATTGTGTGAATGGTTGCCGTGTACTGTCACTATGTTTTTTTTGGTTTTTTCAATATTCTAGGAACTGTAAAAATTTGATCTTTTATTTAAAGAAACGGACTTACATACTCGTGTTCCTAAAGCCAAACATGTTTTTAAAAGTACCTCAAATACGTTCTTAAAAAAACAAGAAATTATGCAAAGCTACCATCCTATTTAGGCTGATTCCCTAACTGTACTGCATGGCAAATTGAGCCATAATGCCACAATGGTCAGGGGCATTGATCCGTTCACACGGGGGGTGCCCTTGTAATCAAATGTGTGTGCGTACACATTTATATAAATTTGTCTTCAGTTATCATTTTCTTATAAAAAAATATCTTGGGCGGAATCATTGCATTAGACAGTTGGAACCACTTCTAATTAGGTCTTTACACGGTAAAGGGGGCATTTTGGCAGCACAGACCATATTGTTCTCAAGAGATAACTTGGGCCCAAAAACGGTTACAAATAGTGTGACAACATGCTTTCAACATGCTCGTAACGGGGACGGCCTAAAAATGTAATAAGTGTCTGTCCCGGTTACGAGCGTATATTGGAAATTTGTACACAGGGTTTTTAGAAAGGCATGTTGTCACACTGTTTGTAACCCTTTTTGGGGCTAAGTTATCTCTTCAGAACAACTTAAACTTATTTCTTTTATTTTGAGACCAGACAAAGGTATTTCCTCGAAAATATGGTCTGTGTTGCCAAAATGCCCCCTTTACTGTAGAAACACCCAATTCTATCTTCCATTTGAGTAAGGTTTTCAGGTCAAATGATTGATTTAAATTTTAATGGCTTTTATATGCTCTAATTTCAAAGATAATTCAAAAAATCATCTAAAATCAAGAAATCATGCGATTTGGGATAATGGGTTAATTTGTTTGGCCCACAACTAACACATTGTGACTATGCATGTATGCATGATTGTCCATTATTAACCTTATACTACCCACAGATCCTGATAACTTGATTCTACTCAACCCGCAAAGAGCCAACCTACTAGGTAAGGTCATAACCCTTGACCCCAGGTCATATTTTCATACAGAAATACAATGGGAAAGATGGGGTAGTCCCCACCATGTTCCATTGTACTCATTGATATTAATAATAGTTAAAAAATCCTCCTCGCAAGTTGCCAATGCATATGCCTCCCAATACATGCCCCACCCCCCACAATTCCTGCCCATGCAATATCCTTTCCCAACCATGCAAATATCGCCAAGCACTCGTTCATGAATTCTTTTTAAAATGGCTTACCTGGAGCCGTTATCTATTGAATCATGTAGATGCAGTTTCCACCCCCAGCAGATTTCCCAACCATGCAAATATCGCCAAGCACTCGTTCATGAATTCTTCTCAAAATGGCTTACCTGAAGCCGATATCTTTTGAATCATGTAGATGCAGTTTCCACCCCCAGCAAATTTCTCGGAAAGAATCCAGCAGCTGATTTCATGAAAAAAAAATTAGCTTGGACTACTTTTTAAAAAGCACAGCTTGCATGAAATTATCGCAGAATTGTTGAGCATTTTAAGAAATAATATGTTGGGCACGTGGTTCTAGGTTTTGTAAAATCGGCTGCAGGTTCTTGCCACCACTTAGGTTTCTTTGTATTCCAATTCCAGATTTGCTGGCTTTAAAAAATTTAAAAAACTGGAAATTTTACGTTTTTACGTGAAACCAATTTGCATTGGCCTGTAAACATTTATGGGTAGTGACAATATTTCACATTCATCTGCATTTGAAATTTCCTCTCGTCCTGCATTTGATTTTTTTCTATCCATTCTGTACTGTTAGGCATCTCTTCCAGGGAAACTAATACCTGGTTTGCAAGATTTTTAAATAATTTTCTATGTTTTGAAAGAAAACTATTGTTTTCACTTCTTTTACACAAAATTAACCCTTAACCCTAACACTCCTCAATCCTCCAAAATCAATATGATTTTACATACACCCTAGAGAGTTGGGGTTAAGGCCACTGTATTATGGTACCGAATCTTCCAAAACTTGTGATTAACAGGTGTTTTGTTGTTTAACAGACTTTACACAAACGTGACTCTCCAGCACAAAACCAGTCATATATGGGTTAATTTTTGAAAAAGAATGAGATGTTGGGCTCTCTTGAAGGAGCATTAAATAACTTTTCTACTCTCTAAATGCAAAAGAGTGAAAAACTCACTCTTCAAAAGAGTGACTCCTTTATAAAACCACTCGGAAACGGTGAAAATCACTCTAAAAGGAGTAAAATTCTGTAAAAAGAGTGGCAAACACTCCAAAAAGAGTGGGAAAGCCACTCCACAAAGGAGCCATATAAAGGACAGCTCGAAAAAGAGCTGTCCTCCATATGGCTCCTCCTTTGAGTGGTTTTTTCCACTCTTGTTGGAGTGATTGCCACTCTTTTTACAGAATTTCACTCCTTTTAGAGTGGTTTTATAAGGGAGTCACTCTTTTGAAGGGTGAGTTTTTCACTCTTTTGCATTTAGAGAGTAATGATGTAAATTGGTGATGATACAAAATTTGGCTGAGAAATTAACAAAAGAAATCCAGTTTGTTTGATGCATTCTTAAGAGATTTTGTCATGGAATGATACCCCTTCTCATAAAAAGCAATTTTTCAGATATTTACGGCAAGATTTATCTGTTTTTGAAACACTGGACTGAGAGTAAAACATACACATTTTGTCTAGCTTTTAATTTGACCCATACAATGCATCAGTGGCTATACATGTTTATGTAAAAACACCGACATGCAACTTATTGATTGGAGGGTCACAAATTAGCCTTTTTGAAGTATGGCGGACACAATAGGAGGGCGCACTTTGATTTGGATATACATTGGAATTAAAAAAGAATTCATACCCAAATAAAATTGCACCCTCTCCTTTTATTCCGTCATACTGCTAAAAGGCTAATGTCTAATCTAACATTCTATACTGACAATTCACCAAATTGCCTCCTTTTTACCAAATCATCCATGCACCATCCTCACCATTCATCCATCCACCATTTAATCCCATCGCGTGCTGCCTCACTACTCACGTAGACTGGGACTATGACTTTAGTGGCAGTCACACGGCCACAATGACCAATAGCCGCACTAATAGCCGTAGTCAGAGTTGTGTTAGTCAGGGGCGGCGAAGTCAGCGAAGTTGCCGCAGTCGTGGTAAGATCTGTGGATGTACGTCTAGAGGTAGCATGCGTAGTGTCACATGAAATAAATGTTTCATTTTGTGGTTTGTGGTTGTCACGATTTTGATTTTAATTCATATGTGCATTCATGTCATCAGTGAGAGTATAAATTTGAGAGGCTTTTGTTTTGATACATTGGAGCAATCTTTGTTGAGAGTTGATCTGAATTGATTGCTTTCCGTGACTTAGAACATCCGGGAATGTTCGGTGGTCAACAATCACGCGCGCGCCAATAGACGCACATGAACACTCGTAAAAAATACTCACCAGCGTATTTTCATTCGAAGATGCCACACACGCGCGTTGCGATACGTTCAAAATATTGAGCATGCAGTCAGCTTGTAAACACGAAAGTGCTTCTACTTGATCGCGATTTTTAGCCTGAAGAAATGCGTTTTTATCTTTATAAAATGGCGCAACAACATAAACCAAGGTTAAGCAATGGAGGTAAGTGCAACCAATTCGCTTTTCTTGCTCTTTTTTGCCGGTTATCACTCGAGCCACGTGCGTCATGAAAAATGCCAACCAAAATGGTGGATGGAAGGCGTGACGTCACCAGAAAGCAATCAATAGGCCATTTTCGTAATGTATCAAAATTCATGGATGTTTCTTGTGACATTGCCGAATGATGAGCTATTTCAATCACCCGTTACTTTAAATTTGATTTCTATGGTTGGAATTCATTTTGCACACATTAGTTGTTGCCAGGTAGGACAAGCCCCGGACAAGCTTTGTGGGCGTTGACATTCTTGGTTATTACAGTATGCAGGGAATTGGCATACATTATGAAAATCCCCTACTTTGTGGAATCATATGGTCTGCTAAATTGTGAGATGTGATATTGAAATGTTTTCAGTTATATTCTTAAAGCTAACATTTTCACCCTTTTCAAAAAAATATAGAAAAAAGGCACTTGCACTTGATATTTCAAGATAATTGTAATATAATTCTTTGCATGTATTGTTAATTTTTTAAAAAGCAACAGAGTGGTTTGTCCACAGATTTTTGCATTTATTGTACAGAAAGTTCTTGTTTGCACTGAATGCAATCATTAAATGGCATCACTTGCACTCAGTGTATCACTATCACTTACATATAACCACAGCTTTGCACCTCCACCAACTGCACAGTCATACATACTCTTGTGAGACTGGTGTTTTAAACAAATAAGTGCGACAGCACTTTAAATGAGTTACAAAATATGTATTTTCAAAAATAAAACGTTGTATCCAAGGCTAAACCAACGTTTAAGCAACATATCAACACTGTGGGCTATCCAGCTCTTTATATGTGTCATCCTAAAAGTTCGTTTCTCACTCCCAGTGCTTTTCAGACATTTTCTTTGAATATGTCATAAAAAAATGGATATGATTTTCAAGTAATATTTTTATGTCATTTAAAATCGCTTTGTTCGATGTGATTTTAGTTTTATTTATCAATTTAAGTGTTTTTTGTTAAGGCTTGTATTCAATGATATTTTAAAGATACAAAATAATAAAGAGACTTGTAAGACAAAGGCGGGTGCATGCGGAATTGCCCAATAGACATTTCTGCCTAATCAAAAGTATTGATACAAAAACACTTCAGTGACCTCATCATATACCATTTGAGGTGACATGACATTAATCATCGGACATAAGTTAGCAACGTTCTGATTGGTTACTAATTGTGACATGCTTAAGCCTGGTTCACACATTACGCGAAAGCGAATGCAAATGCAATCTGACATTAAACATTTTGCAGCAAAAGTTCACACAAGTTGAAACAAGTTTAACGTTCTGCTAAATCGTGGCCCAAACATTTCGCAGTGATATCAAATTCGCATTGGGGGGTTGTTTTCACATAAAATACAAACTGAGCTTTAGAGTGCGCAATTTGCCACACGCACCAGCCTTTGTACCTCTGTGGTTTCCGAAGATGGTGTTGCCACTGGCTGTAATCTTTTACTTCCTGTTGTTACCAGATGACCAAGATTCGGATTCAGACAGCGATGCATCAATCCAGCATAACCGTGACAGCATGTCACTGGCTTCGTCACATTCCTCGGATGAGGAGGAAGTAAAGGATGTGGATTTATGGAAGAACGCACCCACAAAGGTCAACCTGCCAGGTAAGAAATCACAAAACATACCATGTTAAAAGGTAGAATACAGGATTATCTCCATGTGTAATTGAGAATGTGAGTAGGCGTGTTTCTATTGAGACCCATTTACCGGATAATCCAGGAAAATGTGCTCAGTAGAAACGGGTCTTATCCGCTATTTTCCGGTAAATAATGGGGAGAATTTTCCCCGGTAATTCTACTTCTCGAGGAAGGAAAATGCCGGGGAATTTATCCGGTAAGTGCCAATAGAAACACACACCGTTCCGCCCAAGTGTGCATACAGGGGAGAAAACATAAACATGTGACCGCACAATGACTGATCCAATGCACATGCTTGACCTCTGCGTGTGACTTTTATCTGGCAAACTCAAGAAGCGTGCAGACGAAGGCCAGCAAGCTCCGCTATTTTCTGGATAGAGCGGCTCAGCAGTAGAAAATTGCGTTACCCGTTAATTACCGGTAAATGGGTTTACCGGTAAGATTCCAGATCTTGAATAGAAACACGCTAAGTGATAAAAACCAACCTGTGTATAAGTCGGCCCAGTACCTCACCTACATGTGTACGTTCCGAGAAAACAATAAAAGCTTTCCATACTTTCAAGAAATTGTGCAAAATTGTGAGAAATTGTACTGCACAGAAAATATACATAATACCATGGTAGTCGGGGGGGCATAGTTTAGTTGACATGACCTTGTAAAAAAAAAACGTGTGCACAAGCATTTATATAAATTCATCTTCCGTTATTGTTTTCTTGTAAAAAGATATTTCGGGTAGAATCATTGCAATGATGGTTAAAACGACTTTTATATTCCATCCGAGTAAGATTTTTCTGATAAAATGGTTGATTACAATTTTTGGACATTACAGATCCTGTATACAGGTATAAGTCATAATTTGGATTGTGAGCTCAGTGCATTAACATATGTTGAGAGCTCCTTTTCTGTAAAAGCTTTGCTTAAAGGCCCTGTAGATGATCTGTTTTTGAGTGATTCTGCAAATAAAACCATTATAAATCAAAAGAAAGACATCAACAAACTCACTCCGAAGAAATTTCAGCTTTGTCAAATATACCACGTTTAAAAAAAACATGAAAATCCATATGCGTTTTCCTGGTCTTGGCTGGGTGTTTCAAATATTTGTTCTCAGTTGATCGGGTACTATGTGGCTTGCATCATGCACTCTGTGGCGCACATCATATACTGCGTGTGCGCGCGATTCATAAAAATGCATCGCGTTGGAACACGCACACGCAGTACACAGCGCCCATGCATTTTGGACCGCGTAGATGCGAACCAAAAATAAGTAAATCGTTTGCAAACGATCTAAATAATTTCATCTTTACGAATTATTTTCTGGTAAAATTATATCATTTTGAGCGGAAACCTTTCATTGGGTAGTTGCTATTAATTCAATCTTTACTTTCAGAAATTTTCCCATGTAAACTCGTCGATTACTTTTTGGGGTCATTGCAAATGATACAGTGGGCCTTTAATTAAACGTTAATGTGACATTTACAATAATTGTCATGAATAGAAACCAAAATAAAGAATAACAGTGGCATGGGTATTGAGTGATATTACCAAAAATGTATCTGAACGTAATTTATCTGAACGCTGTTTTCTTTGCAGATAACATCACATCCCACGGTTTTGGACCTCTGCATAGTACACCAAAAGGTACAGTTCTTAGGTTATAGCATTACATTTGATGAAAACATTCTTATTATAACTGGAAACATGTTGCTGACATAGTCACTGGTTCGACGATATTATGTAAATTGATCAAATTTGTTAAATCAAGGACAGCATTACACACTTGTTTTTAGTTATGGATGTGAAAACTTGGCTCAGGACTAAAATTGAAAAGCATTGATGCACACAAAACTTTGGTCAGCAATGATTGATTCTTGCCTAAAGTTCTTATTAAATCAAGTTAGTTTGCTACATATCGCTTGCTAACATTCTCAAACAAGATAAGGTGTGATGCGTAATCCCCACAGACATGAGAAAACCGAGAAAAAAAATTGGGTTTCAAGAAAACCTGAGTGATCACTGTGCTTCATAGCTCAGCTGGTAGAGCATCTACCCAGTGTGTCAAAGGTCAAGTCCCAGTGGCTCTTACGGAGACTGGTGCATGTTTCTGATTGATAAAGGCTGGGTCACACATATGCATGAACATACCGGCATCAAGTATGGCGTGCAAAGTTAACATTTAATCCCGAAATAGACACATTTTGATTTTTTATAGAATCAGAAATATCACCAATTCATGATTGAATGTTAACTTCACCCACAAAATTTAACTTGCCATACTTGATGCTTGATGCCTAAGTGTGTCCAGGCCTGAAAATGTACATCTCTCAGCCTCCTTGATCTTTCGATCATAGTATAATTTGCATTTCATTTTTTAAGTGTATACTAAGCTGCATAATCAGAGTAGGGAATTCCCTATTGTTTGCCAAACTGCAAGAAAAATATATATATTTTTTTGATTAAAAAAAGAACCAATGTTTTCAACATTGTTCTGATTTTAAATAATGACTTTTTTTAAAATTCACATTTCTGACAGAAATGACTGTGCTAACCCCAGACAACATGGACAGCAAGCTCAAGTGGCCAGGAGAGCCCTACACCGGTGAAACCGAGACCCAGCCAGACATGACGCTAAGAGCAGAACTAAAGATCCTGGATCCTAAATTCCCATTGGACAATGATAGGGATAACAGCGTGACGGGGAGTGTCACGGGCAGTGTTACTGGCAGTATTGATGGTAGGTATCGCGTGTGACTAGTGTTACTTCATTGTCACATTGCATTGACAAGGGGCCAGCTATAGGGACTGCAGTGGTATGGCAGGAAATTAAATGGCTCAGACTATGACGGAAAATGGACTGATTGATGCATTGCTGGGGCAAGGTGTAGCCATTTTTTTCTTGTCCCTTGTTCTTCCAAGCATGCTCTGTGAAGACTAAAGTTAACAAACATTTTACATTGCTAGCGGTAAATAAATTGCTTAACGAACATTTTTAATTGCTGGGGACTCTGTCCATAATAGCATAATCAGCTGGTAAACAGCATCTAGACTGGTTCCCTTTCCACATATGAACACAAATTCATGTTCATATGTGGAATGAATGAAAGGGAAACCAGTCTAAGCAGGTTGGCCTCTGCACAGCGGGCTAGGTGTGGGCAGCGCATGGTGGGTACACAATACGTGCATACCTTTTGGATTTTAGACCAACACTCGGTGAAAAGAAGAATTGTCGCATTTTTTTCCCCAGGATTTTTTGCTCTCATAATGCTGTGTAAGCTTTATAAAATATGTTTTAAAAATCTAAATTTTACAGTAAAGTCGTACATGGCCTTCCACTCCCCTCCTCCCACCCCCACCCCCCCCCCCCCTTTCATATTCTTTGTACGACTGTTAAAATATTGTCAACTTTAAATGGCCCCTAACTCCAAGTCGTCTGTGTACATTTTCCCGACAGGAAGCAACCGTAACCTGATCGTATCCCACGTGTCTGCTCGGCCAGACATCCTCCCCCTGAAGGGCATCATGAAGACACCAGGAAGTTCGCATAAGGGCTCATCCCATGGCTCGGGGTCGGGATCTGGCTCCAATGCCAGTCTGACTAAGATCCCCATGTCAGTGACTGCTACCCCTGATAAATACTGCCCAGGATTGGGTGTAACATTCCCTCCAGAGCAGAGAAGTCAAGACTCGGAGTCAGAGTAAGTCTTTTCCCCATTTTTCTTGGTTTGCATAGCGTGGAAAATTGTCTGGAACATCTTTAATACCTTTACGTATTAAAAATCCTATTTCATGTCTTCTCTTAACAAATTTCAAAGAGAAGATAGTGAAGAAATGCTCAGTTTTAGAGATAGGGGAAAACCCGCAGAATCAAGCAGGGATTGGAAACCCAATCCACAATTCTGACCTGGTTAAAAAGTTAAAGCACAAACGTTCAAGGCTAAAATTACATTGCTAATTTTTTACCAAAAATGTTTATCTTGTTTTTCAAAACACTGTTCTCCCCTCTCCATCCCCTCCCCCACAGTAATTGTGGAAATATTGATACAAATTTGTCATATCGTATTAAATGCGATAGTTAAATCCTATGGTGAATTCTTTGTTTCTCTCCTCTTCCCTGTGTGCTTTACCAAAGGATCATCTTCTAAACACTGAAGACATCTTCAAGCATTTCGTCCTTAAACTGGTGCAGAAAATTGTTTGATATTTGGTTAAACGTAACCACACTGTGTGGATAAACAGTGCCATGCATGAGATTCATTCAAAATGGCAATTGGTGCATGTCCTAAAACATTGCCTTCATTGTCAAAATAAGTTGGCTTTTGATATTAAATTATTTATGAATTAATCACAAAAAATGGAATGAGAGTTAAATACAATGTGTGTCCTCTGTTGAGAAGTTTTGTCATGTTTTTGTGCAGTTTGAAAGCATTCCGTGCAGTTGTTTCTAGTTGAAATCTTTTTGTTGAAATCATTTACATCCATTTCATCTTGGATTTTGTTCTGATTTTGTGTGCAATATTTACTGGAAACTTTCATTTGAAAAGTGGGGCAAAGTGTGTATTATTTTTCAATTTTCAATTTTGTGATTTTTTTAAGTCATACATTTCATCAAAGTCAGAAAGGTTCTTGTACTATTTTAAGTGGCTGAAAATATCTTCTACACATTTATTTGCTTTGAATAGGTGATTTTTGTAATGCATGCAAATTACATGCATACTTTAATAACAAAAGGCTGTACGGCTGCAAAGCTTGTCCAGGGCTTGTCCTACCAAGCAACAACTAATGTTTAAGCAAAATGAATTCCAACCTAAAGTAACAGACCGGTGAAATACTTCGTCTCTCTGCCCATTGACAACTTTTCCAAGATATACGTAATAAGGGTCCATGAGAGGGCTTGAGTTTTGGTGCAATTAGTTTCGTTTGCAGAGGTCCGAGTGGGCGGAAAGCCTGCATGTGCATTACACTGTGGAATATGCATATATGTGTATTTTGTGGAACGTGTATGTACTTGTTTAGGGGTGCATTTTCAGACTGTGGAAACTATGTGTTTAGGGTAGTTTTTTAAAACCTCTGGTTACGTACAGTTGTAGTCAGAAGTTTACATACAACTGTGTTAAAACTGGTGTGCTTAAACTTGCGTTGTCACAATTTTTGTACCAGTCTTTACTAAAGTCGTGATTTTGTGGAACTCCTCACGTACTTGCAGTACTTAAAACATAGCTTGCACACCTTGCATTTTTTCGGGTAGTCCTGTTTATCATTATGGGTGATGATGGTAGTGGTGTACTTGTATGTAAACTTCTGGCTTCAACTGTATGGCATCCACTCGTCAATGGGCAGTGGTCCCCGGGGCAGTGTCACAAGGAAAACTCATGAATTTGGATAAATTACCAAAATAGCCTTTCCATGCATGTCTAATCATTTATAAGCCATATAATAATTTATGTTTAAGTAAAGCATTTTTGTTTGTCATCTTATTTTTCTTTTCTATTTTCTTTTTTCCCCTCCCTGCTTTTTCTGTTATGTCCCTTTGTTTTTCTACAGCGGAAGCAGCAATGAGACTTCGGTATGACGTGCCGTTCATGTCAAGACCATTGCTTTGTCTTGAAAGAAGTGTATGGTGTGCATGTCGTGTCAAAATGTAATACCATTTTGTCTCTTGGAGTGAATTCATACTAGGCTTTTTTGCACGTAAATTCGACACGCGTTGCTTTAACAAAAAGCGGCGTGGGAGGAATTTGGAGTTGAACGACGCACTGAAAATCACAAAATCACTTTCACTCCAATTGTTTTGTTGGTGGTTTTTAGTGTCACATTTCACACCAAATTCCCTTCATAAGGCTTATTCTCAAAGCGACGTGCGTCAAATTTAACACACGAAAGGCTTAGTGTGAATCTGCCCCTTGAGACAAAAATAATGTACAGCTGCATATGGTGTCAATTTTTGTAGATAAAATTATCTTAACATGTACATTTTTGTACAATTTCTTTTCTTCTGTACATTTTGCTTTTTAAAGTGTGTGTGGTCTTTTTAAATGATGAAAGTTAAGAATTCTCATTTTAATGTGATTTTTAATGCGGCTTTGAGAGATAAAATCTTGCTACGCAAATATTGTCCAGAGCTATTTGTTGAATGTTGTACATGTACCAGGTGGACATTTGTGAAGTTGTGACGTTTTTAAATCTATTTTTATGTATTTTAATTAGCTATCAATGTCAAAAGTTAATTGGTTTTTTATAGTTTTTTTTTGCCTTTTCATGAACAATCTTTGGGACTTGATTTCAGACAGTGATTAAGAAAATTTCAGTGACACCCAGAAAGTATGTTTTTAATTAAAAGCACTGAGATTTTCTCCATAATTACAAATTCATTGTAAGCACAATGCATTCCAAGGCAACGTTTTGGGTGTTTCAGTGTTAAATGTTGGAATTCATATTGTTCTGAAAATTTACTTCCAAATGTTTGTGTGGGCTGTTTTGTGCAGTTGTGTGTGTCAAACCAGGACATCAAAATTACAAAATGTATTGGATAAAAAATTATTTGCCAAAATAGTCCTTTACGCTATGTGTATGATAGTACTATTTGTATCTTTGAAGCAGTTCTGCAACAGACCATGTCTCTGTATATAATGTGTACATTAATGATTCCAGCAATGCGTGTGTCAGTCTCGGCTTCTGAAATTAAAATAATTCAACAAATTAGTATGACTTGTAATGTATTTAAAAGGCTTGGTAATTATTTTTAAATAATTTTAAGCTACTGCATATTTTCTAACAGCTTGATTGTATAAATGATCCTCCGATTTTTAAATGGGGTTTTTATCCGGGAATGAACTCCTGTAGTAAGTAAAATCAGCAATGTGCGTAATACAGCTTTTAAAATTGGACAGTACCTTCGCCTCGTGCAGTATAGTCAATTTGTATTTTCGTCATGTTTATTTCAGTAACTGCAATATGAAAGGTCTCTGTTCATGTCTCTGTAGTTAAGTTTTGCGTGCATTTAATATTTTTGTGTTCATTTGCTTCCAATATCCGCATTGGTATTAGCGTCATCATTATCGACAAAATTCGAATTCAAGTCTGTCAGGCATATTATTGTACGTCTTTTACAACTGTGGCAAGTATAAGATCTTTTCGAGCTTGATCTCAAGCTGGTGTTTTAAATGCTACATTCATGTACTTGTGTAAATGCCGGTTCATATTCCATGCAAAAGTGAACACAAATCTTAGAAAAGTCTGACATCATACATTTTGCTATAAGTTGAAACTGCTGTACTTAACTTTCTGCGAATGTGTGGAAACATCTTTTTGATGGCTTCCGCATGAAGTATGAAACGGCCTTTTTCATTGGTCTGTCATGGTTTTATTGCTTCCACATTAAATTAAAATTGCAACATTTTCTTTCGATTTTTCAAATCGTACATCGACAGTGCAACTGGAAGCGGCAACTGGGAGCAACTTATCAGTTGCTTAATTTAAGGTCGATGTACGCGCACTTGCAACTAGACCACAAAGAGCTTGACTTGGTCGATCCCTGTATAGGACATTCTGATACAAATCTCATCTCATACAAATCCATTTTCACATTTTATAGTATTGTGCTATACTGTATTATTTGTTTTGCTTATAATATACTGTCTTCTTTCAAAATTGCCATCCCTCCATTGATTTTAATTTCAGTATTATTTTGAATTGAGCAATAAAGGCAGTTTAATGGACCCATACACTATTGACTTTTACTATCCCATGTATGACATAATGCTGCAGTACTATTTAATATTACTATATCTATTGTCACTCAAAATTCAACCAAATCCCACCAAATAACTATGCAATGTTTTCCATGTGCAAATTGTACGGTAAGAGTTGAGAAGTTGATCCGAATTGTTTTCTTTCAAATGACTCATCAAGCATCGGTAAGTGCAGATTTGAAAGAAAAAAACCACACAAATTTATAGAAGTGAGAACATTTTATGATTTTGTGAGGAAACACTTTTTCAGTCAGTCTCGTTATGTTTTGTACACAAGGTCTGAAGCCATGATCAACTTATCAATTCTTTCCATGTTTACACACTGTTTTCTTTTTGACAAATTTAAAATTAAAACGAAATAAGTTATCTGTCCTGCCAATCGATTTCCGAATGGATAAAACAAAAGTTGCATTTTGCAAGCAACAGGCCAACATTATTTCCAAACATGAAATTTCATTCTTCCCTATGTCCCTTCATTTTCAAAAATATGGTGCCATCTAAGACTTCTTTAACACTGTGGTACTTCCTTTGATTTCATTTTTATCCTTCCATTATTACACTTATTCTAAATCCACCAAGCCTTAATGATGATTTTTTATTACCGTTTTATGATTATAATTATCATGGTACTAAAAACTGTGTGGGTTTCTTTGTACTTTTTAAATGGTATTTAAGATTAGGGCCTTATTGAGGCCTTTTGTACATACATGTATACGAAATTCTTCAGGTACCGTTCTGTGTATGTGCAAATTTGTCGGTAGTATACTCTGTATTGAATCATGTTATATGCATTGCAGGAGAAAGAAAATAACTTTCTGTCTTCTTGTTGGACACGGCACACAAAAAAAATTTGATGAACTCAGAATGAATTTGTACAGAAAACAATGGATTTATATATTGAAATCATGCATATGTCCAAAATTGATGTTCTGTCGCGTATAGAGAGATATAGACGTAGAACAGTTGTGTATGCTCAGTTGCAGATATGTAGAATGTACATGTACATTATAGAAATTACCAGGGAATATAGCTCTATATGGTAGCTCTTTTCTTAATCGTGATACAATTTGCCCATGCAGCAAGATCATTTTCTCTGCGAAGTTGGCTCTCATGATTTGCCATAGATGGTGTCTTCTGACATAATTTCGTAGCCAACGTACGTTGAAGCAAATCTATTTTAATTTGTCATTGTAAAACTGCTAAAATTACTTTTCAAAAGGAAAACTTAAGACGGTGTTAAACTAGTTTATCGAACTCGTCAATGGTACATATACCTACTTTTTTCCTGTTTATACATTTATTAATTTGTCATTTAGTTTTGATTAAAGAAATGTTATCGTTGAGCAAAACGAAATAGCCATTGAATTTAAATACCAAACGGTGCTCGTTGCGCTTTTACGCGGCTTCTTCAAAACCAATCTGAATTTTTCTTATCAACATTAACACTTTGTTAATGAATTTGAACAAACGTAGCTGGTATATTCCCAAGTCCTTGTTAACATTGAACAAAAAAACAGTCGTGTGATCAGAGAGTAGTCATTCTGTAGATGTACTGTGTAATGCGGTGGTGCTTTAATCGAAAATCTGTACTATACTTGATTCCTGTCACTGGTGCAGCAAACCTCTGATCTTTATTTGTGAAATAATAAAAATGATTGGTCATCTTAATTTATTGCGTTGAGGTGTTATTTGTTGTGTGTTCTTGTATAACAAGAGATGTCTGCTTTGGAAGGAACCACAGAAAATCCACCTTTGGTTCCTCGCAAAAGGCACACTTAAAATATCTGTATATATCTGTCTGGTATACTGCACGAATAGTGCAGGTCATCATGCATCGCACGCGAAACATGTTATTACCATGAGTAGACAAATACTTAGCCAAATCAGAGACCTGGAGGAGAAAACAGTAAAAACATTGCACCCAGCTGACCCATGAAGGCCTAGTTTAATACTGATAAATTACTAGAAATATAATTACCAACAATGAATCTGATTCCGCCTGGTAGTTGTTTTAACTAGATATCTATTTGACTAAAATACATGATGATTATAGTCATCCTGATTAGAAAATCTAGTCATATGACTGATTTTCAGTTGCACCCAGCTGACCCTTATTGTCAAATTATTTTTGAGTAAAGTGTTTTTTTTAGACAAGTCATTAATTAAGATATTAAATTTAGCTGGCTCACAGTGAATCCGTTGTTGGTATTATCCCAGCAGGACAGAGTGAATTATCAGTCCTTGTTTGATCGGATGACGTTGTAGTTCAGTTCCTGTGATTGACGAGTGGTAAGTTTAAGTGATGGATTTCTTACCTAAAGATGATGATTGATGTTCGTCGGGGTGATCTGGGGCCAATTTCATAAAACATGTTACGCTTAATCAAAATTTTTGATTAAGCATAGCACGAATATTCGCTCAAGCAAGGGCGTATTTCATAAAACATGTTGTTCTAAGCGCGTGAAGAGAGTGCGCGCGCAACGCTGTCGTCTGTTTTGTTCGAACGCATTCATCGTCTGCTTTTATAAGTCAACGTCAAAATGTTCAAGTACCATCATCGGTTATGTTACCATTTTGGGATGATTATCACTACCACAGAAAACCCTTGCCTGTTACTGACTGAAATATTTCAACAACAGCTGAAAGTTGTGTATCTGTTGGAAAATGTGTCTCGAATTTTGCCGAGAATGGCGAAGAAAAAAGATGGCGTCACGTTAACAAAAAATCGGTAGGCTAGCATGCGGTTTGGTTTGCTAGTGCTTAAACAGTTTTATGAAATGGAGAGAGAGCTGCTTAATCAAAAATCGGGTGCTAACATGTTTTATGAAATTGGGCCCTGGTGAGTTTATTAGAAAAGTAATATGAGAAGAGCTTTTCTCCTATCTTGTAGCGTCTTCCATGCAGTAAGTTTCAGTCCTGGGGCGGATTGCAATATGCGGTCTAAGACCGGTCTATAGGCTTAGCCGGTTAACGCGGCATCCAGTAAGACCGGTCTATAATTATAGACCGCTTGCAATATCGTTGTCTTAAAGTTAGACCAGTCTTAAAATTTAAGCCCGCGGCGAGCAGGCTATAATTTTTAGACGCCCCGCTACATCCCCTAATCTTGCATGAAAAAGACGAACAAAATGTACATTGTGCCCATTAGAGCCTTTAGAGTGCTATTTGATTACTTTCGCGGTCAGTTTCTCTGCAAAAACTGCATTATACACACGCGTCATCATGTGGCTTCGTGAGGACGTTTGTTTGGCTTGAAATCACGCAAGGATAGCCGGCTGCGTCACTTTCCGTTAAGATGTGTGTGTTTTCGGCTGGCGCAGCCGTACTTCAGTTAGACTGGTTTATTGCAATGGGCTAAAGAAGTGTCTAAGCTGAGACTGGCTAAGTCGGATAGTCGGCTATAAAAGACGGGTCTTAGACCAGTGGCTAAGTCGATTTTGGCTACAGTATTCTTTCATAATGCGATTTCTTTAGTGCGGGGGTGCATAGTTTAACACATTTCTTTCAGTATAGTCCTATAGGATACTAGCTGTTTGCCATGAGTACTAGATAACTCAACTTCCAGATAGGGATGCATGGTGTTCCACTCTTAATTTGGAGGACAGTTTCTTACAATTATGACATTGGTGAGGCGTGAAGTTCTTCTTATGGGTAACGTGCACGATGAAACACAGACTATTAAACTTCATTTGCCAGGTTGCTTCTCAGTTATCAATAATTATCATTTTCACAGTCCTAAGGAGAATCGATAGATCTGTATAGGATCAGGACGTCTGCAAAGAGTCACGCATCTGATTTTGCCCAGTCAAGATCTAGAAGGTCGTTAATTTACACCAAGAACACAAGGTTCCCAGGACATTTTAGTGATGTGTGGTATAAGGAAAGCCCTTATGTGTATGGGCTATTTCACAATAAGTGTACACTTTCAGTCTCACTGGCAAAAGGGGGTCAAATTTCAAACTTGTCCAACTCACAAAAACTCTGTTGATCTAAAAAATTCAGGATGTATACTAATAATTCCTAAAATATCAGAGCGTGGCATTATGATTAACATGTTTATTTTTTCCAATGAAGTAATGATTTGCAATGGGTTGTCTGGAGAGGACATTTTGTTAAACACAGAATATCACAATATAATGGCCAGACTAAATGTTGAAATGGTAATGCCATGCAATGTCCTGTTAGAATGAATGGTACTGTTAATTTTACAAACATAACATAAAATATTTCAATCATGGTTGACATGTTATATTACAATTAACTGCTGTCCTGGAGAGGACAAATTTTTAATGGATTTTCCACAACCCTGAATATGATCTTGATAATATTTACTCAAATCTCTCCCACGATCAAATTGTCATATTTACTCCATCAAATGTGTCCTGTAGATGATACAAACATACTTGTGAGTACATATTTCCAAACTATTCCATTGTCATGAATACCTTGTCCTGGAGAGGACATTACCATATTTTATTTAACGGGAAATCCACTTTATTTTGAAATGTTCATAACATTAAAAATTTTCGACCGAATTACACCAACCCAAGTTTCACAATATTGTTGAACACTATATATTCATGATTGATCACCAAATTCACCACAATAATGCATCATCAACAAATGATTCCACTTAAACTAATGTAAAACTTGAAATGAGACTCCAAAATGGTGTTAAAAGTGCATGTAAATAGAGAAATTCAAAACGAATAACTCGTAGAATTATGTAAAAATAGTTCTGTAGCTTGTCCTTCACATTACCCATCATATAAAATCACTCATAACATGTATTTGCACTGATAAAGTTATCCAGGATGGGTTATACTGTAATTTACTCAAATGACCACTTATTGTGAAATAGCCCGTTTCCTCTATATGCCAAGAAGGTCTATTTTATTAGCAACTAGGCGTTGATGCGGAATCATATCTGAACCATATTGCCAATCGGATATATTATACAAAGGTCAACAAGACCACCTTTTAGGATCTTCGCATGAGGTCATTTACCAAGCCAGCGATGCGTTGGTTTCGCAGGATCGATGTTGTCTGTCACAAATACTAGGCCTATATGGATTATGTTTTCCAGGCAGTTGCTGACAAAAGATACATGCCAGTAGGACAATAATTTAAATACTTGGAAGTGATCTGTCACCGTTAAAATAAAAAAAAGACATTGGCTTTCAGCCAGTCCCGAGGTAAAATTACAGATGAAAATGGATTTCTGACAGATCTTTTGCAGGATAGGTGTAATAGGTATAGGGGGAGGGAGCTCTCTTTATCACATATCGTACCGGCATTATTATACTTAAAGCGGGCCTCCCATGCACTGTGCGATTTTTGCCACGACTTTCCAACGATTAGCTACGATTTGGTACGACTGTGTATAGAGTATATAGACAGTCTCTGGTAATCTCACCAAATCGTACCTAATCGTTAGAATTTCGTGGCAAAAATCGCACAGTGGGAGGCCCGCTTAACGCCAAAAGAAAGATACACTGTCAAAGAGCTGCATCCGACCTGCAATGGATGTAGTTTAGAAAAGCAGGTCAGATCTCGCAAAAACATTTCTCCAGGAGGAGATTTGAGAACTCTTTTGGGGAAGATTTAGGAATCTTTCTACATCCTCTAAAGTCATCACTATGAAGACTCGCAAATTGTATGGTATAACTTAGAACATTGACGGGCACGCATCCAAACGAGCCATCTTAAAAAATACATATTTCATATCGGCCAATCTCAGCAGAATGGTACCTTTAGCAACATCAGAAAGACAAGTTCTCCAAAATGTTTGGTGTGGCGCTATTCTTTCTGGTTTCTAACGATATAGGCCTACCGAGATAACGCAGTTTTTGAGAATTCAGTAAAAAGACACTGGTAGATGCCTTTTATAGGCCTACCATAGTTTCTATCTTGAATCGGGCTGCAGCTGAAGCTGCGTCCGAATTATATAAACTCCTCAGGGGCGGTCGGGTTGGCGTACGGGTTCTTTCCTCGCCTTTCACCTCTGGCGTCCTGGGTTCGAATCCGGGGCGTGTATGTGGATTGGGTTTGCAGTCCCTACTTGACCGCGTGGGTTTTCCCCTGGGGCATTTCTCTGGGGGTTTTCCTCCCACTTCTAAAACTGCAACTCCTTCTTCGTCATCTCAAGTTGATAATATAGTATAGTTAAAGCTAAAACCGTATAGTTGATGGCATAAAGGGCCTTAGTTGCCGAAGATGCCATAAAATATACAACAACAACAACAACATAAACTCCTCAACGAAAGTTTGGAAATTATTTTCAGACATTAATTTCTCAGTCAATTGAGGACTTTTATACACTGTGTTGGAAAACAGTGAAAAGCTCAGTCCATCCCCTTTACAATGACACCAAATTTGTGGGAATTTAGTTCTTCATGGCCGAGTAGCTCTTTTTGAATGCTGGTATTATAGAGAATGTGCCAAATTTGATTAAATCAGCAGAACAATCACGCATGTCATTAACAAATGACACAGGAAACAACATTACTTTCTTTAAGAAAAGCGTTTGCTCTGCTTACCTAAATAACGGGTGGATGAACCAAATACTGCGATGACAGCTTGACACCTCCTCCTCATGCTTCTCACTAGACTTGCAACACGATCTTGTGGGATGGCATCCCATTCCTCGACTAAGATTCGACGCAGGTCGGCCAGTGTAGTTGCGTCGGTGACTCTTGATCTTGCACGGACTGCTCGCCCAAGCTGGTCCCACAATTGTTCAATGGGGTTGAGGTCAGGACTGTTGGCGGGCCACTGCAGTCTTTCTACATTGAACGGAAGCAAGGACGGGATTCGAACCAGGGTTACAGATGTACCCAAGTACTAGGTGGAGGCCGAGGAAATAAAGAACGACTATACGCCAACCTGATATTCCCCAGAGTAAAAGTTGAGTGCATGGTTAAAAACTGAATTGCTGCCCTCAATATTTCGGGACTGTCGGCCCAGCGACAAACGGTACGTGTAGTTGCTATGCACGCAGTACACGTGCACACGTGTTCTTTACGGACAACTGGACCCGGACATTGATAAGCAAAGCTCGATGATCGACATTGTAGATCATGACCGGCCGGCCGTACCGGTAGTAGTATTTGAAAAATAGCCCTGGAAAGCACGAATCACAAACAGGAATGGTTCATGCATTACGATGGGAAGCAAAGAGGTAAGTAGAGTTCGTTTTTAAAGGCAGTTGAGACTTGAGTATACATCATTGGTAAACTCGAAAATCAGAAATGTTCACAGATAAATTTACGCCCGACTTATTATAACATGATGACCGACCGTAGAAAACTTCCCCAGAAATGGTTTTGTCTGAAGTGCTATAGTCTTTGAGAAATGAGTAAAACAATTATTTTTCGTCTCATGAGTCTATGAGACGAAAATTCAATTCGCCCCAAAACCATTTCGCCAAAGTGCTATTTTGCCCCTAAACCACTTCGCCCGAGTGCCGTTTCGCCCCAAATCACTTCGTCCAAACACTACATCGCCCAAATGCCACTTCGGCCCCAAACCACTTTGTGCACAGGCCGTGGTTCAGGGCGAAATGGTTCAGGGCGAAGTGGTTTTGGGGCAAAATGACTGCAAACCCTTTTTTGACTGTTTTCTCAAAAGTTAGACAAAGTACGGAGCTGGTTTTTGCTCAGGTTGGTTTATCATGCATACACAGGGGGAAAAAACTATTTGTAACAGTTCACCAATCATGTATAATATCTTTAAAATTAAATTGGATGTAATTTCAACTTGTGCGTGGGCCAGTAGTTTGGTCTATGGCACAGACAGTGTTGGACACACACTACCTCCATGGTTTGACAAGTCGTGGCGTGGCCGGGTTGTGGTCATATAATGTGCCAATGCATTGCCATTGAAACGTAAACCGTTGGGCTTGATGTGATGGTGTGGTATGTGTACACAGCGGCGTAGCTACAGGGGGGACCTGGGGTAGCACATGCCCTTCCACAAAACAAAATAGTTATCCTGAAAGTATAGGCTTTTTAATCATATCATTTCAGTAAAAACCATTTACCGAGATGAGTTACCAATCACTAAAGAGAAACATATGAGGTGTCTTTAGACAAGGTGTCTTTATAATAGGGAGGTTTAGATGCACGTAAACACAAACTTAAACATAAAATGCTTTGAGCACTTCGTTATACTTTGAGAAAATTTTAGAACAGACAAAAACAAAACTCTACAAATTATACGACTTTCGTGGCAAGATAACTCTTTCGCCGTGACCCAATTTCAATTCTTATAGACCTTAAGATTTGATCAGTGCTCAAGCCATTTCGCATGATTCACGCATTTTGCATGCATCTAAACCTTTCTATGATATCTATACGTATGTATAATGAATATTACGTCACTTTATAATGAATTACGTTAACTGTTTGATGTTTGCAGCACGCATACATGTGCATAAAACCGGCTCTGGTGATACAATTTTCTTCAACCAACCTATACCTGGGTTGAAGAAAACATTTGATATATAAATAAAGAATAATTTTGATAAACAGCCTTGTAGAAATTTCAGCCATAAAGGCCTAGATGCACTTTACTTGTACTTAAATGTACTTTAGAAAACCTTTAAAATCCATGCATGGTTTTGAAGTTGAACGAAGAGTAAAAAAATTGTTTGCAAACAATGTTTTTGATACCTTCAGTTGGCAGTTTTCTTTCACAAAGGTAACATTTTACACAGAAAAAAATTGTGGTATTTATACCATTGCTGCCAGCTCTTTTAATCAGGTTTTCCTCATTATAAGGATTCCTCAAAAGTGCCCATTGCACTGTCACTCGCAAGCGTGAGGAAACCCATGAAGAATTAGAAATGGCCAGAGACACCAGGGAATCCCCTTGTATTTCACAAAAGAATGCTCTTGGATCTAGTGCATTACCCGTTACCTAACACACTGGACCAACAGCTTTACAGTGTGTGGTTATAAGTGCCTTGCTCAAGGGCACAGGTACCACAGCCGGGGAGGGGGGAGGTTCGAACCCAATGTTTTCACAGCTGTAATTGCGAGTCAGTGACCCAAACCACTGGGCCACGGTACCCCACCTAAAATGTTACTTCAATGGGCTTTAACATTGTTCTGACGAAAAGTGCTATTTCTTGTCCAATTCCGAGAAATAATGTTTCTTTCATTTTTTTTTGGCAAGTAGATTTGTATGCTGAGCATACAGGTATTTTGTAAATTGTAGGCTTATTGTATGATCAACAGTAGAACATTTGGTAGTGCGTGTAGTGTATAGTCATATTCGAATGCGTGATTTAATCATTGAACCCTGTTGTGTGTGTAGACTCAAGCTGACTGTTGGACTCATTCATTGGTCTGTTTGCAAACATATCCATGTAGTTATAGCCTTTTTTGTGTGTGATACTGTCATTCAATTTGGAAGTTGTTTTCACGTAGTTAACATTAGACATAACTATCCCTTTGTTTTGACAGGATCATGAAGTACATGTACATGTACAAATATTATTTTCCAAGGACAGTTATCTGGTTTATCTGATGTCTAGCCAGTCTGCAGCGCACACGATAATTTAAGGTCAAATAACAAATTTTATCTGTATAGCTCAATGCCTGTAACGTATCCTTAAAAATATATTGAGAGCGTGAAATTTCAGAATGGTAATGAGACAGATATGACACATAACTCGTCGCTGTCACCACGAAGTGACACCCAAGTGAACTTCAGTTACAGTTCGTGAAAACCGCACAGTAGTGGGGGACACAAGTTTTCACGAACTGACATCCAAGTGTGTGCGCGCACTCCGTACACTGCACAAAAAACCATGAATTTTTGTTTCCACGAACTGACACCCAATATTTTTGTTTTCACGAACTGACACCCATCGTAAATTAACTAATTAGGGATTGTTGCGGTAAATATTTTACTATTATTCTACAAGTATTCAGATGATATCATTCGTATCAAGCACTTTCAAGGCTTTTTTCCGGATAAATTTAACGTTTTCTTGCGGGTGTCAGTTTGTGGAAACAAAAATTCATGGTTTTTGGTGCAGTGTACAGACTTGGATGTCAGTTCGTGAAAACTTGTCCCCCACTACTGTGCGGTTTTCACGAACTGTAACTGAAGTTCACTTGGGTGTAACTTAGTGGTGACAGCGACGAACTGCAGACCCGAGCAGTAGTTGGCTCTATCACCGGGTTAAACACAGGCTCAAAAGCCAAGGAGTCGGGAGTTGAACGTCCGCAGCAAAGCGCGGTATGCGCGGATACAGCGCATGCCCTTCTTTTTCCTTCATGTTGAAGATCACTTGTGCTTTATCACTTCAATAGACCGATCCAGTAAGCTCCGCCCATTTTGGAATTGACCAATCACAGCCTCAGGTTCAGGTAACCAAAATGTTTGGTTACCCGAGTCCTCAAAATGTTGTGCACAGAGCTACGGCAAATGCAGCACGAGTGACGCAAAAACACCATAAACATCATTTTTATCAGCGCAGAGGACCCTATCCGGTTTAAAACGGATTGTATAAGACTCTCCTAACCTACTTTTAATCCCTTCATAAATGTGTTTTTGTGTAAACGGGAAAAACTCACCAAAATTAGCTTGTCGTTTTGCATTCACTGCGTTCTAGATGTGTGTTGAGATGTTTTTGTTTGATTGCTCGCGTTACGCGTATTGCAGGCGTGTTGTACGTGCACGCACACGACCGGATACTTAAGTGCACAGTTTGCTTTCAATTAAGCGTGCAGTTTCAGTGTGCGTGTGCGTGTTTCAATACGCGCTGACCAGGGCGCGGACGCTGACGCACGGCGCGGCCACGCGACTCTACTGCACACGTGCTTCACATGTGTGGCATGTTGCTAGGCAATTTCTAAATGGGCGGAGCTTACTGGATCGGTCTATTGGAATCAAACGGATGTACAGAAAGTAACTCCAAGTAACCCAATATCCAAATCTATTAAAAAAATCATTATGTTTGCTCTTTGAAAACGTACACTATCAAATTTCCACTATTGTGATATGATCAAAACTTGATCATTTAGTAAAAATTAATTGACACAAACAAATTGTTTCTATCGGTAATTCACCCTGGCGGTCCCTGGGTTGATCATCATCTCTAAAAAAATTAACCTTTCATACTTAGTGAACACAAAATTGTTCCAGACAGTTGTTTGTTAAAAGACCAGGTAATTATCCCCGCAGATGCCACTTGATATTTTCCAACTGATTAAACTTCTCCTGATTTCTATTTTCCAAACAGGATGTAAGGAAAATCCCGTGCTGGGTACCATTGTTGAGGTAGCTGCTTTGTTAAAAAAGTATTTTCAATTGTGTGTGGTTTACCAGGTTTAGAGGCAACAGACCATTGTACCAGTATAAATATGTGACATGCTGCTTCCTCAAAAAAATTGTATACGGTTGCTATGTTTGCTTAGAAACCGTAGCTACTATAATAAAGGTATTGTGCGTTAAGCTTCCAGCATGGAAGGTTAAAAAGGACACAAGTTCAGTAACAGTTGGGTTCAATATTATTGTGAGGCCTTCATGAAATTACGTTTGTGTAAAATTTTACTAATCTGGGGCAAAGAGTTTAAGACAAAACAATTATAGTAATGATATTGTTTGTAAGAGAAAATTTAAAAAAAAATTCAAATTTGTGTGTAATTTCAATAAAGTCTCAATTATGATTGTTTTTAGTGATTAATGTCTCATTTGAAAACTCATAATTTCATCAAACTGACCCTTTTCAATTTTGTATTCCAAATCATTGTTTAAAGGAGCTTGTTCAGATTTTTCCAGAAAATGGATTTCGTTCTAACCTAACAATCAAATAAAATACCTCAAAGAAATACTATCCATGAAAAAGAAAACAGGGAATTTGCAATCTCCAATTTGGATGTAAAAGCAAAAAGGTTGCTTTTTGGAACGGATAAATTAGTTCACAAAACATTGTTTTTTTAAAAATAATATCCTTGAAAATATACGGATTGAGAATGTGAAATTTCAGAATGGTAATGAGAAAAATATGACACATGATATGGTACATGTATCATATGGGGGAAAATGGGGTGCTCAAAATTGTGATCTGGACACGATCCTTATTTTAAAAGGTGAAATCGGGCCTTGAGTGCGGACAATATATATTTTTTGCACTGTGCACCATGCATGAGTAGGTGCTTTGTGGATCCATTATTGCATAATTTAAATAAGAAAACTTGTACCTAACATGGCCGCCAGCGCAAAGAGTCTACATGTACATATATGTATGTATGTATGTATGTATGCACATTGTATATGTATGATAATTGAGCAAATGACTAGGGGTAATATTAACATGAATATCATGATATGCACACTATCATATGTACAAAATACTCATTAAATGCTTACTAACAAGACTCATAGTTTTTGGAGGCAGCTGTACACATATTGTGAATGTACTTCACACTCTGCCATAAATAATTTACAGCCTAATTTCAATATGCAACATGGCCTTTGAGTGCCACCCCTTTGCATCATTTTGTTGATCTGTACTCCTCTAGAGAGCCCACCCTCGTTATAAAAATCTCATCGATCTTGCCAAAATTGCCGAGTCTGACACTCATCGCTATAGTTTCTGTTTGTTCAATGCAAACAATGAGCCCACTGCAGTTGAATCAAGTGTTTCCACGCACATGATAGGAAATTGGGAAAAGTGAAAAAAGGAAGAAAACTAACTGATTTCATGCAGTGATTTTTTTTTTCCATAAATGTGAGTGCGATTTTTTGGCATGCATTTTTATACCGAGCAACAAAAGAAACACAAATTTAATCAAAATTTGACAACTTCTTTTGTAATTAAGTGAAATATTCACATAACAGCTTTATTATAAAAGCATGGCTGCAAGTTGTGTGCTGAAAATTCCCACTCTCAGATTGACTGGTTTTTTTTTTAATCAAGAAGTGGAGAAAATTTGTTGCTCGCTGTATGTTGTAAATTGAATAGGGACGAATTGGCTGAATTTGACGTATGGGCATATTTTTTATTAAGGCATAATTGGAGAAGTTCCTAAAATGAATTAATCAAACTAAGGCCCGCTTCAAACGTCTCGCTTATGCTGTGTCGAATTAAATTTAACTTGGCACGACGTTGGTACGACGTTAGCACGGTAGTGGCTTCAAACGTCGAACTTAAAATTTTGCAAACTCCCAGTCGAGCTTAAATACATCCAACATGGCGGGCGAGTCGTGTGCACGTCATGGACGTTGTGCATGTGCGTTTTCCATTCTGTCCTCTGTACGTCACCATTTTATTATTTTGATGCACTTGTTTGTTGGTTATTTCTTTACTCACATACGCGCTGCGAGCATGCGCATTCCTAGTTGTGAACAAACTTCCGACCCGACTTCGAATGGAATTAAATTCGACACGGCAGAAGCATGACGTTTGAAGCAGCGCCGTGCTACTGCCGCACTAATTTGAGTTAGCCCGGCAGACCCTGTCGAGCTAAAATCTTCTGCCGTGTCGAACTCATTTTGCCGAGCCAAATGGCTTCAAACGTCGTGCTTGTACCGTGTCGAATTGAAAAAAAATCAAGTTTAATTTAATTTGACACGGTATAAGGGTCTTTCTATAAATTAGGGGTCCAATTTTGGTGTCCCCCGTTACATTTTACATCTTGTTTTTGTAAATTCAGGACACATTCTTTAAATACTTTCCATCTCGAAGAGCGAGTACATAAAGTACAATTTATACAAAATGGTTTACAGGCCATTTTAATGATTTTTGTACGAAAAATAACACATATCAGGTGTAACGGGGGACACTAAATGTCACACTTTTGGACCCCTAATTTATAGAAAGACCCATAAGCGCGACGTTTGAAGCGGGCCTAAGAACCATACAGTCTTAGTTTTAATTTAAGTTTCTTTTTTTGATAACGAGGACTGGTGTGGAATAGATGAATTTGCATAATAACTTTTTATAGATTTCTCGAATAAGGGCATAACATATCTAAAGAAGATTGTTGGTAAACCAATCTGCAGAACTTCCAGCTATGTGCATAAATGCTTCAGAAAACCTTCAAAATTTATGCCTGTTTTTGTGTTAAGTGGGTGGTAAAAAAATGTGTGTGCACACATTTTTTTTCAATACCAGCTCCAGTTGGTATTTTTTTACAAAAAGTACCATCTTTGAAAGAAATAATTCAAGTCTTGCAATTTGTTACCACTTACCCATTGCTATAAAAACTTTGAGTAAAGTTTTTCTTGTCAACTCATGATGTGAAAGTTTTGGTCATTGCAAATGATACAAGGGTCCTTTAATCAAAATTTGAAAATTGTTCTAATTAAGCTGACATTAAAATATTCACAAAGGTGTCATTATGCATGACTGCATAAAGCTTCCGAGTGCTGAAAATTTACTCAATCAGATTGAGTGTTTTTTGTTTATCCAAAAGTGAAGAATCTTTTTTGTGTTTCTCTTGTTGCTCTGTAAATAAAGCATAACCACAACATCTAAAACTTGCCAAACTTTTCCTTCTCATACATGTAGCAGGGAGTTCATCATCAGATGGGTCAACCCAATGAATTTGAGCTGCAGCACAGACCAGACTTCATCACCCATTTACCACCTCTCAGTGCACCACAGGTAGGCTAACCACAAACTTATCTCATCTTAAAATGAAATGTGCATATTTGTGTCCCACACCTTGAAGGACTTTTCTAAAACTTCTCTTTTCTAAAACCTCTCTTTTCTAAAACCTCTTTTCTAAAACCTCTCTTTTCTAAAACCTCTCTTTTCTAAAACCTCTCTTTTCTAAAACCTCTCTTTTCTAAAACCTCTCTTTTCTAAAACCTCTCTTTTCTAAAACCTCTCTTTTCTAAAACCTCTCTTTTCTAAAACCTCTCTTTTCTAAAACCTCTCTTTTCTAAAACCTCTCTTTTCTAAAACCTCTCTTTTCTAAAACCTCTGTACAAATTTCCCTTATTTTCCCATGTAACTCTATACAAGTTTCATATGTAACTTACATAACCAAGGCGCCACGCGCTTAAAAATCTATATGTTCGGTGAGTGACTACTCTTTAAAGTGTTAAAATCCGATACTTAAATCCAACCCAATAAATGCTGGATTTAACACCATTTATTTGTATTTATTAACCATATCCAACAGCAAAAAATGTGCCAGTTACAGGAATGGGATTATACAATATTATAAATATAAACATGTAGGCCTACACTATATAATTATGTAAACACAAAATAAATATAAGGTAATTTAGAAGAAGAAAAAAAATAACAAAATAACAAAATTACAAACTAAATTAGAAAAATTACTGGTATATAGCTAGCATCACCCTTGACCAAATGCACGTAAATAAATATATCATCCATAAATCTTCAATATCAAAATAAATAACTGCTCAGCTCACTGCAGTTGCCCCTTACCCTCCCCCCTCCCCCCGCCCCCAACAAAGGAAACCAATGTATATATCACAAAAACTGCAAGTATAATTGGGATGCTTTCAAATGAAAAGAATATGACACGGAACATATGGAGTATAGTACAAATAAATAATATATACAGAAATACATCTCATGCATTGAGGGGAAAAATATTTAGCTACTTAAATTTGAGAGAGCCTGACACCTGTTTATGAAAGGTGTTTAAAGAGTAGTCACTAACTGCACATTTTAATTGTTGATTTAACATCTTAACCAAGATGTCCCACAAGTGTCTGTCCTTTTTAAATACTGTTTTACCATCAAACTGTATCAGAATGGAAATTTCAGTGAATTATGTGCAGATAAATTGACACCTGCAGTTACCATCCCCCACCTAGTGTTGCCCTTCTGTCGACCCCAATAAAATCCAAATCCACAAAATTTACAGGTTCGATCATATAGCCTTGACAGGGGTTTGTGCACATTGTGACAAGTTTATTACCCTTTTTTTAAAAGAATCTTTCATGTACATGTAGGCTATTTGTTTGAAAGGGCTAATTCCATGCACCAAGTCTTGAAAAATTAGGAAGTTTCACATTTTGTATGAATTGTAATTTATGTACTCACTATTTGAGATCGAAAGTATTTGAAGAATGTGTCCTGAATTTACCAAAACAAGATGTAAAATGTAACGGGGATACCAACATTGGACCCCTAATTTATAGAAAGACCCTATCCTATGGGTGCACAGATATTCCGCACGTTAACCATTTCTACTGTACCATACTTATTAAATAAAGGAGCTTGTCCAGATTTTTCCAGAAAGTGGATTTCGCTGTAACCTAACAATCACATAAAGTACCTCCCCAAAATATTATCCATCCGAAAATGGGAAATTTGCAATCTCCAATTTGGATGTGGAAGCAAAAAGGCTGGTGTAGTCACTATACACTGTTCTATGGAACGGATAAATTAATTTACAAAACATCGGCATTTTTTAATAATATCCTTGAAAATAGGGGAGGGCAGGCATATCATGAATGAGCATTCTCCATTTAGCAGTGACAGTAAATCCATAACTGAGGTACTATAAATGACAGTTTGACTAGCAGTCTCCACAGAGACCTGCCAATATCACCTGCTCAATGCACCTGCTTATAGCCACCTACACCATTTATGAGGAAATCGTTAAATGGCCATCATTCAGATGATATACACTTGTATGCTCATTTCACTTTCACTAATACTATAGAACCTGAACAAACTGACCAAGTAAACACAGGGGTTTCATTCAGTTCTTGCATGCATAAATGTGGATTGCAGAGCATTATGGATTTTTTTAAACAGGAATCAGCCATTAGCAGATGGGAAAGAGGTGTCATTTACTCATCGTTTGAGGAGGGAAAGTTACGAAATTAACCACTGGTGCCAGATTACCATCATCCATCAATAATGTGGTTCAAATTGTGAAAATGGCTTTGTTTTGCAGAGATTAGTTAAAGAGACACACCGGCTTTGTTGGGCTATTTTGGGCTCGAAATAGACCCATACATTATTCTGAAGCGCTTTCCAGAGTAAATTAGATATATCCTGAAAAGACGCCGTCAAATTTGGCCGTTTTTGAGCATTTTTCAAAAATTCAAGGTCACGTGACTTTTCGGAACCAGATTCTAACTTTATGAAGATCAGACGAAGAGCATTACTGTTCACATGGGGCAACCGCTTACGAAGATCAAATTATAAATTGCTTCATCGAACAAAGGGAGCATACACATTACAAATTTGGTTCATCGAATTGAGCTAAAAAAAAGCTTTGTTGAATGAAGAAACATCTTCGTCATACCATCATCGAATCCATCTCTTTTTTTTTCAAATTAGTTTTGAATGTTCAGTTTCCAGATGTGAAACCCGATTGTAAAATACAAACCGAATGTTCAAAAATTTGGATTTAAGTCCAAACACTGTCAGCAGTACAGAAATATTGAATTTTTTCCCCTCTGTATATATGCCTCAGAGGGGTTAATGTCCCATTTATTTTGCAGTCACCCAAAATTTTACTTCATGAGCTGATAAAAAAAACTTGACTAAAAGTGTTGACAGCAATGGTAACAAACCCCACATGTTTTTTTTCACGTGCAAAATGGTGCCTTTGTGGGAGAATTGCCAACTAAAGATTTGTATATTATAAATCATTTGCACACAATCACAACACAAAACCATGCATGTATTTTTAAGGTTTTTAAAGTATTGCTGCATCTATGTAGCTGAAATTTTTACAAGGCAGTTTATCAACATTATTCTTTAGTTATATAATGCTGTTATTCATGAAATTCGTAATTATTTTTTTTTACTTTAGCCATATTTTACTTTTTCCCTAACAAGCCTTCCTTTAGTGAGAAGCCCAAGATCGTCCAGCCTGGAGCATACACACAAGCAGTACCCACCAAAGAAGAGAAACACAGTCGCCATGTCAGTGATTCCATAGCCAATAACTACACACCATCCGCCAGAAACCTGACCACCTCTCTCATCTATGAAATTACAAGAAAACGTGGTAAGCTATCTACTTGCAAACGTTGGCAACGTTTGCCATTGGTTGCAGTGATTTTCTGCACTAGTCTATGGAAAGCTGGGACGTACCTGTTGTTGGCGGATGTTGCAAACGTTTGTAATGTTCGCATATTTGGAATGCAACCCAAATTGAGGGGTATATCCAGTCCATAGGTGTGTTCCACCACGCAAACGTTTGCAATGTTTGCATGTTTAAAATGCAGCCCAGGTGGCCATAGAATGTATGTGGGTGGGATGCCCGAGGGGCATTTTGCATGTTTGAGTCAAGATGGGCAGCTCCATAGAATAAAAACACCAACAATTAGTCAATCAGATGTCCTACATGTATTGATGTATACATGTATTGATGTATATTGATGTATTGATGTATACATTTGTGTCCTATTCATTTTTTACTGGGGCAATATTGTTTGACTTAATTGTTTTGTTTGATTTGAAGAGCGTAGGCATTCCACTGATAATTGGCACACGTCAATCCAACCTTGCATACCATCTTCCCAACGCGTCCCTTCTCTGTTACTAGATGAAGTGACTACTGAGCGACAGATAAAGACAAGTGGAGATTCACCCAGGAAAAGGTAAAAATGAAATTTAAACAAAATCTTTTTAAAACTATCATTGTGGCAATCATCATTCAGCTAATTTGGATGTAAACCTTTGGCTCCAAAATATTTAAATGTATACAGTGGTTTGTCTTTGCATACTTATTTAGCAAATAGAGTGCCTGAAAATACAAGTTGTGCATATTTGGAACAGCTAGTTTGGGTGCTGTCCAAAGGGTTTGCCAGAAGTGTGAAATATTTTCCATCTAATACTTTTGAATTTTTTAGGTGAATAGCATCTGGTGTACTGACGTACTTCCTCCTTTCGCATGCATGCTTAGTATCCACTTGACCAGACTTAATGTTTGTTGCTAGGTGGTGCACGCGGCAGGTGTGAAGTACAGAATCTGTACTGTGTTCACTGTAGGAGAGTATGGCATAAAGTAACCAGACTGTTATGGTTATTAGGCATGGCTTTAATAAAACCATGGTTGAAAAATTCATGTCATTTTCATTTAATGGCTCCTGACCTCTTAGTGCAGTTGGTAACAGAAAGTGTTCAGTATGTCTCAGGTTGCACACCAGTAAATAGGGCTCCCATAGGAACCAATGCTAAATGCCCAATTTTAATAAATCATTTAAAAATACTCACAACTCTCTCAGCTTCTCAGGACAACAACCAGAATACTCACTGATTTCTCATCTTTTCAATTCTGTTCAATTTTATGGGGGTAATCCGTCACTTTTATTCCCTAATTTCCACTTGAAACAAAAATACCCCTACAACAGTGAAGCTTGCTAATCAGACCTGCATCTATTTTTGAACAAAGGCACATACGCTACTGGGCAAAATAGGGCCACTTTTAGGAGCTACAGTGTCTAAAATATTTATAGTTGGAAGAAAAAATACCCCACATCGCGACGATAGTCATATTCTACACAAGACCACACTCGTTCAGCTCGCAACTCTCCCTAATAAAGAAGAATTTGAGGGCATACAAAATATTCATGAGCTCGGCGCACAGATATCTGCCTATTTACTTGGGTGCACCCCTCAGGCTCTATTGGCGCTTTACCATTTTAAGTTTTTGACTTCACCAAGTCAGGTTGGGAGCAATATAAAAATGTAATATCTATGTCTGGCTAGTTATAAAGCCCAAAATAATGCAGAGACGGTATGCAAGAAACTCCTGTTTGCAGTTTCTTGACAACGTTTTAGGGTACCAAAGTCTCATTTAGCATTTGAACAAAACTTGGTGTCTGAACAAACAAATTCAACTTGAAGAGATGCCTGGTAACTTGGCTGTGCTTGTATCTACAGCTACCATTATAAATGCTTGGAATTGTTCGTTTTTTGTTGCATTGTACATGTATTGTGTACGTGATGTATACACCACTGAATTGGTGGCATAAACACTTCATTATCACCCGAGTTTCATAACCGTGTAACAAAAGTAAACATCTTTATTAGTCCACTGGTAACAAGAACATGGAACCCTTTAATTTTACTGTACCACTCTGAACTTGAATCCTGTGCAAAGTATTACTGCGTGCAAGTTTGATCCTAGGCCATGGTTGGCCCTGATGTGTGTTCTTCAGCTGTTGAGCAAGATACCTTGGCTGTTTACAGTGTACTGGCTGGCTGGCAATAAGACCGTGTTTACACTTGTTCCGAGCTCGGGATCAAGATTGATCTCCCGATAAGAATGGTAACCGCAATGATCCTGAGTGCCACATTTACATTCTGTAGTTGATCTCGAGCGCGGTACCAGAAGTTCCAGTCAAAGGTCATGCTCTATGTGTGTATTTACTGATCAATGTATGCATGAGTTGTGCATGTACAGTGTACAAGGCCACTTGAATTTCGCATGCTTTTCCCCGCTACGGCTGTGGAGCGGATGCGGCAGGATGCGATAAAGATTAATTGCTTATCTAACTGCAAACTGATCTCGAGCTCGGGATCAAACCCTCCGCCAAAGCCAGACCAAAATCTCGGGGTCTGATCCGGGCCAATTTGGTCCCTAGACTAGAGCGTTTACACTCAGTTTGTGATCCGGGGTGTTCGACCCCGAGCTCGGGATCAAGTGTAAACAGGGTGTAACCCTCTCAGTTATATTCAAATATCATGAAGAGAAAAGTCTTGTTTTGGTGAGAGTGGCTGGTTTCTGAGCACTCGACTATAGGGCCCTCTTAAGGAAGTAATTTTGCCCATCCACAACACGGTATGCACTATATACTACGTGCGTTTCCCGAGGACACGCTAAAACTCATACTGGCTCGGGCGGGACTCGAACTCAACAACCCCCTGCATACTAGGCAGACGTCTTTATAATGTAGACACATAGTTTATCATTTGTTCATAAAGCGTGACTATATCTCACCAGATTAGTGAAGTTCAACTAAATAGATTGGTACTGTCCAAATCAAGTAACTACTTACAAAGATCAAATAAGCTGTAACTTGTTTTGTGTCAAATCGCTTAGTCAAAATTCCTTTCTTGAAATAAGTGACCTCTAATCTTTGTCGCAAGAACCTATTTTGCTTCATTAAATGAATTGATTCTAATCTTCACGGAATAAAGAGCCATGCAGTCGCAAGGTCTTAGATTGGTCACTTTGTCTTGTAAAAGCTGCTGCAGACGCTTGTGATATATTTGCGACCTGCCATGCTAGAATAAAGAGAAACCCTGGGTATAGCTTTTTAAAATAATATACACGTAAAAATGGAGTGATAATTTTTTTTTTTATTGATAACAAATTTATTCCCGTCTCTTGACAGCCCACGGGAATCCCCAAGACAACGGCCAACTGACCCACGGAATATTCATCCAGCCAACACAATAAGGACAAGCCACTCACCCACCCCACCGTCTAAGCCCCTCCCTCCCATAACCACGCCCCCTTCTAGTCGCAGGCAGTCACTCACTAACATCGAACGGACGACACCATTTTCAGCAGGGTCGGCACCGGACCGTTTGGTCAGTGCCCCGGTGGATAGTGGGAGGGGGAGCTATAACAGTATTCAGGGTACACCACTGTCGGGTCTGGGTCAAGCCTCTCATATTGTTCCGCCAATAAATATTGTAAAATTGGCTCATCATCACAGTAGTAAGTATCTTTTTTGAGGAACTGTAACGTTTTGAACATTGAGACTTAGTTTTCTTTTTATCCAATTTGAAAGCCTCAAACTTGTTTTACATGTACATGTACATGTATGTTTCAATGCCTCAATTATAATTTATGTAATGTCATTGACTCGCAAAAGTCAGGTTAAAACTTAGTGTTGCGGGTTCGACACCCAGCCGTGGTATCTGTACCCTTGAGCATGGCACTTACAATTGCTCCATCCTTTGAAAGAGATGTAAAGCCATGTAAAACCAGTGTGTTGCATGTATGTAAGGCCCCATAAAAAAAATTATTATCTTATCATCCTACCAAGCCTGGGAAAGTAATGCGGGCGCGAGGTTTTTTTCTTCTTTTCCAAACGTATTTTTAGGGTCCGCCGTATATCTTTTCCTAGCTCCATATGCCTAGATCTACGTTAGCCCGGCCGGCTGGCCAGCCACCACGTGGAGCATGCATAGCAACATTATAGCAGCGCCGCACGATGCCATGCGTGGCCGTTTTCTAAACACTTTCTTCGTCTATGTTCTAGCATAATTCGCTAACTGAACCACATGTGCACGCAGCGCAAAGCACGAAAAATACCCCTCTGAGCTGCTCTGCATTTTGTGGGGTGTGGTTGAAACTCGGAGGTAGATTTGTTTGTGACCGTGTAGTACATGCTACAACCTACCTCCGGCTTGTTATTTGGTCAAGTAGCTCCGGGTTTACCGTCAATGCACCAACTACATGTTAGTAAAAAACATCTACCTCCAGGTTTTATAAATTTCCCATGTTGGGTGTACACGTGTACGTACAATCATGGTACACGCGTACGGTCCGTGCATAGTGCATGCACGCATGCAACACAAGGCACGGCGAAACTTATCGCGCTATCGATCGATTGGGCACGGTAGGTACATGTACAGGACTTCGTCTGTGCATTTTACGAAATTCGGTAAAATGTTGCTTCAATCAGAAAAAAAGGGCAGAAAACTTAAAATAAAAAATAAAATAAAAATGTTAAATTTCGCCGAAAGAGATGCACGCGGGGATGATAATCTAAAAATATTTTTTATGGGGCCTAATGCACTTTAAAAGATCACAGAGCACTTTTTCGTGAAGAGTAAGGGGTTTCCCCTGTCACTGTGGCAGTCGGCTGCCAGTAGTACCACCCACCAATTAATGTACAATGTATCTTGATGTTTAGGTGGAAGACACTTCATGAGCATCATGAAAACCCATTACAATGTGCAGCACACATTCCATATCCATATGAAATGTGCACTGTATAAATGCAATAATAATAAAATTTGAAAAATTGTGTATCTGTGCTCAGAGCATGAGATTTCCAGTGTTATTTTTTATATTTTTAAATTTGTTTTGAAAATTTGTCCCAAAGCACTTTACTGGACTTACAATGCCTTTTGCATGAGAAACCTGTCACTGCTTTCATTTGCAAAGATGAAAGGGCTATATTTAAATCCCTATTTCAGGAAAGTTTAGCAGACTTATTGTAAATGGCCACAATCAACCCACAACTCCCAGTCACATCCAGCGTGAACATGATGAAGAGACATACGCAGTTCTTCACGTTGTATTTCCACCTCACACCACCTCCACACACGGCCTGTCCAGACCACCCACACCAGAACAACCAGATTTACCCAGGTAGTCAAAAGTGGTTTGCTAAATTCCTTCTGGTTTTTGTTGTTGTATATCAAAAGGAATCTGGTGTTGAGGTTTTTAGTACAGTCACGGCACAAAGTACAAGAAAACGGGAAGAAATGCTCAGTTTTTGACAAGTTGGATGGCAACCTCTCACAATTATGTAGGGAAAACCCATGGAATCAAGCGGGGACTCAGAATCCAATCCACTTAGGGTGTGTTTGTTTCGGACGGAACTAGATTTAGATCGGCGCATATCCAAGGTGAACTCGTTCACTTCGCGCACGTCCTGATCGAGATCTGTGATCTGTGGAATCCTTCTCGAGAGATGGTTCAGCGACAGATCCAAAATGGCGACGTAAACATCGTGGAGATTTTGTGTGAGTAAAACCGTGTCATTTCAGTTTTCAGAGGCAACACACGATACAAACAAATTTAGAATGCTTGTTTATTTACGACAAATGTCGTGGGAGAAATTTGGAACAGAAATTTGACGAATTTGGTAAATAAATTGCAATTCACGTGATTTGAGATCCGAGTTGAGAGCGGTTTCGTTTGTTTCTGCGCGGTAAAACGGATCGGGATCTGGATTCGGATCTGTCATGAAACAAACACGCCCATAGTGACCCAGACAGGATTCGAACCAGGTCCACAGTGGTGGAAGATGAGGAAGTACCGCTACACCAACCTAATGAAGCCCCGATTGAAAGCACACAACAGACTTAACTGCATTCTGCTTAAAAATATTTAAGCAACAAATTATTCCCCCCACACTCCCAAAGTAATAAAATGCCTTTGTTGGCAAAATTTTGCTTTATACAACACCTTCTCCAGCTTTTCAGCGACTGACTTCCTCTTTTTGGAAGTCAGTCCACAAAGAAACTTAAAAAAATAAAAGAAACCTTGGCATTTTCCTCTTTTGACACAGTTTTAATACCTACAAAACACAAGATGCCTTTCACACTAGAAATTGACCGTAAACATTTCAAAACTCAAATTTTGAGTATTCGAAAGCTGGAATAAATTTTTACTACATTTTGATTAAAGATGCCACCAGTCAATCAATGATAAAATGTCTTTGCTGCGCAGATTATTGCTATGCTTACAAGATACAAAAGCCTTTCACACAGAAATTGACATTTCCAAAATTCAATATCGAAAATAAATGTCACATTTTGTGTACTCGGGAAAAATGAAAAGAGATTTGGGCATCAGTTACTTTTGGAAAATTTCAAAACTAAAATGTTTGCAGTAAAATCACATTTGTGACAATCAACTCTTCATTTCTACAAGATAAGGTTTTTCTATTTTGATAAGTCTTAAAGAAAAGGACATTTTTGTTACCTATGGCTTTATGCATCGCTAAGCTTGCTCCAATTTGACCTATTTTGCCTACTGCTGTTCCCTGCTGTTACAACATCTATAGTCATTGACCAATCAGAGACAAGGACATTAGCCTGAAACTTTTCTCAGCCTACAACACCAACTTGAATTTTGTTAAACTCTATGTTGTCATTCGTATCCTACAATTTCCCTCAAAATTGAAACTCTGCCCTCTGTTATATGGAATGTTGTTCTGAAAGCAACTAAAGCCCGGCGCAAACGGGAGGCTGTTTACCCCCTATTTCGTGTTTTAGTGTATCTATCCCGCAAACGGAAAACAGAAATGGCACAAAAATGCCAAACAAAAACGAAACAAAAATGCCACTGAAACGGATACAGAGCTGCCAGCGGCGACAATAAAGCAGTACAGTCACATGATATCTTGATACCACGTGATCTGGAATACGATCGATGATTGGTCATCGCTAAGTTGTCGTTTCTCCAGTATCGAAACAAGTACCGCAGATGGTAGACCGAAACGTCTGTTTCGATGAAAACATGTTTCGCGGAACAAGCACTGTTTGTTTCGCGAAACAACCTTTCGCGGAACAGTGTTTTCTGTTTTGGGGTAACGCAGATGAATGTCAAAGTCAAAAGAAAAACTTTTTGAATGTGTTACAGGTACTACAATTTGATTGAAGAAGCCATAAGTCTGTCCATGATAGCGCCTCTTAGTAAGGAACGTTTAAAAGGCATCAGCAGATTCATTCCAAGGCACCTCAAAGCAGAACATCTTGGATCATGCTTTAAAGAGGTTACAGAGGTAAGGAACACACTGGTTTTGTTATCTTTTAACAATATTTAATACATTTTAAACATTGTATTCAATTGTTAAAAGATAGATTATAGATTTGGAAGACTACTATGGCGTTATCTCCATGTGTGATTGAAGATGTGTATGATAAAAACCAACCTGTGTACATGTATAAGTCAGCTCTTTATCTACAGGCCTTTTTACACTGTGAAAAATCTCAGGGTTGTACACGGGTCCAACACATGTTCACTGTTCACACTACAACATTTCAACACGGCACTGACCTATGTAGAGCGCTCGACCTGTGTTAAAACTAACCCACCTCGGAAGCTATCGACCCGTGTAGAGAAGTTCGACATGTGTTGAAAACCACAGTCTGAATGCTAGCTGGGTTAAGTTTGGACCCGTGTAGATTTGGGAGCAAGGCAGCATCACACTGTAATTTCTACAAGGCAGTTTATCAACATTATTCTTTAGTTATGTGATGCTGTTGTTCCTGTTTTAAAATGTTTTCCAATCACGTAGTCTTTCTTTAAAGGGTTAAACTCTCGAATTAACCACACAGGAGGTCCGGTCCTGCTACACCAGCAGCATCCGTCGTGCCATCGTGGACTACATTCTGAGAGACCCTGAGGAACGAGACAGACTGGGCATCCCACTGCCGGACAAGCTCTCCCATTCGGCTGGCAGGTTGTGGTTTCCCTGGCAAACAGCCGTACTAGAAGCAAGGACTTACATGGCAACACAGCTGTACATCACCCATCCTGTCATGACTAGTATTCTATACCTCTGGGAAACAAAGTAGGTTCATTGGTTTCTAGTTGTTTTTGTTTTGTTTTTCTTCTTCTTCTTCTTCTGCTTTTTTTTGGGGGGTGAGGGGGTGTGGGTTTAACAGCTTATGGCACTTCAATTCATAGCCCGTAAACAGAATGGACCTGAAACATAATGACGTCATTTTTTTTTTACATGCACGCAAATCTATGGGGAAGTCTCAAGGTACTAGAAGAAATATAGGGCCATAGGAAAACACGTATGTAAAAAAAAAATCGTCATTATGTTTCAGGTCCATTGCATGAAGCTTAAAATGTCTTTGACCTAAACATTGAGGTACATACAGTAGGTAGGTGGTGTCATTAGCAGCTGATGGTCAGATTTATGTGCATATAATAGACCTTTATAATATTCCTTTTTCTCCTATTAAAATGAACATAACCAAAGCGAGGCTTGCAGGAAAAAATAGTTTGGTCACGTTTTGGAATTGTTCATTTTGTGCATCACAATGGCACAGGCGTTGCGCAATCAAGAGAGTGCAGCGTGGACACTGATTCTCGACACGTACTATGAGGAACAAGACAAAGATGGACGCATCGTGATAAAGGTCTATTGTGTTTCAGTACACCCGGTTTGGATGCACATCCAAATTAGTATCAGAAATGTGTGGTATTTGCAAAAACGTCATTTTATATAACGTACAAAGGATACAAAAATGGACCAAATGAGAGATGACGTCAACAATGTAAACAAAACCACAATGTGCACGGGTTCATGGGATTGTTTGGAACACTCTAATGAAATGGCGTATGGGGTATAGCGTTGATCAGTGAATTCGACATCGTAGGCACTTTGCTACTGTAAAATACTCCAGAGAATCTTCAGAGTTGGCTCTAGTGCCGGGTGCTAACTGCATTCCACTTAGTTAAAGAGCGCAATAAATACTACAATGAGTTTAACGTACTCAATGCAAACACAATGAGCGGAGGTTCGGCAAGTACTCCATTTAATCCTGTCATGCTTTTTACCAGCATACCAATATACATTTTCCATAGGTATTCAGGGTTCCGGCTGATTGACATTCCCAGTCTGAAGCAACTCATGCCATTGACAATGGAATCATTTCTAGACCACGTCAAAGCGTCCAGTCTGAAAGGACGGGAAATCTTGCTAAATGATTGGACGGCTGAGTGTGCGTTGATAATCGGCCGAAATCACGAGGAAGTGGAGCGCTGGATGCCTAATGATGGGGTAAGCTTGTTTGGATGGAAAATTTGTAAATGTTGGAAAATTACTGCAACACAAAATTTGGGCTGATGGAAAAATCACCTGGGCAACACAATTTATGTAATTTTACCATCTGTTTCCAATTGTACCACTTAAGAGAAGAAAACTAACATCCACATTACACTTTACAGTAAGACTGTACAGATCACCTGACAAGGATTTTACCAGAGAATTTCACTATGGATTGACATTGGTTTTTTTTTTATGATAATTATCCACAGTTCACATTTTCCAATGGGACTCATGTACACTTTTCTTTCAGTTTTGCCATTTTTGATAGCCTAAACACTATAAGCATTTCACTTTTTTTGTATTTTTTAAGACCCCCTCCCTTCCCTGAAATTCTACTTACATGTACCATCATTTTTCCGTCAGTAACATGAAATGTCAACATTTTACAGTGCATGTAAAGTCCTACATGACTTTCGACCCTCCCCCCTCCCCTTTCTAAACTTTGTTGACAACTTTGGATGATCCCTAAGCCCATTGGTGTTCAGTCTATAACCCGACAATCCTCCACTGTGTAAATTTCATCAGTAGTTGTGTAATGGAACTACTGTTGACAACCTGAACCACATTTTTGCTTTTTCCAGAATGAACGTTATTTTGAACATTACAGAATTAATCATACATTTTAAATCCATCTACACCAAATCTTTATTAACTTTTCAAGCCAACTGCTTATTATTCTATTGCTGGCTATACTGGCACTAATTGTGAAGTTTCAGACATTTTTTTTTTTCACTACAAATTTTATTGACATTAATCTGAAAATACATGTATAGACAAAAGCCACAAAGCCGCACTCCGAGTTTCATCTCTATTTCAACTATTTTTGTTATGCACCAACACTTAACATAATTTTTTCCCCAGAGTTGTAATAAATACTTATTTTTTCAATTCTATTAATTTCCTACTGATGTTTGACTTCAGTCTTTTTCTACGAGACATGATTCAATAAAATAAGTTCCGGTTCAGTAACTGTAGGTAAGTCATCAATCCTGTTTAATAATGTATCAGATAGCTTCCGTCTTGTGGGACAACGTTTTATAAATTGATCAACATTGTCTGCACAAAATGTGCAACCATGCATGTCTTCAAGGAGCAAAAAAAACTGCCCCACAAGATGGCATCTAATTGATGCGGTCTGTTGGGATTTCAAACCAAATTTGAAATATTTGAAACGTTAACCTTTTTTTGATTTCAGTATTCAGTTTTACATTTAGAAACCGAGTATCCTCCAATTATTAACCAGAAAAAAGTGTGAAGCTATTAATGCAATTTACAAAATAAATTTTATGTTTGATTTTTCAGAGTTATGTTTAACTTTGTTTTATAACCATTTTGTCAATTCAAATAGGCCTACTCATAAATATTTTGATGCAGTACTGCAGTAATGAACTTCAGGAATAAACTGTGTATCACACGGCCATACGGCTGGAAATGAAACTAACTCCAAGGACACATGATTTATCGGAACCAGAATCTGGTTCCGATAAATCACGTGACCTCAAGTCTTTTGAAAAATGCTAAAAAGAGCCAAAGTTGGCGGTTTCTTTTCAGGTTCTCTTCAGTCTATTTCGGAAAGACTTTCAGAATCATGTATGGGTGTATTTCGAGCCCAAAATAGCCCAACAAAGCCGGTGTCCCTTTAATAGAACAAAAGCCACAAAGTCACAATCTTTCAGCGCTGTTCTAACTATTGATGACAATCATAACACTAGTGCTCTATTTACAGAGTTGTAATGAGTCATTGACTTGAGTCAATGAAAGTCATTTAGGCAAATGAATTGACTTTAATCGATTCTTTAGTTACAAACATTCAAGTTTAGTCTTTAAATGTGGGACATAAGTCAATTAAGTAGAATGATTTTCTCCAGTGACTAAGCAAGCTGTCAATCAGAATCGGTAGCCTGTCATGTTTAATAGCGAGAGTGAATTCATTTGGTTGTGATGAAGCGACCATTGGCATCAGCTTTCAAGCAGAACTTCACTAGGGTACGATGGGAACTGGCAGGGAACTCGCAGATCACATACAATTTGGCAGAACATGACACATCATTCACAGCTCCAGACCACTTATGCCAAAACGTGGCACAATCTTCACTATTTCCCCAGTCATTTGGCTCTCCCGGTGCCCAGTTGGTGTAGCTGCACTCTTGGCCTTCCCCACCAGCCTGCATCCACTTGTCTTCCTCCTCTCTGTCAGTACAGCCGATCCAAACATTTCCATCTTGAACACGTCCCGTAATCATCTCCCAGACGAACTGATGTTCTTGGCGAGATTTAGGAACCACCAAGTCACCTTTCATGTCTGAGCAGGTTGTGTTGGCTTCATCCCAAGTCACGGTCAGATCCAGCAGTTGGTAGCAAGAACCATTAAATGCTTCTTGACCAGGCTTACAGGGTTGGGCTTGGACCCATGAAGCCACAGTCAGCACACTGAGCCAAATCAGCATCATGTTGATTATCAAATGAGCTTGTGGAATAAAATACTCTGCGGTATTTCAAAGAGTTGGTAGCAATGAGCTGTTGTTATGTATCAGTTGTGATTTTCCAGTTATTGCAAGAACTCCATGCGGACGCTTCAGGCAGTTGCAGTAATTTAGTGTAGTCTGTTGCATTTACAGAAGGAAGTATTCTCTGAGACAATACACTTTATCAAAGTTGAAACAACGTAGTTTCTCAAAGAGATAAATATGGTGGCACAAAGAAGCGGTTGAGTCTCCTGTCAAATTTGTGTCACAGCTAGTTTGGTCTGTTTCATGAAACCAAATGGGATTTCGTCCTTCAGCAGAATGGTTATAAATTACCTTAATAGTAATTGCCACATCAGGCAGAATGGTGTTAATTGCTTTTTCTTTTTCTTGCTTTAAAGTATTTCTGGTGAGTAGCTAGGTGGTTAGTGTCCTGTTTTATTCATAGTGTCGTGGGATGTTTGTTTTCCATGGTAACAGTAGTTGTTGGAAACAAGTTAGTGCTTTTTTTCAAGGTCCACAATAAATAATCCATGAGTGCATGGCACAAATATTTTCATGAGGTGATGAAGAATATCCCCTTCAGTCACAAACGCAACATCTGGTACATACATATGGTGCGCCTGATCACCATTGAAATAAAACGTAAGGTCCTTATCAGGATTTGAACCTGAGCCCTCTGTCTCACTGGGCAGATGCTCTACCAGCTGAGCTATAAGGCACAGTTGGTATACTCCCTCGAGTTTTCCCTATAGGCCCAATTTTTTCTCTGTGTTGCATGGTAGCGCAACTGGGCAAAGTAACAAACACAACATCTGGTATGGTGCCTGATCACCATTGAAATGAAACAACCGAACTTGGGATGAGAGAAAAATCCCTTCAGTCACAGGAATTTGGACAGAAAAAGAAATTCCTTTCAATAAATGTATGTGATCGAAGGGGATATACATGTAGCATATGCGATACACTTTTTTTTTTTGTTACATACGCGATACATTATTTTTTTTGTACATGTACGGTGTAGAGGTTGCAATACAAGTGCGCCCCTTCCCCCATCACTGCTCCTTCCCCCACCACCACTCCCTCCCCTCCTCTGTATGCGCTGGAAACAATGTTGTAGTCGAGTGCCCTTTTTGCGAGTACGAGTACAGAAAAATGTACTCGAGTATGAGTACAAGTGTGAGTACTACAACGTCGGCTGGAAGGTCTACAATCATTAACTTTATGCTACATTTCCATGTATGATTTTTACTTTTTAATTCCCAATGCATTTTCTGAAGAAATTGTCCTGAATAACCCTGTTTACATTGGTGAAATCGCTTCTTTTTACGAAGATTCTATGAAAAGATTTCCTAATGTGTATGCACGTCTCTTTATTTGATGGAGATTAGAACTTCTTTGCTTGATTAGAACCTCTTTTAATGAATAGGTCTGTCACTTCGTTCGACGAAGCAAATTTGTAATGTCAGCTTTGGTCAATTTTGAGCTTTCCACATGAAGGTGCTATTTCTGCCAATGACGTTGTCACATATTTTTGAAATGTCAGAACTTGCCGGACACTAACATAGTTGACTTTCCTCATTTTATCCCTTACGATTTTCAAATAAGCCACTCTTTGTTTCAACCAAAAAGAAAACATTGTTGAATGAAAACATTTGTGGGTAACAGCTAAAAACACCTGAATTTTAATTGCATGTTTTACGTTTTCCTTTTCAGGTACACAAAGGACCGTCAAAAGTTGTCAACATTTTCTCAGTTCTACAGAGAGTAGTATTTTTCAAGAATACTTTTTACAGCACATGTAAAGCCCTATGCCACATTTTACCCCCTCCCCCTCCCCTCCCCCTCCCCTCCCCCTTCCTACTCTTTGTAGAACTGTGAAAATTTTGACAAATTTGAACAATCCCTTGGCCAGTTGGTGTTCATTCCATGATCCCAAATTTCATCTGTAGTTGTGTCACAGAACTACTGTTGACAACAATGAACCACTTTTGTGTTATGCTTTTTCAGATTGCATGAACTTTATTTTGAACTTTTATTTCAGAATTTATTAATCAATTTTAAATCCATCTACACCAAATCTTTATTAACTTTTCAAGCCTACTATTTTATTGCTGGCTATATACTGGCACTCATTGTAAAGTTTCAGACATTTTTTTCACTACAAATTTTATTGACATCAATCTGAAAGTACAGAAGCCACAATCAATCCGATTCTCATCTCTATTTCAACTATTTTAAATTATTTTTTTCTCCCAGAGTTGTAATGAGTCATAGACTTGATTAGTCAACTCGAGTCATTTAGGCAGTTACTGATTTTTAAAATTCTATCATTTCCTACTAATGTTTGACTTCAGTCTTTTTCTACGAGACATGATTCAATAAAATATTTTCGGTTCAATAAATGTAGGCAAGTCATCAACCCTGTTTAATAATGTATCAGATAGCTTCCATCTTGTGGGGCAACATTTTATAAATTGATCAACATTTTCTGCACAAAATGTGTAACCATGCATGTCTTCAAGGAGCAAAGAAACTGCCCTACAAGATGGCATCTAATTGATGCGGTCTGTTAGGATTCCAAACCAATCTTGAAATATTTGAATCTTTTTTGATTTTAGTATTCAGTTTTATATTTAAACTGAAGTATCTGCAACTGATGCTTAAAAAAGAATGGATCCTCCATTTTCAAGAAAAAAAGTGAAGCTAGTAATGCAGTTTACAAAAGCAGATAAAATTACCAGCCAGGAGCATGTTGAATGAATTCAGTGAGTAAATACTCTCAATAAAAGACTACCAGATCAGGAGTAATTGCAGCAGTGTCGCTAGCCTTTTGACAAGGCCTCGTGAATTTGGGCGATTTGAGTCTACAACACGCTGAGTGTCTCGTTCACTTAGCCTTTTTCGAACTGCGAGGCAATTCTTATGTTTTTCTTTAAAGTTGGTAGCGAAATCAGCCAGTCACGTGCAGGTCACCCTATGCAAATTAAGTCGTGAGCTCCTGCAAACACGGGAGGTAGGCTTACGCTTTTGAATTCACTGGGTAAATTAAACAGCAAATAAATCAAATCAAATGGAAATTATATTCATTCCGTATAAAACTTGAATGTAATAAACAATTCGTCAAATTTAAACGCATTTACAAGTAAATGTAAGTGCCGTACTTACATTGATAATGAACGAGTCCACAATGCCGCAGGCAATGTGATTGGTCGGAAGGGGGCACGCAAAGCAGCTCACACATACAATTGTGCCAACCTCAAGTTTCAGTTGTGGTGCATGCATGGGGGCACAACACTTTGTCAGGGGTGCACATGCCCCCCAGGCCTCTCCTTTGGCAACGACGCTGAGTAATGGACCTGAAACATAATAATGTCATGGTTTGTTTACACCCATGCTTTCCTATGGCCCTATGTTATCTCGTATCTTGAGTCTCCCCCATGGATAAATTGAATGCATGTAAACAAACTGTGATGTCATTATGTTTCAGGTACACTGTAACCCCAAATCCATCTGAAATGATGAATTTTAGATATTTTGCAAATACCTAATTCTGTTGAACCCCTGAAGCCAATTCGATATGGGAGCATTAATTGGTGGCTGCAGTTTCAATTGTTTCCACACTACAAATGTTGTTGACATCAATCTCAAGATATTAATAGAAAAAAAACAGCCACAAAGCCACAATCTTCAAAGCCACAAGTTTCTGCGCTGTTCTAACTATTGTTGCTGTACATCAGACAATGACACTCATAACACTAGTGCTCTATTTACAGAGTTGTAATGAGTCATTTAGGCAAATAAATTAGTTACAAACATTCAAGTTTAGTCTTTAAATGTGAGACATAAGTCAAGTAGAATGATTTTCTCCAGTGACTAAGCAAGCTGTCAATTTGAGTGAATTTATTTGGTTGTGAAGCGACCATTGGCATCAGCTTTCAAGCAGAACTTCACTGGGGTAGGATGGGCCCTGGCAGGGAACTCGCAGATCACATACTTTTTTAAAGAACATGACAAATCATTCACAACTCCAGACCACTCACGCCGAAACTCAACACAATCTTCATCATTTTTCCAGTTATCTGGCTGTTTTGGTGCCCAGTTGATGTAGCTGCACTCTTGGCCTTCCCCACCAGCCTGCATCCACTTGCCTTCCTCCTTTCTGTCAGTACAGCCGATCCAGACACTACCATCTTGAACACTTCTTGTGAACTTTTCCCAGATGAACTGATGTTCTTCCTCTGTGTCAGGAACTACCAAGCCACCTCCCATGTCTGAGCAGGTTGTGTTGGCTTCATCCCAAGTCACAGTTAGATCCAGCAGTTGGTAGCAAGAACCATTAAATGCTTCTTGACCAGGCTTACAGGGTTGGGCTTGGACCCATGAAGCCACAGTCAGCACACTGAGCCAAATCAGCATCATGTTGATTATCAAATCTATGAAGTAGGTTCTATTTTCAAATGAGCTTGTGGAATAAAATACTCTGCGGTATTTCAAAGAGTTGGTAGCAATGAGCTGTTGTTATGTATTAGTTGTGATTTTCCAGTTATTGCAAGAACTCCATGCGTATGCTTTAGTCAGTTGCAGTAATTTAGTGTAGTCTGTTGCATTCACAGAAGGAAGTATTCTCTGAGACAATCAACTTTATCAGAGCTGAAACAGCTTTATCAAAGAGATAAATATGCTGGTGCAAAGAAGCAGTTGAGTCTCCTATCAAATTTTCTAAACTGGCTTGTGTCACAGTTTGGTCCGTCTTATAAAACCAAATGGGATTTCATCCTTCACCAGAATGGTTATAAATTACCTATAATGGAATTGCCACATCAGGCAGAACGGTGTTGCTTTTTCTTTTTCTTGCTTTAAAGTATTTCTGGTGAGTAGCTAGGTGGATACTGTTTTATTCATAGTGTCGTGGGATGTTTGTACTTTTTTTTTAAAGGTCCACAATGAATAATCCATGAGTGCATTGCACTAATATTTTGATTAGGTGATTAAGAATATCCCCTTCAGTCACAAACGAAAAATCTGGTGCGCCTGATCACCATTGAAATAAAACAACTGAATTTGGGGTGAGAAAAAATCGTAGGGGCATTATCAGGATTCGAATCTGAGATCTGTGACTCACCGGGCAGATGCTCTACCAGCTGAGCTATAAGGCACAGTTGGTATACTCCCTCACGTTTTCCCCTATAGGCCCAATTGTTTCTCTGTGTTGCATGGTAGCGCAACTGGGCAAAGTAACAAACACAAAATCTGGTATGGTGCCTCATCACTATTGAAATGAAACAACCGAACTTGGGATGAGAGAAAAATCCCTTCAGTCACAGGAATTTGGACAGAAAAAGAAATTCCTTTCAACAAATGTACACATGTGATCAAAGGGGATATAGCATATGCGATACACATTTTTTTTTTTTACATACGCTATACATCGTTTGTTTTGTACATGTACGGTGTAGAGGTTGCAATACAAGTGCGCCCCTTCCCCCATCACTGCTCCTTCCCCCACCACCACTCCCTCCCCTCCTCTGTATGCGCCGAAAACAATGTTGTAGTCGAGTGCCCTTTTTACGGGTACAGAAAAATGTACTCGAGTATGAGTACAAGTGTGAGTACGAATATGAGTACTACAACGTCGGCTGGTAGGTCTACAATCATTATATTTATGCTACATTTCCATGCATGATTTTTACTTTTTAATTCCCAATGCATTTCTAAAATATTTGTCCTGAATAACCCTGTTTACATTTGTGAAATAGCTTCTTTTGACGAAGATTCTATGAAAAGATTTCCTAATGTGTACGCACGTCTCTTTATTTGATGGAGATTCGAACTTCTTTGCTTGATTAGAACTTCTGTTAACGAATAGGTATGTCACTTCGTTCGAAGCAAATTTATAACGTCCGCTTTGGTCAATTTTTAGCTTTCCACATGAAGGTGCTATTTCTGCCAATGACGTTGTCACATATTTTTGAAATGTTGGAACTTGCAGGATACTAACATAGTTGACTTTCCTTATTTTATCCCTTAGGAGTTTCAAATAAGCCACTCTTTGTTTCAACCAAAAAGAAAACATTGTTAAATGAAAACATTTGTGGGTAATGGCTAAAAACACCTGAATTTTAATCTGCATGCTTTACGTTTTCCTTTTCAGGTACACAAAGGACCGTCAAAAGTTGTCGACATTTTCTCAGTTCTACAGAGAGTAGTATTTTTCAAGACCGCCCTCCCTCCCTTGAAATATGCTTGAAATATCAACATTTTACAGCACATGTAAAGCTCTATGCCACCTTTGACCCCCTCCCCTCTGCTCTTCCTACTCTTTGTAGAACTGTGAAAATGTTGAACAACCCCTGCCCCAGTTCGTGTTCATTTCATGATCCCACAACATGTAAATTTCATCTGTAGTTGTGTCACAGAACTACTGCTGACAACAAGGAATGACATTTTTACTTTTTCCAGAATGCATGAACTTTATTTTGAACATTTTTAGAATTTAATGATCAATTTCAAATCCATCTACACCAAATCTTTATAAACCTTTGAAGCCAACTGCTTATTATTTTACTGCAGGCTATACTGGCACTCGTTGTGAAGTTTCAGACATTTTGTTTTTCAAATTGACATCAATCTGAAAATACGTGTATTAATAGGACAATAGCCCCCAAGCCACGATCTAATTTAAATCTCTATTTTAACTTCTTTTTTTTTCTAGAGTTGTAATGAGTCATAGACTTGATTAGTCAACTCCAGTAATTTAGGCAAGTTACTTAATTTTTTAATTTTATTCATACCTTTTTCCATGAGACATGATTCAATAAAATAATTTTCGGTTCAGTAATTGTAGGCAAGTCATCAATACTGTTTAATAATGTATCAGATAGCTTCCATCTTGTGGGGCAACTTTTTATAAATTGATCAACAATGTCAGCACAAAATGTGCAACCATGCATGTCTTCAAAGAGCAAAGAAACTTCCCTACAAGATGACATATAATTGATGCTGTCTGTTAGGATTCCAAACTAATCTTAAAATATTTGAATCTTTTTTTGATTTCAGTTTTCAGTTTTACATTTAGAAACCGAGTATCCTTCAATTATTAACCAGAAAAAAGTGTGAAGCTTTTAATGCAATTTACAAAAGCAGCATTAATCAATTAAAAACACCTTGCTCTGAAGGCAAAATGAAGCAGCACTATCACAAACAAAACACAGGTGCTGATGATGGTGGTTGCCTAATCGGCGTTCAAGTGCAAGATCACAGAGAATACTTTATTGGCAAGTACATTCCCAATCCTGCCTAACTTCTATGTGGATGGTAATTTTTAAAAAGGGGTGCATTAATACAGCGGGTGGTGCACAATAAACATATCTTTGATGCTTTGGTATTTCCAGTACAAATGTCAATAAAACCTCAACAGAAATATGCCCTTTCTTTGTCATTTTGGGTGTGCTTAATTTGACATTATTTTGTACCATCACATTGAAAGTTTACCTCAATGCCCAGCTGAATATGCCATTTTTAAAATAAAGCTTTCACTATTCAGATTCTATTTGTTTCTTTCGCTGTTTAGTATATATAAATTTACATTGATTGAATAATAATGACTTAATATTCTAAACATTCATAAACTATCATGTACAAGTAATTATTCATTCTACTTGATTACAACCAAGACACATTGGCTTTTCTGCCAAACACTCCCGTTTCAATAATTAGATTAAGAATTTACTTTTTTTTAAAAACCAGACGGTTACTACGTGTACCTATTGTGACTGCCATGACTTTGTTTTAAGTGAGGCCCATACACGTATGCTTGGTTATTTCATTTCCATGGGGATACCAAATGGCACCATAACAAATATTGTGTTCGATGTTAAGAATCCACAAAGCATATAGAATCCATATTTTGTGTATGAAGTTCAGTGATGGTGAGCATGCTTTCAGTCAGAATCAGTCGCCTTGTGTCATGTTTAATAACGAGAGTGAATTCATTTGGTTGTGAAGCGACCATTGGCATCGGCTTTCAAGCAGAACTTGACTGGGGTAGGATGGGAACTGGCAGGGAACTCACAGATCACGTACTTTTCACCAGAACACCAGGCGTCATCCACAGTTCCAAGTGGTGCATACCATATCTGAGCACAGTCTTGACCATTTCCCCAGTTATCTGGCTGTCCTGGTGCCCAGTTGATGTAGCTGCACTCTTGACCTTTCCCACCAGCCTGCATCCACTTGCCTTCCTCCTCTCTGTCAGTACAGCCGATCCAGACACTTCCATCTTGAACACTTCTTGTGAACATTTCCCAGACGAACTGATTTTCTTGGGGAGATGCAGGAACCACCAAGCCACCTCCCATGTCTGAGCAGGCTGCGTTGGCTTCATCCCAAGTCATGGTCAGATCCAGCAGTTGGTAGCAAGAACCATCAAATGCTTCTTGACCAGGCTTACAGGGTTGGGCTTGGACCCATGAAGCCACAGTCAGCACACTGAGCCAAATCAGCATCATGTTAATAATCTTGGCCTGTTGATGAAATGTCTTGCTCCTTTTATTCATAGAAACCAAATGGCCCTTCAGCTTTCTCCACAATGGCTATAAATTGCTTTTAATTGCTACAATAAATAGAGCCGTAAAAGATGTCATCTGCATTTTTCCAGTTTCTCTGTCGATGCAGCCCCCAACAGCTTCAAATTTCCAATTTGCTGTTTCTTATTCTGTGCTCCCTCCTTTTTATTCCACCTGGTTGCAAATGAAAAACGTTGCAGAGATGCTTTCAGTGTCCTCGTTTTCTCCTGTTTCGAGTGGTTAGGTACAGTTTGTATTTATTCTAACATACACTTTCAGACGTGCGCCTGTCAGTGTGAAGGTTGGAAACTAGTCTGTGAATGAAATTAAGTACAATATACACCTCGCCATCCTTGTTATTCTTTAATATGACTTCCCATTTTACAGGAAATTGCAATTTTTATTTGCTTCAGCAATGCAGTTGGGATGTATTGTTAAACTGCTTGTCGGGCAATTTCATCTTCTGTAAATATCAAGGCTGTATAGGCAACTTGAGCTCAAGTTTGTAATTCCAGTTTTTAGCAAATAATTGTATACATATACATGTACATTGGATAGGCAGTGTTTTGGAATAAAAAAAACAATGGGCAAAACTTTGCAGCATTTAAACTGATATTGTCCGTGGTTCTCAGCAAATATGATTTTGTTTCCTCCAAACGAATATTTAAAGCATTTAATTACCATATTTTAACGAAAAAACATTGTACATGTACTTTGTATTTAAGACATCTGCAACCCTGCGAAAAACGCCATTTTTATACGGCCTTTTTTGTGCCTTACCATGAGTTGAATTATTGGCAAGACAGCCAATATTTCAAAATATTGACGGTAATTGTTCGATAACTAAACCCGAGCACGCTATGAAGTTTTTCATAGTGTGTCGGGAAAGCACTGAGTATACAGTGCTAATATACGTCGGGTAAGGGCAAAACAAACCCTAATTAACATTCAATTACCGAACTAAACGTTGGTCGAAAATTTTTCTTTTTTTCAATGATGTCTTATTTGAAAGCGAATAACCTTTGATGTTTCAAGAAAAATATAAATTCAGAACAAATTTTTATTTTTCGAGGTGCTACACCCAAAACGCACAGACAATACATCTTTAACATTATCAGAACCTTCACTTTAGTCAGATAGAATACTGGAACTAAATACAGTGTACATATTAAACTTTCACACATGCATTGAACAAAAAAGGTACCACACTACAATTCTGATGCCAGTTGTACCCAGTTTCTGGTTAGAAGCATTTTTCTACAACAATATACACATTTTGAGAAATGTCCTCCAAGTCTGCACAGGTGTGAAAAATCTTGGCACAGATACCCACAATGTATGAGTGCATGTAAGTCTATCCATTCAAAGTGCATATCCACATCTTGTGATGAAGTTGAGTGAAGGACGAGAACATTATTTCATTAGTTAAAATTGTCCTTGTCAACAGTAGATCTTTTATCCCTGAACCCTTGGAGCTGCAAAGAGGAGCTTCCAGAAGGCACATTTTTGTATTTTGTTCATTACTAAAAACCTTTTGCCCAATTGCATTCAAACTTCAGGTAATCCTCAACTAGTCTGTGCCCCTGTAGTCACCTTTAATGTTGAGTTCACTTACTGGTCAGGTCCACCCTGCATAATCTTGGCCTCAAGCCTAGGCCCGTTGATTTGTGTACAAACATACATGTATGTTCTTTGAGTTAGGCTCTTTTACTGCATGCGTAAAAGCAGCTGTCAATTATCCGACTGGTGGCTCAGAAAACAGTTGTCTTGAGATACCTCCATTCATCTGTTTAGGCCATTATAGAAAGGATTGTGTCTACTAAACAGTAGGTGCATCTCCGAGGGTTAAACTGAGGTGTTGCCATTTTGCTGTAAAACGTCAATAAAGGTAACTTTGTTGACGTTATGCACTGTTATGCCAAGCTCCATATCTATTAACTTCTAAACATTCATAAGCTATACAAGTTAAGTATTCTCCTGATTTGTTATTACAATCAATAGGTTATATTAAACATTAAAAAATACATTTTATTGCTAGCCAGACAGTAACTACCGGTACTACTTTTAGAGTAAACACAGGTTTTAAATGCAAAGATGTAAGTTAACATAGGATAAAAGAAAAATCATTTGGTCTTCATCCAGATTTGAACCGATGGTGCACCGTTGGCAACCAGTTGGCTTCATAGCTCAATAGACCTATGACATAATGACGTCACGCAATGTTTACCGCGGTGCATTATGGGTGAAATGTGGGGACGAAATCTCTGCATCACTAGTTTGCACAATTATTGCAGGGCCGTTTTGCCACCTTTTGAGGCCTTAAAAGTTAAAACCATAGTGCCAGCGTCCGTCGTGGGCTTAAAACTCACGCAGGCACATACATGTTGACACGAACCATTTTAGAAATTTATGATCTTTGTTTTTGACGTTATTTGTCAGCGAAGCGGTTTGTAAAGTTCACAAAGTTACGTGCATAATACGCTAGGCGTTATGCATGCAACGCACGCAAACTAGAAATGCAGAGATTTCGTTCCCACTTTTCACCAATAATGCACCGTGGTAAACATTGCGTGACGTCGTTACGTTTCAGGTCTATTGGTAGGGTGTCTGCATGTTAAGCAGAACGTCCGTGATTCGAATCCTGTTGGAGCCAAGTTGTTTTTGACTACATCCATATTTGATATGGTAGTATTAATTAGTGGCTGCAGTTTAAATTGTTTCCACACTACAAATTTGTCGACATCAATCTCAAGATATTAATAATTTAACAAAAGCCACAATCTATAAGTTTCAGTGCTGTTCTAACTATTGATGCTGTACATCAGACAATGACACTCATAACACTAGTGCTCTATTTACAGATATGTAATGAGTCATTGACTTGAGTCAACTCCAGTCATTTAAGCAAATGAATTAGTTACAAACATTCAAGTTTAGTCTTTAAATGTGATTCAAGTAGAATGATTTTCTCCAGTGACTAAGCAAGCTGTCAATCAGAATTGGTTGCCTGTCATGTTTAATAACGAGAGTGATTTTATTTTATTGTGAAGCGACCATTGGCATCAGCTTTCAAGCAGAACTTCACCTGGGAGGGATGGGAACTGGCAGGGAACTCGCAGATCACATACAGTTTGGCAGAACATGACACATCATTCACAGCTCCAGACCACTGACGCCGAAACTCAGCACAATGTTCTCTATTTTTCCAGTTATTTGGCTGTCCTGATGCCCAGTTGATGTAGCTGCACTCTTGGCCTTTCCCACCAGTCTGCATCCACTTGCCTTCCTCTTCTCTGTCAGTACAGCCGATCCAGACATGGCTATCTTGAACACGTCTCGTGAACATCTCCCAGACGAACTGATGTTCTTGGGGAGATTCAGGAACCACCAAGCCACCTCCCATGTCTGAGCAGGTTGTGTTGGCTTCATCCCAAGTCATGGTCAGATCCAGCAGTTGGTAGCAAGAACCATTAAATGCTTCTTGACCAGGCTTACAGGGTTGGGCTTGGACCAATGAAGCCACAGTCAGCACACTGAGCCAAATCAGCATCGTGTTTAAATTATCAGATCTATGAAGTAGGTTCTATTTTCAAATGAGCTTGTAGAATACAATACTCTGCGGTATTTCAAAGAGTTGGTAGCAATGAGCTGTTATGCATCAGTTGTGATTTTCCAGTTATTGCAAGAACTCCATGCGGACGGTTCAGGCAGTTGCAGTAATTTAGTGTAGTCTGTTGCATTCACAGAAGGCAGTATTCTCTGAGACAATACACTTTATCAAAGCTGAAACACTGAGTTTCTCAAAGAGATAAATATGGTGGCACAAAGAAGCAGTTGAGTCTCCTGTCAAATTTGTGTCACAGCTAGTTTGGTCCGTTTCATGAAACCAAATGGGAATTCATCCTTCACCAGAATGGTTATAAATTACCTTAATAGTAATTGTCACATCAGGCAGAACGGTGTTAAGTGCTTTTTCTTTCTCTTGCTTTAAATTATTTCTGGTGAGTAGCTAGGTGGATAGTGTCCTGTTTTATTCATAGTGTCGTGGGATGTTTGTTTTCCCATGGTAACAGTAGTTGTTGGAAACAAGTTACTGCTTTTTTTCAAGGTCCACAATGAATAATCCATGAGTGCATGGCACAAATATTTTCATGAGGTGATGAAGAATATCCCCTTCAGTCACAAACACAACATCTGGTACATGTACATGTATGGTGCGCCTGATCACCATTGAAATAAAACAACCGAATTTGGGGTGAGAAAAAAATTGTAAGGGCATTATCAGGATTCGAATCTGAGATCTCCGACTCACCAGGCAGATACTCTACCAGCTGAGCTATAAGGCACAGTTGGTATAGTCCCCCAGGTTTTCCCTATGGGCCCAGTTTTTTTCTCTCCGTGTTACATGGTAGCGCAACTGGCTAAAGTAACGAACGCAACACCTGGTATGGTGCCTGATCACCATTGAAATGAAACAACCGAACTTAGGATGAGAGAAAAATCCCTTCAGTCACAGGAATTTTGACAGAAAAAGAAATTCCTTTTAACAAATATACACATGTGATCGAAGGGGATATAACATAATTTTAAAACTATAATTATAAAACCTGAATAAGTCCCCATCATCTGATTGACAACTCTTGAACTGACACAGTTTAATAAATAAGTTAGCTAAAACTCTCTTTCTTTGTGAAGAGTAGATAGTGAGCGTTTTCAACAATGAGACTGTATCTACTTTTTTGTGCTTGGATAACCCTCTACAAATAGTCTGCAGGCTGCCTTTGAGTAAAATTGAAAACAAAATTCCAATATTTTCCCACAAAATAAGTATATTTGACTTGACATTAATGTGAAATAACTTGGGACTTGAAGCAGTTCGACTTGACTTGGGTCCAGGTTGACTTGACTTTCCCAGCATGCCTGACTTGACCAACATGTCTTGGCTTGTCTTGACTTGACACAAATGTCAAATGAATCGACTTTGAACTCGGGGCAGTTATTTGACTTGACTTGAGTGACCAGCAGCCGATTTCACGAAACATACGCAGTTGCGTAAGCCCACTTGCGCAACGTTTTATTGCGTAAGTCGCGCAACAATTTAGCGATGATAACACGCAAGCTATGGTGCTTGCGCCATTTTTTTCAAAAGTTGCGCAAGCTGCGCACTCTTTCGTGAAATCGGCTGCAGGGGCCAATTTCATGGCGCTGCTAAGCACACAAATTTGCTTGCACAGGATTTGTTTGCTTTATTTTGCAAAAATGGATTGCCAGCCAAAATCGTAAGTGATGTGTATATATTGAAAGGTATTCTCCTACTCTTGCGAAGAACACAAGTTGGCGAATATTTTTGGCTTGTAATCCATTTTATAAGGCAAATAAATCCTGTGCTAAGCAAATTTGTGTGCTTAGCAGCACTATGAAATTGGCCCCAGGGGCTAGTTTCATGGTGATGCTTAAGCGCAAAAAAATGCTAAGCACATAATTTATTTGCTTTGTAAAAATGGGTCACAAGCCAAAATTATGTCATACTGTTTTCTTAGAAACAGTAACAGAATACCAGTAAATACACATCACATACAATTTTATCTGTGCTAAGCAGATATGTGCTAAGCAGATTGTTGTGCTTAGCAGTGCCAAAAAATTGGCCTCAGTCTGACTTATTATTATTATTTCTTTCTGGTATTCATACCAAGGATTCCTCAATAGTGCTCATTGCACTGTCACTCGCAAGCGTGAGGAAACCCATGAAGAATTCGAATTAGAAATGACCAGAGACACCGGGGAATATCCCCTTGCTCTTTACGAAAGAATGCTCTGGGATCTTTAGAGTGCGTTACCATTATCTAACACACTGGACCAACGGCTTTTCATCCCTTCCGAAGGATGGAGCAAGTGTGGTTGAGTGCCTTGCCCAAGGGCACAGGTGCCGCAGCCGGATTCGAACCCGCAACCCCAAGTTTTCACCCATGATTGCGGGTCAATGGCCCTAACCACTCGGCCACGGTACCCCACTTGACTTGACTATAATGTCGGATGACTTGACTTGGGATTCAATGGTACTTTGAATTGACTTGGTGTGAAAATAATATGCCTGGAATTAGTGTCTGTACTCTTTTTTCCAAGTAGCATGAAATTCGGAAGGAATTACTACAAATAAACGGCTCAATTAAAACCATGGTTTTGGTAAAGTTTTCGGAAAATTAAATCCCTTTTGAATACAGCTTAATTCAATCCTGCACTTACATGTAGGGTCAGAAAATATCTCACACGGGATTCTGCTGAAAAGGTTGTTCATTCCTTTGTAACTTCTCGTCTAGATATGGGGAATTCATTGCTGTACAGTCTCCCGTAGGCACAGATCTCCAGGCTTCTACGTATTCAGAATGCTGCTGCTCGCGTCGTCACGCTGACAATGACATTACTCCCGTCCTTAAACATCTTCACTGGTTACCCATTCACTATCGAATAACTTACAAGCTACTCTTAACTGTGTACAAAGCACTGCACGGCAAAGCCCCTCGCTATATTCTTGATATGCTTCATTTGTATCAACTTCGTTCTTGAGGAAACCGATCATTTTCTGTAGCTGCGCCTCGTCTTTGGAATAAATTGCTATTACACATCAAACATCACCATCAATACCTAATTTCAAACATGTACTGAAGACACATCTCATGTCCAAAGCATTTTCATGAACGTCAACTGCTATGTACCAGCGCTATATATACGTGCGCTATATAATTTTAAATTATTATTATTATTATTATTTATTTACTTCAGATTGGTCGGATGGACCACATGGATCACTTCTTCTCTTCAACAGCAACCTTGATGTCTGTCTGTCTAAGAAATGGAGTTAAGAAGTCCATATTTGACCTGTGTGAATGGTTGGAGCTGTATCATGAAGGCAACGACTATAAAGGGGATTATACAAACACACCGCTGAGACTCCCCGTACTGCCTCAACCATTCACGATATTCATGGTATGTGTAATCCTTGCTTAGTTTTAATTTTTGGGCAGGTATGGAGCAAATGGGAGCTTATTTGTACACTGATTTTGGTCCATGTGGTGAATTTTAAAAGGTTAAATTTTTAATTTTCAACACTGATTTAGAGCAAGTTTGAGTTTGCAGGGGCCGCTGTTAAGTTAACACTGCTTATTTTCAACCGGGGGGCCAATTTTATAGCGCTGTTTAAGCATTACCTGAAAAGGCATGCAAGTTGTGCTTGGGTTGAACGCAATTTCTTGGTTGCGGCAATCTTAAGCACACCTTCTTGGAGATGGTTATTGTTGTCACTAAGTAAACCAAGTTTGTCTCTGCAGTTCTGCCTATGAAAAAGCCTGATATTCGGTTAAATTAAGCAGCAGGAGTGAGCTCTGTGAAATTCGGCCCGTGTTTATTCGACCGTAACTTCAAGGTTTGTCCGGTGTAAAAAAGTACTTTTTGATTTTGATTTGGATATGTACATAACCTATTTTTTTGAATTTATCAACAATGACCTAGCTAACATCCCAAATCCACAGGGTCCCAGTACAGAGGACATTTCCTGTAGCTTCACACCGTCCTTTGACAAGACGACAGAGCTATTCCACGAGGCCGTCTGCATCATGGTGCGCAGCTCTCAGGGGCTGCAGCGAGTCGAGGGCTCGTTGTTTGAGAAGGTGGAGAACCTGGTTGGGATGACCATCAGCTCAGTCCAGGAGGAGGAGGAGTTGGTGCTGGTTGCTAAAAAGAGGATCCAGAGGGTTGTCATGAGCAACAGTCATGGGCCAAGCAGGTGTGAGATAAAATGCACCTACCCCTAGAACTATTGGGATATACATACGGTATCCCCCATAGGTATAAGCGTGATTTAGTAATATGATCGCACAGCAACTTTAACAGGCAGACAACCTGCTGCCCAATCCTAGTCACCAAACTTTGTCCATATAATTGTCGAAAATCCAAAGTATAGAAGTCAATGACAACAGTATGTCATGCAAAAAAAATGTATGTTGCAACCGCTGTTGTTAACATTTAAGATGGATTTTTGAAAATTATTTGGACAATTTCTCAAGCACTGTCAGATGAATTTTGTTGGGAATTGGGCAGCAGTTTATTGCGCTAACCATGTGTAGAGGGCGCTTTAGTAATAAACTGGTACTGCAGAGTATTACTGGGTTCCGATTTGGCTTTATTAAACTGAGTTGGTGGACGGCATGGGCCCAGGCCGGTTGCACGGCAACGAGTAAGCAAGGATTGCCAAAAAGAGGAATAAGAAGGAAAAGACATTCCGTAAGTACATGCGAATAACATTAATAACATGTACATGTACACTATACAAGATCCAACATGTGTTTGGCTAAATAATACATGTCTGGTAAGTTTAGCCTCTAATAATAATATACATGTACTGTGCTCCACACATTGGCAAGTATCAATAATGAAATTTAAATGTGTTAAAAATACCACATTTAACAGGCCAAAATTGTATGACTTCATCATATAAGTTGCGTCACGCTGGTAGGACTGGTGAACAAGTCTAATACCATTGACACACACAGTAATATGCATGTGAACCAATATTTATCAAAATAATACATTCACTGAACAAAATAATTTCTGCTGTAAATCTCTGCACAGTATTCGTGCATGGGCTGGCTCTCTATAAAACCATACACGGTGTTCCAACTGTCAGTAACTCCTGTAATGAAATTGCTAATGACAGTGCTTCATAATTTCGTGGCTACATTAAAAATCTCTGCAGTGCTGCATAAAATTACATGTACAATTACGGTCACAAAAACACGTACGTACATCTTGTGACCCAATTATAGCCAGTATTAAACAACTGCCAGCCAAAACCAAGATCCAAAATTACTATCACTATTAAGGCAAACTGGCATATATCATGTTACAAAATAAAATGCTCATGAACAGGATTTCCGATTTTAAAATTGACAGTAAAACTCAATTTTAACCGTGATACTGTCTAGTACACACTGGTAGTGAAATAAAAGGATGTTTTACACACAATTACGGCTGACCTGGGACCAATAATCTATTCAAAAGGCGCCACAGCACAACTGTGTATGATCGTTACGAATTATACATTATTCACGAAATAGATGCAATGGATATACACGAAGGCGCCATCTTTACCGATATTAACGATGCAAAAATCACCTGTAATACACACTTTCTTTGTTGGAAAAGTTCTCTAAATTACTTAAACATTAACACAAGGTATATTATCGGCCAAATAAAATGTGGATCGGCCGGTTTTCAATGAAAATATGGAATGTTTACCTGAGTTGGTGGACGGCATGGGCCCAGGCCGGTTGCACGGCAACGAGTAAGCAAGGATTGCCACCCGTCGCCGCGTGGTGGCGCTAGACCCAGCCGTCGGTCTCAACTCTGCTCCGGAGAGTCAAAGCGGTACTCAAAAGGGGGAACCCCTACACATGTTTTAATGTCCGTCTGTTAAAGTTGCTGCACAACCAAATTACGCTTCTACCTGTGGGGGATATGTACATATATATCCATAGTTCTAGGGGTAGAGCGCCACCAAGAGGCTGGTCTGGTCACAATCAAAGTGTCTTTTTGTAAAGTAACAGTGCTGTTATCAAGTCCATTCTATTTGAGACCAAAAGTGATTTCTTGGAATTCGAATCTGAGACCAAGTACTAGTGTCTGTGTCCAAGTCGAGCCAATGTAAAGTTTGAGTGAGTCAAATAAAGTAGGGGCATTTAAACTTATTAGACCACTCCCTTAAAATCTTGGCAAGTTGTACTTATTGTATGTATAGGCCTGAACTAAAGACTATTAAAGGTAAAGCCATGTTTGCACAGTTAAACTGCACGTATTTGAAAGTGGAAAAGAATCTTCCATAGAAGTAGTTTTTCAAAAAGTGGATGAGATCTTGCTGCAAACTGAGTGCTGCGCTAGATGGATCTGCAGAATAGATGTTTTGTATCAGCCATTCTATAGAGTGTATATTTTTCCATATTCAGGTACAAATCTGTCTACAAACCCTACTCCTACCTCCTGTCCAGCGACTCGGACATCAAAGTGGCAGAATTTGTGAGTCAGGAGCAGCACCTACGTGACTATGTTAGGGAGATTGAGAAACTTAAGGCCATGGCCAGCCAGATTGCATCTTTGCCTGTCTATGTCCCGATGCATGTATTCATGTTGGATTGCAATCACATTAACAGTGTAAGCTTGCTGGTCAACTCTTTAGTCATTGTACTACCCCAAATAACCACCCTGCCTATTACTCCTTATTGAGCTCGTGCCAATGACGTCATTTTGGGAGTAAAACAATGCCGCGTCGTTGTGAAAGCAATGTGCGTGCGCATTGTGTGTGTCCATGGCGCGCGTAACGCGCTATGATGAGGCTCCCATTGGTGAACTAAACCGCGTTGCGCCCACCAGAGAGACACACTACGCGCACGCACATTGCTTCCACAATGACTCAGCATTATTTGACTCCCAAAATGGCATATTCGCACGTGTTCGAAAGGGGTCAATACTACCAGAAACTGACCCAGCACTCTGCATTTAAAAATAAATTCAGTGAATAAATTTAATGTATTTCAGTCTCATACAGCTGTTGTATATTTATGTGAAATTACTTTGATATTGCTGGTTTACGAGAGGCATAGACTGCCGAAGTGAATACGTCATCTTTTGTTAATTGCCTAGGCAATGGCGCTACACTAAAACTCACTGAACTGTGTCCATGTGCTTTTGCAATGGTACTTTTCCCGATGTTTAGAGCCAATTACCATGGCAACACACGTCACACTTCAGATGTCTATAGTGAACACATCTGTTTTTGAAGCTGTGGCCAGCTGTGGCTGCATAACTCCTGACAATGTTTTTCTTACGAGTGTGTGACCGAGATAAAAGAAAAAACCAAGGAACGTGAAAAAGGAATATTGATTTGGATGAAAGAACATGTTTGAGCAATGTCTGTAGTTAACTATAGTTGACCATTTTGGCCAAAATTTTCCTTTGTAAGGGGTAGTCGGAGTCAGTTTCATTTGGAATGGCATGCCACAGTTGCTCGAATTTGCATAGAATATATTTTTATTTTGTTTTCTGTTGACTGAAGTGGCTTTTGGCCCGTGCAGACAACCTAGCAAATGTCATGATCACCAAGGTAGTCACTACCAGTAGGCAGTTCAACCGCGATATCTGCAACCAATATGATAGCATCGTTAGGAAGATAACCTCCCAGTCGGAATCCACGCATCAACTGGTGTCGTTGCAGGAGTATGTGGATGGTCTGTGGATAGGGGAGTTACGGCAACTTGAGGTAAGTGGAGTACCACAATCTAAGTTAGGTGTGTATGTGTATCAGTGATAAAGTGGCCTTGCCGAGACCCTGCCGGGACCCCGCCGGGACCCCGCCGAGTCCCTGCCAGGACCCCGCCAGGACCCCGCCAAGACCCCGCCGAGTCCCTCCCGGAACCCTGCTGGGACCTTGTCGAGACCCTGTTGAGACCCCACCAGGACCTTGTCGAAACCCTGCCAAGACCCTTCCGGGACCCTGTCAAGACCCTGTTGAGATCTCAAATGGACCTTGTTGAATCCAATGCTAGGACCCCGTCGGGGCCCCGCCGGAACTCCGCCTGGGTCCTGCCGTGACTCTGCTGTGACTCTGCCGTGACCCCACAGGTACCCTGCCAAGACCTTGTAAAGGATTGAGAAAAAAATTATGTCCAATATCTATTGCTTTTTAGAATAATGCACACAAAATATTTTCATAGTTTGAAAAATTCAGCATTCAGGTATATTAAATTGTCAGGTCCTTTTCTGACTGAATTACTTTGTTATCACTTAGTTACTTTGATTTATTTCTCAAAAGGTCTCGACAGCAACACTGACATGCTTTGCTTTTTACAAAAATCAAGGACTCTTATGTACTCATTGATTCACTAAATATTTTGAGTTGTTTTTTAAGCAGAGGAAGGTGCCACTGCACTGTAGGAGTCCCTCATACCTCGGGTCAAAAAGAACAATAACACATGTATTTTAGTCATGTGCAGTGCAATGTGCCAGATGAGTTAATTTTTCAGATAATGGGATGTTATGTTTCTTGAGGTTCAATTGCTAATTAAAATGCAAATTAAAATCGCAAAATACATGTGCATGTATTGGTCTAAGAGGTTGTTTATTTAAAAGGATGAGAGCTGATTTGACAATTTGTTTTTGCAGGGTAGACTTGAGATTGCAGCAAGTAACCTCCTATTCCTAATGGACTACGCCACTTTGTCTAGAGATGACCTTGGCCTGAATGATACAACATTTACTTGGAGTGCCAGAATTGTACCAATTATCAAAAACAGGTTAGTGATGATTAATTTTTACTTTCAGTTGTGGTCTTCATATGTTTAACCCTCAAAAGAGACGTACACCCAAAAACAAATGTGTTGAACCTGTACTTTATTGTTATGCGAAGAACAATAAATATAACCCCCTGAAAAGTGGATACAAATTAACTTCACAAAAAAAATGGCAATTGCAGCCATGCCTTGTGGTAAAAGTTATAAATAAGCTATATATAATTTAAAGAGTTTCACATTTAGCTGAACAAAGTTTGAAAGAGCTACAACCGCACTTAAAATTCTTTGCACAATTCGTGTCAATACTGTGCAGACAGTACTAAAAATATCAAAAATGAAGCAAAGTACTATACTATCAAATACAATAAAAATGTCAAGGCTGTGTTTGAGTCCATCACAAGTCCAGTAATAGAGAGGTTTCGCACCGTCACGAATACTGATACGGATACGGATACGTCATGACTTTATGCGCTTCATGTGACGCGTAACCGAAGTACACATGTTTTCATACGCGTTGACTACGGTTATCGGCCTTTATACGCGTAGCATAAAAACGAATACCGGTTATGCAGATTTTTTCGCTTTATCTGTGATGGATTAATAAGTTGTATGCATTTTTTTTTCTTTTGATGTATAATCCGTGAATATAGATCAAATTTAATGTGTGATGACCTCGTGAAAGCGAGGAAAATCTTTTAAAAACAAAGCCAAGCGCAGAGCAGATTTAGCAGATTATGTACACTTACATTCACACAGTGCGAAACCCAGTTCAGTGTGCGCATCGACGTGAACGGTTACCGTTATCATATCCGTATTCGTAACCGTATTCGTCACCTTGCGAAACCTCTCTATTGATAAAATCACAAACCCGTTTACTAGATCCATTAAAAAGGTTTGACATGCACAAGAGAATATCTTTGTTGCTCTCTAAAGGATTAACATTTCTGCTTTTGTGACTTTATTTTAGTGAATCCAAACTTCAAAAGGAACATGACATCGCTGTGTCTAAGATGTTGGATCGACAGCGTAAGTTCCAGATTCGTCTTCAGGAGGTGTTTGAAGCTGTGAAGGGATTTAAGAGCAAAGACAGGATGTCGGAGGCTCAGGACTATCTCCACAAGCTGCAGGAGATTCAGAGAGTTTTAGACGGATTCTACCAAGAGGTTGGTTATATTGCGAATTTTGTTCCATTTAGTTTATCAGCTTTGTTATGTACTGTTGGAATTGGTATGAAGGGTTGATAACAAAATAATGTTGTTGTTACTATATGTGACCGGCTCCAGCAAAACCCAACACTTGTGATAAAAATTCAAAATTTAAGTTTTGGTATCAGCTTAGTGTGCATACAAAAAGGAGTGTGAGGAAATTCTGATAATTTTTGGCGAAGTTATGACCAATTAAAGTATGACAGATCAGAAAAAGTGAAATGGAGCTATTGGTCTTTAAAGTTTGACAAACTAGTTGATTATTTAATTTGTTGTCAATAATATGAGGAATTTTGAGACAGTTCAAACAACAAAACAAATCTTGAACTTGAATGTATCCCGATGTTGATTCTGACAAATTTTCAAATTGGTCCCAGAGGCCATTTTTTAAGGTTGTGGGCCCATATCACGTAATGGGAAATGCCGAGAAGCGTCAGGTTTTGCCAGATACGGTCACATATTAGCAAATTACTTTTAATAATTAAGGAAGAAAAAACTTGTGTCCTGTGGAAAATTTCATTCTAAATTTCATGTAGAAAGCCAAAATCAATCTCGAAGAGAAGTTGCTAGACACAGGCCAGCTGAGTCCCTATGCCCTGCTGGATGACATTCGTGAGATGAAGGAACCTTTTGACAAGCTTTGGCAGACTGCTGTCCAGTTCCACCTGCAGTATGACAAATGGATGAATGGACCATTGTTAGATGTGGATGCTGAAAGCGTCGAAGAAGAGGTAAATTGCACACTCTGGGAGCTTAAATATGACATTTTGATGCATTTGTAAAAATGGCTTTTTCAAGTTAACAATTTTGTTTAACAATTCATACTTAATAATTGAGGCAAGCCGGGCAGGGGTTTTGTGGGGTATTTTAAAAGATCTCTGGGAGGGGTGGTTATCTCATTGAAGGGTTTATCCCTCTGTAGGGCTTGCTAAGCTCGCGTGATAGCCAATCCCAATCAGTGAGGAAGAACTGCACTACCGTGCTTCGAGACCACCAGTTGGCTTTGGTAGGGCGTCTGCACGTTAAGCAGAAGGTCCGCGGTTCGAATCTCGGTGGAGCCAAGTTGCTTTTCACTACATCCAGATTTCCCCAACTAATGAACATTTGTCCACATTTGTATCAAATTTATTCACCCCGGCGGTCCCTGGGTCATAATCCATAAAAATAATCACTTATTCATAAATTTTTTAACTAGAATTTTCCATGCAATTTCTAGTGTAGAATTTTCAAATAATTTGGAAATAGTTTGAAATATTTTGGTGTAATATTTTGAGAAAATCGTTCAGTGACATAAGGGACGGGGGAGACACCAGGAATTTTTAATGATTACATTTTCAGATAGCTGCTGGTTTTACCCACTTTAAACCATAGAACGTGTACTTTAATTTTATCAAATCAAATTACATTGTGGGTAAAATTTCAATAAAAAATAAACATTTTAAAAAATTAATGTTGCACTTACATTTAGAAGATGGCACCAGTTCATAGCAATAGATAAAGGTGGTGTTCGATTTACAAGACCATCTATTGTTCATGTGCTGAAGGTAATCACTCGCTAAAACCCAGCATTTAACAACAAATTACTCCAGGAGTGTCACGACATATAGGGAGAGACTGTATCTTGTTTTCTTGGAATGGCCGACATGTGATATCACCTCTGCCCTAATTGAATTTACATATTTCCAACACCATTTTTTCTTCAAACTGCAGGTAAACTCCCTCTCTTGATAAAATGGTACAACTGACCATGTCACCATTGTAGACTCCACCACAGAAAAAAAACATACCATGATACATTTCTTTAGTTCATAACTTAAGCGACTAATTCACATTTTGATACGCCACTGTATGTGTGATTGTGAGTAAATGGAAAATCAAATGCGTTATAAACTCCTAAAAAAAGTTCGGAAAGTCAAGTTTGACTGACGATTTCTCTCTTGTTACTAAATCATTTCCCGTGCATTTGGTATCATTGGAAAGCCCTGTTATTCCTCTTTACAGTGATGTGTCATTTGTTATGATTAATCATTTGGGGGATGTGCAGTATAGCGGAATACAGGGGTGGGTGGAAAGTGAAATATCACAAAATTCACTGCTATTGTCATGCAGTGCATTCCCCTTTTGCTTGGAGGATGGGAATGTGTCAATGCACTTTTTGACAATAGCAATGCATTTTGTGACATTTCACTTTACACCCGCCTCTGTATTCAGCTGTGCTGCACATCCCCCAATTGCTTAATCATAACAAATGACACTTGCACAGCGGCCAGTCATGTTGTCACTGTACATCATGTATACAACCAAACTTGAGATGGCAGAAAAATGGTAAGGGCATGAGTGAGTGCTTTGCGGATCTGTTATCACAGCATTATTTACATATGCGAAAAATGCCCCTAACATGGCCGCCGGTGCGAGGGGTCTAAATGCACATAAATATTTTGATACTGTTTAGGTGCAATCACTCTGGAAAACAAGCTACAAGTTGACCAAGACATTTGCTGGGAGTACAGACATGATGGGACCAATGCGGGCATCTGTTACTATCAAGGCCAAGCTGGAGAAATTCAAGTTAAACATGCCTCTGATGGCAGCTCTGTGCAATCCAGGAATCAAGCAGAGACACTGGGACATGATGAGTCAGAAGGTGGGTTCAAGTGTGTTCACATTAGAATCAATTCTGTAAAAAGAAGATTTGGGAAGCTACATGTGTAATCCTGGGATCAAGCAGAGACATTGGGACATGATGAGTCAGAAGCTTTGGTCAGTGGCATAAATTGTGTTCACATTGGACTTAATTCTGTAAAAAGACTCGGGGGGCTCTTTGTAGTCCTAACATCAAGCAGAGACTCTGAGACATGAGTCAGAAGATGGGTTCAGTGGCATAAACCACGTCCACATTGGTCTTAATTCTATTTTACTTGGAAATGATGTTAGGGTAAATTTCTTAAGAAAGCATTATCTGAACGTAAACAGTTTTTGCTAAGTTTCCTATTAAGGGGTCCCAGAAGTGTGCCACAAGGGGTAAACCTACAGGTTCTGTAGCTGAAACGGGGGAGGGGGTGAGGTGGGGTGGGGTTTGGTCGGCAGCAATGTTAGTATATCTCCAGGCACATTTATAAACTCTCTCGCTCTAAAAAAAAGTTTTCTTCAAATATGAATTTTTCATCAGAAAAGAAGTTTTTTTGAAGACAGTGAACTTTTTGATAACAAGGCACTGAATCAATTTCAAGACTGTTCTGTTTCTGTGATTTTGTGTAGGTCCAAGTGGACCTGTATGAACAGGAATGAAATGTGACATGATTTCCTGTATCTGGGAGAATCCTAGTAATTAGGGGCTTTCAGAAAAAAAACTGTTTGCTTTGGCTTTAACCTGATTAAATCTGCAAGGGATGAGCTGACCTCTGGAGCTGCACATCTCCCAAACAGCCCTAAAAAAGCAGTACAGGAACTCAGAGGGGCACTTTAATCAAAGTGGTACACCCTGCCACAGTGGCTCTTATGGAGATGCCAACATTAACAATTTAGGCGTAGTTTGTACAGTTGTTTCAGCCAATGACGATCTTTATTGTGACATAATTCTAGAAGGTATAGCTTTAAATTTGGGGTTTAAATAGGGCTTGGGTGTTAAGTTATAAAATTTCGTTTCCAAATCGGATGGTGTCGGCCTTGCCACAAGAGATGTTCATACATGCTACTGACCAGTAACATGTTTATACATCTCTTGCAGTTCATTTAACTCTATAAATTAGAAAAATATAAGTGTCTTTTAAGATGAAATGTTATCTGTGTAGGTTGGCTTCAATATGACCCCCACTGCTGAGACACCTCTGCTGGAAATGCTGCAGATGGGCCTAGAGAAATACCTGGAGGATCTTAGTGAGATCAGCTCACAGGCCAGCAAGGAGTTTGCACTGGAAACGGTAAGATGTTGGTGTTTTACTTGTTACATGTGTCTCATGCTTGGATCCAATGATATTCATTCCCAGTATTCAGCGGCGTCTCTAGAGGGGGAGGGGAGTGACACCCCCCATTATTCATTTTTGTCGGCAAAATCGTGATACTGTTGGCAAATTCATGGTGCTGTCGGCAAAATAAAATAAGAAATTAAAGAATTACACTAGTGCTGCCCATCAAAATGCCACGGCTATATCGGCAATGCTATTACTGTGCTGGTAGTACAATACATTACATTATGTCGGCACGTGTTGTCCCGCGAGCGCGCTCACCCACTCACCTACTCATGTGTGCAATTTTCGTCCCGACCTCTAGCTTGAAATCTACACACTCGTGTTTCAAATATGCGGGCACGAGTATGAAATTTGTGCCCAACACAGATATGAGGTTTCTGTCTTTTAACAAACTGATCGCAACTTAGATTTTTACTTGCATTATTTGGACACAAAAGCTGGACCAAGAGATGAAATGTCTCTATTGATAGCTTTCGACCACGTGCAACATCCGAGAATGTTTGGGTGTCACCGGCTAATAGATGCACATCAACACGCGTAAAAAATACCCACCAGTGTATTTTCATTGGAAAATGCCGCACGCGCGCGTTGTGATACATTCAAATTATTGAGCATGTACTCAGCTCGTAAAAAAACGAAAGTGTTTTGACTTGAGCACGATTTAGCCTGAAGAAAAACAGTTTTATATCTTTCTCGATACAACAGCCGTGGCGCAACAACATAAAGCAAGATTAAGCAACAGAGGTACATGTAAGTGCAACCAAAGCGCTTTTCATGCTCTTTTTGCTGGTTAGCACTCGGGCCACGTGGGTCATGATTGTCAAATGACACCCAAAATGGTGAAAGGCGTGACGTCACCGTAAAGCTATCAATACGGAATTTTGAGAAGGTATGCAACATTGCCGGAGACTCAAGCATCCTATTTAGTTTTTTTTTTATGTTTTTTTTTACGCAGCACTAAAATAATCAAAATGTACAAAACCAAAGAATGAAACATACATTATAAACACACAAAGTTAGAATTTGAAAATTGCTTTATGGTTAACATAATAAATTCAATCTTTTAGTAATAGAGTTTGCAAAGTTTAATTAGGATGTTGATTATTGACAGTAATTGAAACACACTGGTGGCTAACTAATCCGAATTTTATTAGTCAGTATCTAGTACACACACATCAAAGATGCTGTATATGCAAAAATTGTATTCTTTCCCTAGAAGTAATCATTGATTTGGCTACAATTAGTCTGTTTATAGTCCAGGTAGTTGGCCTTCGCCAAACTAATCTATTCATTAACATAAAATAAAAAACGTATTTTCACAAAATCCAGCAATCGACTTTTCACAATAAATTGTTTCAAAAAGTTAAAAACAGCATTAAAATTAATATGTCAATGAAGTGTATAACTCTATCTTGAGCTGTATTAAGAAAGGTTTTGGAAAAGTGTGAAAGCACATTTCTCACATAGCTACTCTATTGTCCTATTGTTATCATGTAGAAACACAAGATGAAGGAATCTGGTACTAGCATTTCGGCCGACAAAAGGACCTTTAAAATTAGCACAACATTCGAAAACCGGCTGTTCTCAGAGCCACCACCTGTTATTTAACATTTATGAAAACTGTCAGAAATTGCCACAGGATATGGCCAAGCGAAGCCACCTATTGTTATGGAATACAAGATAAAACCAGAATATGGGATAAAACCATAGAAGCACAGTGCAAAAAACAAGATTGTTCTGATAGTGGTGAAAATGGTGATTCCAACAAACTATATGCCAAGGATGGGATGTTTAACCGGTTAACCGTTTAACCGGGGAAAAAAACGTTTAAACAAAACCCAATTTCAAAGAGTTTACAATAGTTTTCAGAGGTTTATTTGTAATGACTTCATGAAATAAATTTTCATGAAATAAATTTATATGAGGTCGTAGTACAATTTTGACCAGATAAAGGTTCAACGATTATTTTGGGGGCCTCGGGGTATTGTGTACATTGCACATGCATCTTCGTTTTTACTATAAACACCAGCAACACTCTTTAATGTCGACCGAACGGTTAACCGGTTAACCGACACTTGAAAGAATTGCAAATCGGTTTCTGAATTAACCATCAATTCCTATCCTTACTATATATGCACAATCCAATCCGTGGCTGCCCAGACTACTTCGCTCTACACATTTAGACATATAGGTGCATGATTTATCAGATGCAAATAAAGGTTAATATGTGACGAGTTTCCACAAAACTGGTTTTCGCTGAACAGTGACAAGTGCATAAAAACCCATCGTTTTTAACCAGTTAACGCTGGGATTATTTCAAACATTGCTGTCCGTAGGCGCGTGTTTGTTTTTAGTTGAAACATGGAGGAAGAAAAACAACTGAACTCATTAACCATGCGCGGTAAAATATTGTTATGTCGATACACCGTCATTGTACACCCTAATGCCGCTTTGTTTTTGGTTTGCTCATTTTCCTCGTAAATTACTGCGAGTGTAGACGTCAAAACCAGTAACAAGTGAATTTCTCCTAAACGTGTTAACAAGTCCTCCGCTAAACAGATGCGGAAATCTTGGCGTGTTTAAACGTCCTCCGGCGTCAATACAAATTATTAAAATGAAACAACCAAACTTGGGATGAGAGAGAAATCAAGTTTGGTTGTCTGCATAATGTTTTTCAATTGGCATTGTGGGTGCACTTTAAAGGTACTGTATATATTATGTCTGCACGTTTGTTCACCTTCAAAATTAAATGTGAATAAAGTATAGATAACTTTGCATGAGAAATTCTGGTGACAGCAAGAGAATTGACCAAGCTATGCAGTTCTTGCCAAAGCTCCGGATCCTTGCTCCTCCAGTTAGTTCAGGCATCTATGAATGTCGGTGATGGCATGAGGATACCATCTTGTGAACTTCTTGCCGAAGCTCCTTCCTTCTCAAGTAATAAATCAAGACATTCATCCAACTGTTGGTGTTGATGGCAGCATTAGTCAGTGTGTATATATTTCGGCCGATTACGACACCGAGCAAAGTCAGAAAGTGCAAAAAAGCTCGTGGCAACCAGCAGAGAATCAGAGATCCCGTAATGCAAAGCACAGTTGTAGCAGATTTGGTGCTAACAGGCTGTGAATTAGGATTGCAAATTTGGGATTGAGCAGCAATGCGCCTTGAATGGTCCCGAGCGACTTTGAGAATGCGTACGTAGAGAATCAGAATGATGGCAAGTGAACACATCAGTGTGGTTGCGGAACCGATTTGGTAATAGGCAGGCTCTCCATAGTAGCATTGGTACCACGTCTCCTCCGTTACGACTGCGTGGGAACAAATACCTAACGCAATGAGATCTACCGTGAAAGTCAGAATCCATGTGAAGGCAATCATGACCTTTGCCCTCCATGACGTCATCAGACTTGGATAGCGCAACGAATGAACGATAGCGATATAACGATCAATGGTTATAAGGACGAGACACAAAGTGCTCTCTGCGTATAATGTAGGATTGATGACGCCCCACACTCGGCACAGAAAATCCCCAAACACCCATCGTGCATTCAGGGTTTCGAGTAGGTAAGGAATCCCGCAGAAAACTCCGATGCACAGATCGCAAGCAGTCAGAGACATCATGAAAAGCTTGGTGGCAGAATCAATGCCTTTGAAACGTCGGAGAATGATCAAGCTGAATGGATTGACGATAATGACCAAAATGGTGGTAATGCTCAGCAAAACATACGTAAAGATGGTGAGAGGGTCTTGATAATCCACAGGGGGCACTCCACTCGCTGATTCAGATGTGTTCTCACTTGTAATAATCATGATTGATTGATTCATAGTGGTATATATACGGAGTTTGTTGATTTGCAAGTCTGTTTGTACTCTGCCCTTGTCTGCTTCTTGAAGTCCCCTTTTCACAACGTGGTAGAAAATGTTCGCGAAGATAATGTTTGAAGACAATTGCCACAATATGTGGCAGCCTTTATCAACAGCTCAACAGCAGATGTAATGTCTGTTTAAATATCTTGCTATTTGGGGAGATACCAAAATTACCGCTTGCTCATGCAGAGGTCTCGCTCTTTACTTCTCTTTAATTTGCTTTACATTGATCTGTGTTCAAGCAGTTTTATTAAAGAAGAGATGGCTATGCCTATGTAGGTAATAAACTTAACTATTTATGACAGTAGAGTGCAATTTGTGAAGGTTCAGTTACTGCCTTAATAATTTAATGATATGCATTAACCCATCAATCTTCAAAGTGCCCCAAACTACCTTGTTTTATGACCTTTGCTTTGTAACAACTAGAGGAGTAAACATTGATCTATTGGTTTGGTTTGGTTTGGTCAAGCTAATTAGCCACTAATTGCCAGTTTAATTTCACCAGAAATGGCTTGTAGCAGTATTAGCCAAATAGTAATGCCCATTAAACCTGACCTTGGATGGTTATATGCCTCACTCAATGTCCAGAAAATTCAGAGTTTGACCATGCAGAGCCAGTATTAATAGCCTGTCATCTTCATTATTAAAGAAATAATTTGGCCTCTTTTCCTGGAATTAAGTTTTAGACCTTTAGCTTGCTGAGGGAAATACATGCGAGTTCAAAGTTTGTTTTCCCCATCACTTTGCCCACTCTTCAATTCCAAAATAACAATTCATTTTGTGTGTACAAAATGAGTTCAGGGTATGAATACAGTTTTCAAAATTTTCATTTCATGGTGATTCCATTCTACTTCTATGTTAACTAAGGTTTGTTTTTGCCCTTACCCGACGTAATTATTAGCACTGTATACTCGGTTGCTTTCCTGAGACACTATGAAAAACTTAATAGCGTGCTCGGGTGGGACTCGAACTCATGACCTCCTGCAAACAAGGCAGACGTCTTAACCACTCGACCACCGAGCTAGCTGGTGTTGAATGTTCGAATAATTTTGCAACGGGGATCGCAATTAATCAGAAATGGATTTAGCTTGCGTCGGGGAAACTGAATAACTGATAGCGATATAGCGATCGATGGTTATGAAGACGAGACACAAAGTGCTCTCTGCGTATAATGTAGGGTTGATGACGCCCCACACTCGGCACAGAAAATCCCCAAACACCCATCGTGCATTCAGGGTTTTGAGTAGGTAAGGAATCCCGCAGAAAACTCCGATGCACAGATCGCAAGCAGTCGGAGACATCATGAAAAGCTTGGTGGCGGAATCAATGCCGTTGAAACGTCGGAGAATGATCAAGCTGAGTGGATTGACGATAAGAACCAAAATGGTGGTAATGCTCAGCAAAACATACGTAAAGATGATGAGAGGGTCTTGATAATCCACAGGGGGCACTCCACTCGCTGATTCAGACGTACGTGTTCCCACTTGTAATAATCATATTTGATTGATTCATAGTGGTATATACGGAGTTTGTTGATTTGCAAGTCTGCTTATAATATTGACTGAATTTCTTACCGTCTTGAAGTCCCGGCTTTTTCAAAATGTGGTAAGAAATGTTCGCGAAGACAATATTCTGAAGACAATTTTCACAATGTGGCAATCTTAACAGCTCTCATGCACATGTGATGCTATTGTAAATATCTTGCTATTTTTTAAGGAGATACCAAACTGCCCCTTGCTATTAAACGCAAAGGTCTCGCTCTTTGCTTCTTCACTCTAATTTGCTATAGGTAGGCCTACGTAGGTAATAAACTCAACTATTTATGACAGTTAATTGAGTGCAATTTGTTACGGTTCAGTTTCTGTCTAAATAATTGAACGATATGCATTATAACCCTTTAGTCTTCAGAGTGCCACAGACTGCCTTAATTACGGTACACGTGGGTTTGTTTGTTTTAGATGACCTTCGCTTTGTAACAACTAGAGAAGGAAACATTGAAAATTTATGGGTTTGGTCCAGCTAATTAGCCTGACCAAAGCTAATTGTGGGTTCTATATTTCACCAGAAATGGCTTTTAGCAGTACAAAGGCGTGTTCCCATTGGACTTTCTTTTCCGCTACCTTGGGGAAGTTACCGTGACCATGCGGGAACTTTCTTCCATGTAATCTTTCCAGCATTCCCATTTTCCACTTGTTTTCAGTGCTCATGCGGAAAGTTACCTGCTGTAAACCTTCCCGGTCCAAACCTATTATTTACTGCAGGCTAATTATGTTGTTTTGGGGCTATTCTCCGCTAAAGTGTTCAAGTTGGGAGTAGTGACAAATGGCGAAACATTGACAACAATGAATACATAAAATATGGCAAAAATCGTAAAGTGTAATATCTCTAGAATATCAAACAACACATGGGTGATCTTTAATTCAACCACATTTTTGGGAATACAAACGCAAAGTCGAATGGATGAGCGCCCACGTGGGACAACTAGTGCCGATATAGTATAGATATTACCGGGGCTGTAATAGCATTGTCAATATAGCCATGCCTTTATGATTCTTTCATTTTTTATTTATTTTGCCGAAAGCACCATAAATTTGCCGACTGTACCATGATTTTGCCAAATAAAATAAATATTGGGGTGGTGTCACCCCCCCCCTCCCCTCTGTGCCTAGCATGATGGGATTAAAATAAATGGAGTACTTTATAAGGTGCCATTCATTGTGTTTACGAACGTCTACAACCATGACGATTTGGATGCACTTCGCACCTCTAGCACTGGAGTCGCTTCCGAAGATTTTTTTTGTTTACATTGTTGACGTCATCTCTCATTCGGTCCATATTCAATATTTTTTGTTTATTCAATTCCTTAGGCCCTGACTAAGATGAGAGAAGATTGGGAGAACATCCATTTCAACTTCACTCCATACAAGGACACAGAGCTGAGCATTCTCTCATCCCCGGAGGACATTCAGGTCTTACTGGAAGATCACATGGTCAAGACGTCTACTATGAGAGGATCGCCGTTCATTGGTCCGTTTGAGAAGCAAATCAAAGTTTGGGAAGAGATGCTGGTCAGTATTCAATTCAATAGAAATTGATTGTAGAGAAAATTTCACAATGCCTAGGCTCAGTTTGACTAATTCAGTTCATCTTTAAGCAAACTTGAGTCCTTGTTCCTGATGGCAATTAACACAATGATAGAAAGTATACCCCATCCTCACTACATATTGCACTCCATATAATGCGCTATAGACCAATCCAGTAACTATAGGGTCTCATTCCCTGTACATCTGCCATTGCTGGGGGCTTCCTTGCATGTTGCGTGCATCCAATACACGTGTGTGAAATGTCCCTTCCCAGAGACAATCTTACAAAGATGCGTAACTTGTTCAAAGTGATGACAAAGTTTATCAGCAACAGCACAAAACATATTACCATACCTCATACATATTTATAAAGGAAAGTCGCGTTCTTACTGGTCCATTCCCCGTCACGTGCCAGTAGTTATTTTTGCTTGTTTATCCACGCGCATGCCAAAAGCACAAGCGTAGTAAACTACTCATGGATGCCAGGGAATTAGTACACTGCGCACGCGCTTTACGAAACATTCTTTCTTGGCAGCCCGGGAATAGAACACTACACATGCGCTTTAAGGAACAACCGGGTATATTGAGCAGTACGCGTGACAGCACCGCACTGGTACAACACGTGTGCATGCACACGAGCTGAATGCAAAAGAATTGCTGCAAAAGCGGTCAGTGATTCCAAACTGGGGAAGAATATGTATGAGGTATGGTAAAAGAAATATCACTTTTCGGGTGGCTAGTCGATATCAGCTCCTCTCGGTACTGGAAGTTGACACGCTAGTTCCCTCGTCCTTCTGCCTCGGGATCTAGCGTGTCAACTTCCAATACCTCGGGGAGCTAAATATCCACTATCCACCCTCAAACCATGTGATATTTGTATACTGTTCATTCACTGGAAGCCCCTGATGACATATATATGAGAGCAGTCTCCAGCTTTTGAATGAGGACCACATGATTTTAGTTACACTCTTATGTAATGATTAAACTTGGGAGGAGAGAAAAATCACTGCGTCCGATATTTTTAGGAATTAGTGACTTGATTTTTTTCTCAGTAAGTGACTGTTTGTGACATTATTTTTCCAGAACATTTGTTATGGATGATTGAATTTTCTCTTCTTTTTTTCAGCATCGTATGAGTGACATTTTAGACTCGTGGTTGAAAGTCCAAGCATCGTGGCTGTATCTTGAGCCGATCTTTGGTTCAGCAGATATTCGACGGCAAATACCTGTGGAGGGGGCCATGTTCACTGAAGTAGATGAACATTGGTAATTTGTTCGAGTCAAGTTGTTAGTAGTCATAGGTATATGTTTTATTTTTTGGTGTTGTCCGTTATCATTACTCTTATAAAACTAAATAGGTTATTCATTGTGGTGATCGGAACAAACAAATACTCATCTGCTGTCTCACGATGTGGTCAGTGTGTGGATTGCGATTTTTTGACTGTGAAACTTCAAGTCTTCATCAGGCGATGGTGTAGAGAGTTCAGCGTGTCCTTAAATACATGTAGCTGCCCGTGTGATCCACCAACGGCAGGCGGCGGACCATAATTGGCCCGCACACTGACACATGCTAATGCGGTGGGAAAACTGTATAGAGATTGGAAAAAAACTCTTTATTCTTTTAATAACTATTAACACAAAATGTAAATTATTATAGAAAAGTTGAGACAAGATTCTTGATTTAAACATGTTAAATAAAGATCATATGACAATAGACAGCCGAAGTGTGACGTGCGTTGCCATGGCAATTGGCTCTAAACATCATGGCCGTCGGAAAAAGTACCATTGCAAAGCACAGGGACACGGTTTAGTGAGTTTTAGTTTAGAGCCAATTGCCTAGGCAACCAACAAAAGATGACGTATTCACTTCAGCAGTTACTTATCCACCACAAATGGCTTGTAAAGTCGGCCCCAAGTCGATTTAGGGTTTTTAATGTTTTCGAAAAAAAAAAGTTTTATTAAAATGATGCCTCTTTCAAGTTCATACGATATTTCAGGAGTGGCGTTACGGTTCACTGAATCTGGCCCTTTCTGAGTATCCAAATGGGTTTAAAATCAAATAAAGGACCTAAAATTAAACTACTTTATAAATCTCCACATGTTCCCACTAAGCAACAATCACTAAATTTAACGCAAACAAAGTTCAGACTTCATTTTAACATTGCAGTAAAATTCGAACAAATTGACAAATATAGTTTGCTGACCTTACAGCCCATTTGTGGTGGACAATCACAATTTAGAAAGAAACATTGATTATTATTAACTCTTTCTGGAACTGACCCAAAGTCCAGGTTGTTCTCACAAGTTGGTGGAATATTGTAAATTGAAAACCCCAAATCTGTGTTGTCTATTATAGGGGAGACATCATGCAAACCGCGGTCATTAACACTCGTGCCTTAGTGGTCACAGCACAGCCACACATGCTGGAGAATCTGCAGAAATCAGAGGGACTTCTTGACTCCATACAAAGAGGACTCAATGATTACCTCGAGAAAAAGAGACTTTTCTTTCCAAGGTCTGTGCTCTAAAATTTTAGACGTAGTTGTGTCTAATCCCCTGAACTATTTTGGCTAGATAATTATAACAATCCACCAGAATATTCCAATGTCCAGAACTACAAACCACACTTGAATTTTATTTACTATACCTCATAAATATTCATCAGGCAGCTGCTGTATTTTTGGTCCATTAGCCTCTGTCATGTCACTCAAGCGCCTTGAGGACCGAGAGTGGACAATTGTTAATATGGCGAATGGAACAAAAAGTTGAACCTTTGTGTTCGGCCGCCATATTGACAATTGTCCGCTTTAAGTGGTCACGCTTGAGTGTGTGACAAAGGCTAATTCCAACAACCATGTGTGTTTTTGTTATTATTTTCTCATATCATCAGCACTTGTGCATCTTGCGAAAAACCCAGGGAGCTAATATATCTCACACTTGGGTCGCAACCTTAGAAGTGTTAACAAATTTATGCACTTTACGTACCTGTACAGATAAGTGGTGAACACATTTGTAGTAGTCTATTACAGCATAAATCAAAATGATATTGCTCGCTGTGCGATTTTAATTGAGGAAGAACTGTAGGACATTTTAAAGACCCATAAAAAAGAATATTTCAGGTATAGAAAAAACAAAATACTACATTGTTTAAAGGGGAAATAGTATATATGCAGGAAACTCACATTTCAACACTAACAAATGCAATAAATGTACAAATACATGTAATGTCTTGCTG